>JBAIAC010000068.1:31705000-32012772 GCA_037349315.1 Chelydra serpentina | reverse complement strand
AGCCAGGGGAGGGGGGCGGGTCTCAGCGCCGGGGGGGCCAGGCTGGAGCCAGGGGAGGGGGCGGGTCTCAGCGCCGGGGGGGCCAGGCTGGAGCCAGGGGAGGGGGCGGGTCTCAGCGCCGGGGGGGCCAGGCTGGAGCCAGGGGAGGGGGCGGGTCTCAGCGCCGGGGGGGCCAGGCTGGAGCCGGGGGCGGGGAAAATGACTCTCCAGGGATTTCCCGGGTCCCTCTCCCCGGGGCTTCATCTCCCGCGGCCCCGGGTGTCTCTCGGGATCCGGCTCCTCCCCTCGCTCCGCGCTGCTCGGTCGGGATCAGATGCTCGGTGCGGGCGGCAGCGAGTCCGGGCGTTCACGTGGCCCGGCGGGGCCAGTCTGGGCCCCGGCGTCACTTGCCCCCGCCGGGGGGACCGGTCCCGTGGCAGGGCTGTGCGGGGGGCGGGGCGGACAGTCGATGTGTGGCGCAGACACGTGCGATTGGCAAACACCCCCCCCCGCGCACTGTAACAGACTCGTGTCCGGTTCCGGGCGCCGCGTCCCGAACTGAACCTGTCCACACCAGCAGCCCCACTGGAGTCACTCCGCTCTCTCCCGCTAATTCGGTTCGCGGGCTCGGCCCCTCCTTCCCCATCAATCGCGGGGGAGGAAGCGTTAGTTAAACCCTGACAATTGTGATACAAAACACGCCCCCGCCCCGGGCTCCAGCCTGTTCCCCCGGCGCTGAGACCCGCCCCCTCCCCTGGCTCCAGCCTGGCCCCCCCGGCGCTGAGACCTGCGCCCCGACCTCACTCCACCCGCCCGCCCCCCGACAGCGGGATCGGGAAGGATCCAGCAAAGCCCGGCAGCTCCGCCCGCTAGCAGGGGCCAGAACCTGCTGGCTCCGCCCCCCCGAGCAGAGACCGGCTCCAGCCCCGCCCCCTCCCGAGCAGAGCCAGGCCCCGCCCCCAGCAGGAGCGGGAAGGTTCCCGAAGGGCCCCGCGCGCGGTATAAAAGGCGGCGCTGGGGCGGTTAGAGCCAGTGAGCAGCAGCCAGGCAGGGAGCTGGGCAGAGGCAGCGCCAGCAGGAGCATCTCAGCAGCTGAACTTGGACCAGCTACTCCCCCGGGCAGGATGCTCCCGCTCAGAGTGTGGCACTCGTGTCTCTATGGCCCCGTGTGGCTTCGCAGCAGCGCCCCCGTGTCCAGCCTCCTGGGGCCGGGTCCCCACAGCCTGTGGGAGCAGCTGGTGGGGGACATGCAGATGCCCCTGGAGGAGATGGAGCGAATGAGACACTCCCTCCTGCGGGCTCATCCCCTCCTCTGTGGGGAAGGCGAGGGGAGGAGGCCCAGGCAGAGCAGCCAGTCCCTGGCTGAGGGGGCTGGGAAGGAGCCCGGGGCCCAGGCGCAGGGTAAGGAGAAGTACCAGCTCTCCATGGACGTGAGCGGCTTCTCCCCTGCTGAGCTGCTGGTGAGACTGGATGGGAGGAAGCTGACGGTGACGGGGAAGCATGAGAAGAAAACGGAGTCGGAGGCTGGAGTCTGCTCCCGCGAATACAGAGAGATCCGCAGGGAAACTCTCCTACCGGAAGACGTGAACGTGCAGGACGTGCTCTGCTCCCTGTCCCAGGATGGGCAGCTCTGCATCGAGGCCCCACATCTGGCCCTGCCGGCTGCAGAAGGGAGAGCCGTTCCCATCAGCATATGCCTGGGGGTGAAGGCAGGAGAAGGAAACCTGGCCATGGAGGGAAAGGAGCCGGGGAGCAGCGAGATGGAGAAAGCAAGGAAACCAGCCCCTGATGCCAGTAGCCCAGGGACTCTGTTCCATTGACTTTACTCAGCCCAGATAGTGAGGCCGTTGTAATAGTGAACACTTCTGAGCGTATTCCTGGGCTTTGTCTCTACTCTGCTCGCTAACAATTTATGTATCTATCTGAGGAAAGTTTCAGATGCTCTGTGACTCCGGGTGGTTGTAGAAGCGACAAAGGGTCCTGTGACACCTTATAGACTAACAGAGGTATTGAAGCATAAGCTTTCGTGGGTGAATACCCACTTGTTCGGATGCAAGCAGTGGAAATGTCACAGTTGGTGTTTAGAATTCATCTTGTTACTGTGATTTTTTTTTTTTTTACTGTAAATACAAATGGTGGTGCCTGAATTCTGTTGTCTGTGTGATCTCTTCCTGCTTTTGCACATGGTTCAATTTTTACCCATGGTGTAGAAATCATTTTCAATCTAACTTCCAAACAGCAGGGAGAGGATGTGAGACCTGGTCAGGTGTTAGGAGCCATGGAGTGGAGGGGCTGGCTAAAGGAGCGAGTGTAGTGAAAGTCTGGCCCCTCCCTTCTGCAAGGGGCTGCCAGGGAGCAGAATCTTTGGTTGGGGAGTGGATTGGGAAACAAATATCTATTTTTATAAAGCACACACTGCTTGCCTGCTCCCCTGAAGAGCCCAGGGCCTTGCACTGCATAAGGAAATAACTGATTGGGCTGAAATAGAAGCACATGCTCTAGGTTTTGTGTACACCTAGCACACTTGGCAACTGGACACTGCCACCGTATGTCATACATGTTTTCAGAGCAGGGAAGGAGGGAATGGTAGTACAGCAGTAGCCAATGGTACAATGTGTTCCTGTCCCAGGAGTTTTCAGCCAGGGGGTCCTGCCCCGCTATGTGGATGGAGAGGCCCAGAGAAGGCCGAGAACTGCATTTCTGCAGTGAAGTAGTTTTTAAATAGTGCTCTTTAAAATTGGGAGAGAAGGGCAGAGATTTGTTGATGGTGAAGCAAGTTTGGGGCAGGGCCGTCTGCCAGCCACAGGGCTATCTGTCCAGGCTGGGAGGCCATGTTCTCCAGCTTTTAGCACACACTATGGGCCTGATACAGATAGCAGCAGCTGGGATGAAAAGAATGGTGTCAGTTTAAGAAAACCCCCCGAACCCTGCCATGTTCCTGCAGGGTGTTGATCCAAACCACTCCCAGCTCTGCCCCGGTGGAGTCTTATGCTAGCTGCATATGGATCTAGGGGGCCTGGCTGGATCCCCTCAGGCCTCTCTTCCCAGCCCGAGCCTCTTGGCGAAAGCCGTTTAAAAGGCGAGGGTAAGCGTTTATATGAAGAGAATTTGGACAGAAGCGGGGGCATGGGATGGCCCTTGGCACCGGAGATGGTTACAGATCTAGGAAGTCAGGTGCAAGGGTTTGCAAGTGGAGAGGCAAAGCTGGCCTTAGAAAAGCTGTCTGGCCCTTTAGAGCCCTAATGGGGAGTGGATTGGCCCAGGTGCAGAACTAAGCCAGCTCCACCTCTCTCCTTCCCCTTTACCAGCAGGGCTGCTTCCCTTTACAAGCCCTCTCCCCTCCCCCCTGCTGGAAGCCTTAGAAGAGCCTCTCAAACAGATGAAGAGCTTTGGGCCCTCCACACACCATATGGATCCGCTTCTGGGCTTGATGCAAGGAGGCCAACACCAGCAACTGCTGCATCCCTGGGGGTGGGGTGGAGGGAAGGCTCACCCACTGACCCAGGATTGGGGTTGAAGCCTGGTTGGCAGAAGTGGGGCTCCAAAGAGGAGTCAGGGTGGCTTTGAGCCAATAGCTATGCAGCAGTAATAGGGGATCCCTGCAGGGGATGAGCCTCACAGCCCATGGTGGTGCTCTCTGCTATCTAGCAGGGCTGAAGGACCCACCAGCAGGCAGCTACTGGAATGGAGCTGGGGGAAAGTGGGAGGAAAGAACAGTACAGCAGACATGGTGGATAGGAGGGAGCAGAAGCAGCAGCAGCATGAGGTTCAGGCTGTGACGCAGGAAGGGAAGCACCAATGAATCCAAGAACAGCCCTAGCACCAACCCACGCCTGGAGCCCAGTGGGCTGGGATCACCCTGCAGAGGCACAGGGAGTGAGGGGTCTGAGAAGCAAAGCCTTCCCCCTCTCTGGAGAGCAGAAGCCAGAACAATAAGGGGAGGGGCCCCAGACAGGTTCTTCCTACCACCTGGAGAACTGGTCTAGGATTCCTCGGAGAGCTCTCGCCCAACTGTTCTAAGCACCAACACCTGTAGGCTCACCAGGTGGTGGGGAATCTCAGCTTTTCCTGACGGGGTCCTGCCCCACTCACACTCCTGCCCTGTTCACAGTCTCCTGTATCCTCACCAGCCCTATATTTTCCTTCCCTTTTCCTCAGTCTTCTATGTCCCCCTGCCACGCCAATTCTTTGTACAGCATCTCCTCCTGCTTCCCAATCCCTAACCCCTCTGAACCTGTAGATGCAGCCCGTTTGCTTGGGGTTATTCACAAAGACCAGGGTGGCCATGAGTCTGGGGAGTTTGACACAAATGGCTCCTAGCTGTCATCTCCGTACTGTCAGATGCCTGCACTTCGCTTAAGAGCCTGGTTTCCTGAATCACCCGAACACAATAGGAGTGGATGGGGGAGAGGAGAGGGAAAAGCCACCCCCCCATGACAGAGAGCTCCTGCTCTGACTCCAGCTCTGCTCTCACCAATAGGGGAGAATACGTCCCCCTTAGCCCCACCCTGGGAAAACGGCTCATTGAAGAACAAACACACCAGCACTCAAGCCAAAGGCTCTATCTGAAGACATATTCAAATTGAACTGGTATAATTAATTGCGGTGCCTGAAAAAAATCAGACCCAGTGTTCTCCCCAAATCAGTTTAAGGCAAAGTTACAGAAACCACTAAAAGAAGAGACTTACGCATCAATCATCAAAGAACAGAAACAAACTGTAAAATATACAGAGGTTTAAACAGTACAGAAAACATCAACCGAGCAATATACTACAAAGGAAGCAGAGGGAGGCTAATGCACATTATTCCTGTCTGACTTATCAAGCATCAGAGCAGTGACTGGGTTATTCCATGTGAGGTCAATCTGATATCTGGAGTCTGGATTTTCCCAGCGTTACAAGCTCATGTGACACATGTCACTAATCATGCAGCATCCATAGGCGAAAATGAATGGCTTCCACTTGTTCTGGCACTAAAACCTTTCGTTTTTAGGATACTGCGTAGACTTACTGATGGATGCTCCTAATGCACGATGAATGCAGGGAAATCCGATTGGATTTGTGCATCCCACTAACTATTGTCCTGATCAGAGAAATTCATTTCAAAAGTGCTGAAAGCTGCTTTGGTATTTTTGTGGTATGCATGGGGGCGGGGGGGGGGGGGGAAAGGGGGAACAGTGGATACTCTACAGAGCTTAGGGATGGGCCCTGGATCAGCTCTTTTAGAAAGCATTGCTTGCTCTGTCCTGTGCAGGAGCTCTCTCATGTCGAGAAGAAGGCACTTCTGACAATTAAAAAAAGGTGTCTCGTGCTTAGAAATATAAAGAGAAACAAATCACATAAATATCCGAAGTAAAAACCATCTGATAGTCACCATTTACACTGTGAAATCCCAGAAGAGCTAACTCGCAGCCTAAGAAACCACAGGATGGCTCCTTGAGACACAGAACCCTGGCCCATGAGATACCTGAGAAAAGAGGCCAGAGCTGTTAAGAGACATCATATGGAGAAAACCAACTTGGGCCTGAACAGCTCATCATGGCTTTGAAAGAGAGCGGAGAAAAAGGTTTCTGCTGCTCTATAGTTAACAGGGCATTAGTCACGGCAAGAGCAGCAGGACAGTTTACATTAGAGAGGGGGAGAACCCAGCAACCAACACTTTAAGGAAGTTTGATCTTCCTGCCAGAGACATAACTGCAGTGAGCAAGAAGGATAAATGCGAGGAGGTGAGTTGGCTAAAGGAATCCCATTGCTGAGGGAGCCCTGTGGCCCAAAGCTCTCCTGACTTCCTCAGACAGAAGCACCCAATTAGCCATGGTGGAGCTGGGAGTGAGTGGAGTTGAGGTTCATACAAGACCAGCTAAGAGGCAAGAGAAGCACAGGGCACCTGGAGAACATGTACCTGATATGTTAACAGAAGCCAGCTATATGGGAGAAGATATTTGGGGCCGGGATCTGCTGGAGGCTTTCAAACCTCCTGTACTCCTGGAGCCCATGTGCCGTACCACACTAAACTAACACTATTACTGTTACCTTAGAAACCGCAAAAGCTTTGCCCCCAGGCATGCTGCAAACACAGGATCTAACATGGATTTAAATAGCAGGTGATGCTGAGATGGGCAGAGCACCCACAAGCCCCACGGCGATGGGAATTATAGATACTCAGCACCGGTCAGGATCAGCCCCTAAGGACAAAAACTTCAAAATCAAGGGTGACGTTCTTGAGTCGAGAAGGGGTATCAGCCTCACTCTGAATTTCCTGGCTTGCATCAGTCACCACCACGATAGTAACTCTCTGGTTTGTGTGTGTGTTTGGAAAGCCAGCTAAGATAACAGCATTTGCTCTCGTTCTCGAGGCCTTTTGGCAAATCCAAGCTCATTATGTGGATAATTTTCCACAACAGCTGAAAGGGGCCCTCCACATGGAAACAGAACAATGTGTTAAAACGGGCATATTAACTCAACAGGCTGTTATCAGCTAACACTCATGTTTAGTACTGCACTGGTTAATAACAGGGTGGCCAGAGATGGGCCAAATGCAACCCACTATGCTATGAACCATGACTTCCCTCATCTGTACTGGAAAGGGGCAGCCCATAGAGACGACACAATGCTCCAGCTTGATCCACACACACAGGTTACTCAGATCAAGAAAGTGTTACATGCTGTGAGTTGCAGCTGCCACGCCCCATGTATAAAAGAGGACAGCTGCAATCAGCTACCTGTTCTACACCCATTCGGGGCACCCCTCAGCTTCTTGACAAGTTGTCCACGTGGACTTTGGTTGGGTGAAGTTTGGAAAACCTGGTCCATAGCATAGGCTCTCCTAGGGGCCTCCTGCCAGCATTAGGCGAACAGAAACTTTGCCGCAGGCTCAGTACCAAATTTGCAAAGGTTAACTTTGCTGTTTTAGAAAAGTTAAAAGCCAATAACGCCCCCCATACAGACCCCTTACCTTTAGTCCTGTTACGGGCAGAAAACCTGAACACGTTTCATTTTTAAAAAGCATTTTTTCTGGGAGGTTTGTTTGGTTATCGCTGTTCCACGTGGCCCTCAGGAAACAAGAACAATCAGCTTTAAAATGATGAGCTACAGCTAGAAAGCCCCACGCTCACAGCCTTCGGGGGAGGACATTCCTGTGCTGTTTTTGACTGTATCTGCCCCCGTTTTGTTCTTAAAATTATGTTTTTGTTCAAAGTGCCGCTTGAAACAGCGACACGAAGCTTCAAGTCTCGACCCAAATGTCATGGCTAAAAAGAGGGGACTTCCAACAAAAAGTGCTACTGATGTGAAGCAGAGCATCGGAGATATTAGCACTGAACAGGGGGAGTAAAGGAACACAAGGGAGTTATAAATAAGGGCGTGCATCCAGGGAATGGGGATGTTCAGAACGGCCCGTTATTGGGACCTCAGGATCATAGTCACATACCCCAGAATTTAGTGCAGATCTAAGCAAAATTCCCTTCCTGAGGTGTTTGACTCCTGACCATCTAGGAGGCACTTTTACATTTACATTCAGGAAGCCCATGAGCTGAGATGTCACCCAGAGGCCTAGTGCAGTTCTTGTGTGATCTGTTGAAAATCTGAGTCACAGCCCATGCCTTGACTTGGGCTTCTTGATTCCTGAGCTTTGGGGAAGAATGAACTGGGAGAAGAGAAGGCTGGGCAGGTTCTGGTGGGCTCCAGAGCTGTAGAGAGGGTCTGAAGAAGGAAGGTGTGGGCAGGGAAATGGGATGAAGGTGAAGTTCTCTCACTCAGGATATGTAAAAGTGTAAACAGCGGTTCAGAGTCTGGATTTGCAGAAAGTCCAAACTGTCACTTGGCTAAAGCCAGCCACAGGCTTTCCACCACCGAATACTGCTCTTATCAATAGGCTACCGCTCAACTTCGGAAGAGGTTAGCAGAGGCAAAGCTGAAAGGTCACTTGACCTGGACTCTGGCTGGGTTTTCTCAATTAGCAGCTGCAGGTAGCTACCGTCTGGTTTGAACCAAGCCCCCATTTTCCAGTGTCTCACGGCTCTGCACGGGAGTAGCAGGCTCTCTCCCAGCCCAGGCTGGCGTCATTTGTAAAGGGCCATCTTCTTGCTCTGGTACATGTACATGTAGGCGTCACAGAAGAGGCGTTTGGCCACGCCTTCCATGTCGCGGGGCTGCTCCATAGCCAGGGCTGCCACTGGCAATTGCAAATATTTGGCAACTTCGGGGCACAGCGTTACGATGGGAATGTTGAAGCCATTCTCATCACCTGAATGAGAGAGAGGAGAGGGGGGGGGAGTGAGCCCAAATCTCAGTTCCCAGGGGACAGGTGTCTACAGCACAAAGGAATACTAGAGCAAGTGGCATTAACTGGGCCCCCGGTCGGCAGTGTCAGCAGAGAGGCCAAGGACTGACTGGGCCATGACCGAGCTGTCTCTGCACACCTAGAAAAAGTCCCTCTCGCTGAGGTTTGAAGCACACTGGTGGTGGCAGCCTGCCTGGCCACTACCTGTTCTACAGTTACACAGAGGCGGTCAGTCCCCAGAGCTGTCAAGCCAGCACCATTCACCAGCGCTAAACTCCCTGTAAAACGCTCATTTGCAGTGCTGCGTAGGGAGTAGTTTTACACAGTACCGAAGAAGTGACACCTTTCCATGCTTCCCAGCAGACGGACCCAATGGAGTTTGGACACACAGGCTGCCTGTTTCACATTACAGATCTCTGGAGAAATTACTCATGACCGTTGTGCGCCGGGACTGCAATTCCTGCACGGGGCCGCCCAGGTGCAAAGGGCCAGCCAGCCTCCCCCTCCAAGCGGAGCCCCTCCTCACCGTGCCGGTCAGCCATGCTGTCGAAGAACAGCCAGTTCTCTTTCTCTGGCCCGTACTTCACAAAGGAGACGTAGTGACTGGTCTCTATGCAGAGCACTGCAAAGAGCTCCATCCTCTCCCGCGGGATTCGGGGGCTGTCCATGGGGCTCCTGCCCTGAAACTCCTCAGGGACATGCAGTTTTGTGGGCCTGTGGGCTTTGCGCCGGTAGTGAGAATGAGCCTGGGGATAGACAATAGGGGGCGCCGGCGGGTCAGCAGGGCTACCGCAACTTTATCTACACCTAGGGCTGGTCCATACTGGGGGGTGGGGGTCGGGGTGGGGGGTGGGGAGTCGATCTAAGAAACGCAACTTCAGCTACGTGAATAGCGTAGCTGAAGTCGACGTATCGTAGATCGAATTACAAACCACTTACCTCGGGTCCACACGGCGCAGGCTGGCTCCCCCGTCGACTCCGCTTACTCCTCGCGCCGAGCTGGAGTTCCGGAGTCGACGGGGAGCGCTTCTGGGATCGATTTATCGCGTCTACATGAGACGCGATAAATCGATCCCAGAACATCGATCGCTACCCGCTGGATATACCCTTACTCTAAAGGGAAAGTGGAGGTGTCTGGGGACAGGCTGGCATTCGGTTACCAATTCGTTCTGCGGTCACCTGCTTTCCACTCAATTCTTCAGCTGGGTCTTTTCCATGTGGCAGGAGACTGCGGCATGGTGCCTGCCATGGTCTGATCCTGACCACTCCTCTGCCCCACTGACACACACACACCGCAGCCGGCCGTGTTCTCCATCTCAGCATATCCTGACAGACCCAGCGCCTGGATGGGGACCTCTAAGGAGAAGCGAGGGTGCTGCAGGAAGTGGAAAGGCTCTGCCCTCGGAGCCTGCCCAGAATCAGGGCCCCAGTGTGGTAAAGCACATGGGGTCCATATGGACGAGGGGCCATGTATGTGCAAGTTCATGATCCTGCAGCAACTATCCTGAGTGGCTGATCCAGTGAGCAGTGCTGGTCTGCTCAGGAAGGAGCCTCCCACCTGACTGGCTGCTGGGAACGCAAGGGAAGCCAGAGGTTTCAGTCTGTGATCTGCCTCCTGGAGGGATCAGTAAACACACGCGGGGGAAACTGGATACCTGTCTGCAGCAGGACTTGCAGTACTGCTTCATCCCAGTAACTGCAAACATCTCGTCTTTGAAGCACTCGGAACACTCCTGGGTGGCTACGTCCCCACACACAAAGCACTCCCGGGGACCTGCGGTGGGAACACAATGTCAGCAGTGGTTGTATGACAGGGAGTCAGTATGCTCTGGCCATGCTCTGTGAGGAAGAATCACATCACAGCCCTGCCCATACCATACTGCTGACACTCTAGCTAGGTCAGCCTCGCCACCTGGATCCAAACGAGCCTGCGTTAGCGCCCACGTGCAAGACAGCCCCGGCATCACCAGTGCCCAGGAACTTACTGTCGAGCAGCAGGTCGGTGATGTCCAGCTCCAGGGAGGGAATGATTTTGCTGAACATTTTATATTCCTTCCCGAACCGTGGCATTTGGATAATGAAACAGGAGGGGATCTGGGAGAAAAAAAGCAAGTCATCAAACATGGGGAGACAACGCCTTGGCTTGCCCACACAATCCCCTCTGGGACCTGCTCCCCAACCCGGCACCTGGATGACACGTTCTCCACTCGGGTTCTCCACAGCCCACTATCCGTCAAGTGTCCATACCCCCTTTCATATCTTCTACTGCACCCCGCTGGTTCTGGTTGTGTGCTGGGGGGCTCTGCTGCACCGTGATCCTAGGCATAAAGCCCCTAACCAGCCTTGCTGTGGCGATGGGCAGTAAGACGTTCTAACAAGCAGTCGTGTGCGTGGGGCGGGGAACGAAGGCGGACGTGAAAGACGCAGGAGGAAACGGGGAGCTGCACTCACCTCCACTAGCTTGAGATTAGAAGACAGGAAGGAATGTTCCACTAACTGCTGCACGTTGGGCACGACCAGCTCCTCTTGCTTGTCTATGAATATCTGGTAACAGTAACACTCCTGCTCCTTCTGGCCTCCGGACCTGGGAGCAACGTTCCAGAGTCAGGGCCCTGGGGCTGCCTCTCTGCACCATCTATGTACCCTTGGTGCCCTGGACGGCGGAGCTCTCACAGGACACAGCCTCTGCGTTCTAGGACAGCCTCCAACCCTGGCACCAAGGGGCTCCCAGCTCTAGCTTTCAAAAAACTAAGCATTTGTCATCCGGAAACACCCAACAAATGCCGTGGGTGACGGATACCGACAAAGTATCATTCTCACTTGCATTCTGCTCCTCTGCGATGGGTGGGCCAGACACACTTTTTTCCACTTTAAATTTAAAAATGAAGAGACACTGATTTTCTTGTAAGTCAGCTGCTTTCCAGTGTGACCAGAAGATTCCTATATCTGAGTTATAAGGTGCGTTTTTTGTGATCCAGCAACCTAGAAAACTGCAAAGCAAAGCTTGCTGCACTCCCAAGGCAACTTGTGTGTGAAAGATGCTCCAGGATCCTTGTGCTCCCCTGAGGCAGTGAAGCTGGAATAGCAGAGAAAGGATTCCTATTGAGCAGCCCCTGGCAGGAGGGTTGGAGTGAAGTGAGACAGGCTTCTTTGTATCCACTTCTTTTCTGAGTAGCTCCATGATGCAAGCCACTGCACATTCCTCCACGGGGGACCCAGAAAACTGGCAATCCAGGTCTAAACTCCTGAACAATGCAGCTATCTTTGGGAGTCCTCACACTAAGCGAATCTCCCCTTTGTAGAGTCCCCACAAAAAAAGCCCCAGGGCTTCTGGGACTAAATTCAGTGGATTCCCCGTTTGGACGCCCTAGGCTCTCAGCTAGCTTGGCAGTCTGGAAACACCCGACTCTTCAGATGTATCTGTGATACTACTCCACAGCCAACCTATTGAAGACTAGGAAGACAAGCCCTGTGTTTCTTGTGCCACCACTGACCCTATCCAGGGATTACTCTATGCATTTCATCACTCCCCGAAGGTGGCACGTCTGGGAATGATTTATAAGTATCATCTTCCAGGTACAGTCCTTCCTGGAATATGACCACAATGTGATGGGCAGGTACGGATTCAGGGGCACAGCGGAGAATAGATGGGCACAAAGTAGTGACACACTTTTCCACCTCCTTCATGAATAGGGGAAATTCACCAATCCTCTCCAGTCAGGCTTTATCTAACGAACCAAGTCACTTCCTTCCCTCCCCAGTCTCAAATGTGGGCAACACAGTCCACTGCATCAGTAAGATCACAGAGAGATGACAACTTACTGCAGTTTCAGCAGCGGCTCTATTCCCAGGATGTGATGCATGATGAGATTGAGAAACTCCTCAGGGTCTGAAAATTGAGGGAAATCACAGATCAGGACAAGCCCACCTCCTCCAGAAAGGGAAAAGCACTGTCACATATGGGCTGGTGTTCCTCACACTGAGCTGCTTCTCTCACACACAGGAGCTGAAAACACTTGGTTAGTTTCATAGTTCGAAAGTTCCACGGTCAGCGTAAACACTGAAGGAATCTTCCATAGAGAGTTAGGGGAGAAGGGGAGGACAGAAACCTGGTAAAAGGACACATTTCTCTTAACACCTTCACTGCTGAATCATTTCGTAGCTATAGTGAGGGGGGGGGGGGGGGGAAGAAATCACATTAATGCATCGCAGGTACATTTACTCCATTCATCTGCACTCAAAAAGCCTGGGGAGAAAGATCTTGATGGATGTTTACTGCCAGCACCAAATGCATTAACGGACACCGAAACCAGGGACAATGCTGGAAAAAGGAGGAACAAAGAGCAAAAGTCTGGGCTGTTTCTGGCCAAGATACAAGAAAATATTAAACAGATGAAACAAAAATACTGTTCAGTAAAGGACAGGACATGAGAGCAGAAGATTGACTTCTACTTGTTAATATTTATACAGCCATGATGGTAGCATCTGGGTATTTCAATAATCCTTTGGCATTCTGCAGCCCCTTTCATCTGCATATCTTAAAGCACTTTCCAAATATTAACTCTGAGGCAAGCAAGAGACATAAGGCTGTCTACCTCTGGAAGGGAATGTGGTAACTGTTCAAATATGCATAACTAACAACAACAAATGCAGAAGAATAATCTGTATCCGACTGAATCTGCAGAGGAATTTAGGTGAGCAAAATGTAATGATGAGACGTGGAATCTGGCAAAGACGACGTGGTTAACATCCCTTGTTGGGCCTACAGAGTTTAACTCCAGACTGCAAATACAAACCAATGGGTCAGACAGAAACCCCTCCTTGGGCAAATTCTGCTTTGGTGGTGGTTTCTTCTGAGCAAGAGGCCAGCAGCAAGGGACCTAGCAATTCCAATCTTTCCCTCAGACTTGGGGAATCCTCCTGCAGGGCCAAACCTAAGCTGACACGTCTGAGGAATTCTCCAGGTAGCAGAACATTTATTTAAAGACAATTTTTTGTTAAAACCTGCCTGGGGGCAGACAGGACACCAGCTTGCGGGGTTGCCTGACTGGGAAAAGGGGAAGATAAGACAGACCACTCTGATGTGAGACATCTGCAGAGAGCACGTTACCTTTCTCAGACGTGGCAAAACTCGAGCACTGGCCCTTCTCCGTCAACTGCTGCCTTAGGTGCATCACGCTTTTAGCGGCAACAAAGCCATTCCTGGGAATGAGGGGAAGCTGGGGATGAGCTCTTTGTGCTTCGGCAAACTTACATCTCAGGGGCAGAAAATACAGCACGTGAAGCATGGAGCCCACCTGCCAAAATCCAAGTCAAGATGCACCCTCCCGAAAGGCAAGAAGTTAGCGCCAGAGGCCCGACCACAAACAGCGCTGAACAAACTACACTCCTGTCCCATAAGCACTGGGGGAGGGAAGGTGTGGGCCAAATATCCTTGATGAAGGCCAGCGGATACTCACTACCCAGCACGAGGTCCTGTCTCGGTCACCAGCCTTACAGGCTGGCAGTGCATGGGTAACCCTTTGGAGCCTTTCAGGATTTCTATGAGCCAGCTGTTTAAGCAACATGGATTACTTGCTCCCTGGAGACTTTGCTCCCTTATCAGCATCACTCCCAGCCCTGGGAGCAAGAAATCAGGGCCACAGATTAAATCAAAGTCCTTCATGTGGCAGTGCAGGGCTTGTCCCTTGGCCCAACCTTTAATTATAAATTTCTTCCCCTCTCCCACAACACCTCGACTGAGACCTCTGAACCCTAGGGATCCCTTCTTTAACCCTCTCACCTTCAACCATGAGTCATGACAGCCTCCCTTCTGGCCAAGGAGAGTAGGATGTGGCTTGTCAACACCACTCCCAAGTTCTCTGTTGACACAGAAGGCCACAGGCAGCCTTCTCCTGCCAGGGACTTTGCAGCATTCCCAGGACTGAATTCTAGAGTGAGACTTAGATCCACCTCCGGAGGCCTTGAGGCCAGCAGGCTAAGGAACCAGTTGTAATGGCCCGTTCAGCCATTCCTCTGAAATGTGACATTACTAGCTACACTGCTGGCTCCATTCTGCACCTATGGAGTCATGATGCCCCAGTACACAACACACCAGCATTTAGCAAAGGAAATCCACAATCTCAGCATTCGCTGGGTTAATATGAGTGGGAAGGAAGAGCAGGAGAACTTTAGAGTTGGCCAAGAGACATGAATCTCTAGGATACTCCTTGTCTCACTAGCATCTGAACTACGGCTGTCAAGCGATTAAAAAAATTAATCTCAATTAATCACGCTGTTTAAATAAATGGTTTTCTATTATTGTTTAAGATTTTTGAACGTTTTCTACATTTTCAAATATATTAACTTCAATTACAACACAGAATACAAAGTGTACAGTGCTCACTTTATATTTATTTTTTATTACAAATATTTTGTAAAAAAAATAAAAGGAATAGTATTTTCAATTCACCCCATGAAAGTACTGTAGTACAATCTCTTTATCGTGAAAGTGCAACTTACAAATGTAGTTTTTGTTTTGTTACATAACTGCACTCAAAAACAAAACAATGTAAAACTTTAGAGCCTACAAGTCCACTCAGTCCTACTTCTTGGTTCAGCCAATCGCTCAGACAAACAAGTTTGTTTACATGTGCAGGAGATAATGCTGCCCACTTGTTTACCATGTCACCTGAAAGTGAAAACAGGCGTTCGCATGGCACTGTTGTAGCCGGTGTCGCAAGGTATTTACATGTCAGATATGCTCAAGACTTTGTATTTTGTGTTATAATTGAAATCAGTATATTTGAAAATTTAGAAAAACATCCAAAGGTATTTAATAAATTTCAATTGGTATTCTATTGTTTAACAGTGTGATTAAAACTGCAATTAATTTCTTTAGGTGCAATTAATGTTTTTAATTGCGATTCATTTTTTTGAGTTAATCACGTGAGTTAATTGTGATTAATCGATAGCCCTAATCTGAACCATGACCAACCCAATACTGGCTGGAAGGAGGTGGTAGCAGAGATTCCAGAAGAGCGACTTGCTGTTTCCAGTAGTCCTACGTACAGTACTCACCGTCGGAGGGGATTCACAATCTCATCCCGGAGGATCTTCTGGACGTGCCCGTCGGGCGGGAGGGAGGGCTTGAAGAGCATGGAGTCCAACACAGAGGTGCAGGAGAAGAGGCTGGGAAGAGAGAGGGGTTGGTAACAGTGGAATCAGGTAATAACGCAGTAGTTTTTGTTTGAAATGATACACAGCATAGAGATGGACAGATTTAAGGGAGAGAGAGAGAGATTTATAGTGTCACAGATGCCAAGACCAGAAGGGACCAGTGAGAACATCTCATCCATCTCCTCTATAGCGAGGCTCGGCAGAATTTGGTTTTTATTTCTTTATAATTTTGACAAATAAAAATATAAAAATAAACATTGATCTTTAGATTTTTATCAACTTGAATTTTCAGTTGAAGGAAATAATGGGGGGGGGGGGTGTCAGACAATTATTTAGTGACAGTAGACGTTGAGATTCAAGAAGTTAAAGCTAAAGTTAAAGTTCTAACCATTAGAACACAAATGATCAACATCACATGGCCAACCACACACAGTAGGTATCCTTAAATCAAACTCGAATAAGTTCTCAAGCGAATTTGTCTTATTTGCCGATCAGTAAATTTCAATGATCATCAATGGAAATATTTTTTTGTTGGGGTGTGCAGTGAAATGAACATTTATACCAACATTAACCAATAAATATCTAGTCCTTCCAAGCCTATCATAACACAGGTCATAGAACTTCCCCAAAATAAGTCCTACAGCAGATCTTTAAAAAAACAAAAAACAGCCAACCTTGATGTAAAAATTGCCAGTGATGGAGAATCCACTACGACCCTTGGAATACTGTTCCAATAGAGTAGTTAATTACCTTCAGTGTTAAAAATGTACAACTCCGATTTGTCTAGTTTCAACTTCCAGCCATTGGTTTCATGTTGGACCTTGCTCTGCTAGACTGAAGAGCCCATTACCAAGTATTTGTTCCTCATGCATGTACTTATAGACTGTAATCAAGTCACCCCTTACCGTTCTCTTTGTTAAGCTACATAGATTGAGCTCCATCCATTTTACACTATAAGACAGGGCTGCACAACTCCGTAAAGCAGCGAGGGCCATATTACTCCAAAGAAAACAGCTGAGAGCTGAAAACCCCCCCACCCCACCCCCAGCGCCACCCGCCCCGTGGAAACAACCCCTCCTTCCCCAGCGCTGGGGTGCGGACGCCTGTAGAGGGGGAAAGAAACAGCACGCATAGGGTGACCAGATCACAGCAATAAAATAGGACCTGCCCCCTCCCCGCTCGGCCCCACCATCACACCCCACTTCATCCCCCCAGGGGTCACTATATTACTGCACACAACAGTCAATCAATGCAGTTGTAGATCAATCTCTGCATTATGCATTTTTGCATAACTTTTATATGACTTTGTATTGAACCTTGGCAATATGTTATAGCGGGCCCCTAAGGTAGTATAATTAAGGTAAAAGAAAAATGTCTTTTTGCTAGAAGTAGAATAAGATCTTCCCCCCACTTTGTATTCAATTGCCCTGTTGAATGAATGAGGTGTGAATGAGGAAGGCGTGGAAGGCAGGCACCTCCAGGCAGCTGCAACCCTTGGAGAGGGGATGGGAACCAGACCAAGGACAATCAAACTTGTCAAGTGGGCTGACTAGAGAAGAGCAGACATACTGACGGCCTCGGGGGTTAGAAGCAAGCACCTTCCTTTGGAAACACCCTCTTTGCAGCATTGGGACATCCCCCAGGCCAGAGACAAGCAGCAAAAAGGACCAACGGACACAGTCCCAGATTTTGGGCCGCAAAGTGAGCCCACCTACTCACCCCCGCGCGGGCCACACAGTGAGCCCACCTACTCACCCTCCCGCGGGCCACACAGTGAGCCCACCTACTCACCCCCGCGCGGGCCGCACAGTGAGCCCATGAAGGCCGCATGTTGTGCAGGCCTGATCTAAGAGCTTTCTCCTTCAGGTTACTGGGGGTTGGGACCAGTCATCTATAGGTTGCATCTCTATGTAAGAAGAGCATTTGCATTCTACTCTACTTGTGCAAATTATGTGTAATCCCTGTGCTCCTGGTGAGCTGCCTGGTTTGACGCTCGGTAAGGACCATCACCCCCTGGATTATGGTCCTCACTGAACAGAGGGAGATGGTCAAGAGAGGCCATTCTGCATGAGGTTAAAGGAGAGTAGTGCCTCCTACCTGAAAAGAGCAGCATCCATGTAGCAGGAGTTGCAGTGTCCTTGAATCCCTCTCATGCGCCCTTGTAAAACTTGCACGGCTGTGCTATTCCTGAGAGGGGGGAAATTAGCCAGAACCTGAGGACTATCCATCCCACCTGCAACAGAGACAACAGAAACAGCTACTTTTAGCATCCCTCTGCACTTGGGACAGCTTTGCCCTCCTGTTCCTTTCCTGTAGGGCTAGGCCACCTATAAAGGTCATAACCCACTCTGTTTGTTCTGTACTGTATCCCCCATGCATTTAGACCGTAACCTCTTTGGGATGGGGACTTGATTGCTTGGCACACTTACCCACTATAATCTGCTGCAAGAGCACAGACCCGTCACCTCACATGAGAGGGAACCTCTGGGCAATCTGCTGCTCACTCGTTCAGCCGCTAGGCTTTTTAGCCACCACACATTCCCAGCCATCCACACCGCCGGCACTGTCCTCGTCATCACGTCAGCGAGCGTCTGACGCTGAAAGGGCCCACCGCGGAGAGAGCTAGTTTCCTGACACCGAGCTGAATGTCAGCTGGAGATAACGGGATCTCTGTGTAAAGCATTCCTAGACAATGCTTCTGCATTGGAAGTGTCCAGCAACCAGCTAGAGGGATTATCAGGGCTGCTGCTGGAAGCCGAAGTTGGTAAATTAATGCCCATTCACCACATCCTGACAGCTTGGCTTTGGTGTGGATTAGTTGGTCTAACCATACTAGGGGAGGGAAGGAGAGCTGCCCTAGCTCAGGAAAGCAGCAAAAATGCAGATGATGTGTGATCTGTACTTCCCTGCCCTTTAAGTCTGCTGTGCCTCCATGGATACAGAGGAGCTGCAGAAAGCTCAGGGGCAGTTATTCTGTGGGGTCCACAGCTCTGTCCCGAAGATCTACACCCTCCTCTCCATGCCAATGTCGTCATCCTTCCATTCCAGGTGGCCCATAACTATTCCATTACAGCAGAAATAGCCTCCTGAAGGGCAGATCCAGCATGTGAGAAAAGTGGTAAAGGGATATTAAAGCAGCAGGATCTCAAATGCTTTAGCCTGACAACATCCCTGTGTAGTTGGTAAGTATCAGCCCCATTTTACAGAAAGGAAAAGTTAGGCAACAGAGAATTTAAGTGACTTGCCCAAGGTCACAGCAAGTCAGTGGCAAATGTCAGAACAGAACCGAGGAGTCCCAACTCCCAGTCCCCTGGCTCTACCATTAATAGCTTGAAAACGAGGAAATGGAAGGTGAAAAGAGAAGGGAGAGATGAGAAAGAGGAGGACAGAACAAAATTAGTCCTAGAGTCAGTTCTAATGGGAACAGATGGGGGAATATAAAGTGCAATAGATTTAGTTGTGCTAGGATACATCAGGGTTATTCTTTGGGAATGAAGGGGGGCACCTTGGACTCTCAGAATTATAATTTTACACAAAACGCTGGTCCTCAGACAGAGACTAGCAAAGACGACGGACATACAACTCCCCTGGCCTAGCCGGAGTCATCAGCTTCTAAGGGAACTCACTGAGAGTGCTGGGGTCCAGGAGGCTCCCACACTGGAAACGCATGTCCGGCTGGCATGACTGAAGCTTCACAAAGAGGCCACGCTTTGGGGGGCAGTGGAAGTAGCGCGTGCCTAGCCATTCGCCATCTGTGACCCCCTTCTCTTCATCCTGTGAAAAGGGCAGAAATCCATCCACACGCAGTTCCAGGCCAGGCTTTCTAGGAATGAGGTAGATCAGTGGTTTTCAACCTGTGGGCCGTGGATCCCTGGGGGTCCGCAGACTATGTCTAAGGGTTCTGCAAAAGGTTGTCATTACCATAGAACACTGGTTTTCAACCCTGGTCCGCGGACCCCTGGGGGTCCACAGACTATGTCTAGGATTTCCAAAGGGATCTGCACCTCCATTCGAAATTTTTTAGGGGTCTGCAAATAAAAAAAGGTTGAAAGCCGCTAAGTTAGACTAAGCAGCGCTTGTGAGCACAGCTATGGAAAAAGAGTAACAGCAACAATTTCGCTACCAACTGAAATGCTACATGTGACCAAACACACAGTCAGAGTTGCACATATCTGATGGCTGCACTAGGGCTGATATTAGGATGGGATTTCATGACCTGACAACTACATACAACTTTGTACTTATGTTGACCCATTTTTTTTCATTTGGTTAGACCAGTGAATCCCTTTTGTCAGCACAGAATGAATTTCATGAATCCAAATCCCAACAGCAGCAGCAGCTGTTGTCCAAGGATCTCAAAGCACTTTGCAAATAATTAATGAAGCCTCACACCACCTCTGCAGGCAGATGAGAATGATCCCATTTTACAGATGGGGAAAAGATAGAGAGGAGACTTGACCAAGATCATACAGTGAGTCAATAGCAGGGCTAGGAATAGAACTCAGGAGTCCTGGCTCCCAGGCCCATGCTCTCACCAATATATCACTCTTCTCCACTAAGGAAAGTCTGCATACCAGTATCTATATTATCCCATCCATGATCCCAGCAAGAGAGGCCATCTTAATCTGTCCTGACTCTTTAATTAAGCAGTATGAAATGTTAGCACCCTAACCCAGGGCATGCTGTGAAACAGACATGCTCATGTCCCCCAATAGACATGCCAGTTCGGACCTTCGTGCCCTTAGAGAACAGAAACATTATTTTGCTACTTACTAATTCAACTCCTGCCATTTTGTGCTCAAATTTGGGCATGTACCCCAACCAGCGGATGATTCCAGAGACTGGATTCCCCTTGTCTAAGGTGATCTGCACCACGGAGTTCACATCCAGGGATTGTTTTTCACTTTCCAATTCCTCTCCACTCTCGCTTCTCTCTCGCTTAATTTGTCTCGGATATCCCGGGGCCATGTCTGGCTCAAATACTGAAAATTCACAATATACATAATAAAGCATGGGCAAACACTGGGGGGAGTCAAGCTTTGTTCATTAGAATAAGTGGTTGCCAAGTATTTTGCAGCATTGTTTTCCTAATAACTATACAACCTAGTGTTTCTGTGCTTCTCAGAAGTGGATCTATGAGTATGAGGCTAAGAAGAACTGAAAGGATATAGAGGAACTGGAAGAGGTTCAGAGAAGGGCAACAAAAATGATCAAAGGTATGGAACAGCTTCCATATGAGTAGGGACTAAAAAGATCAGGGCTGTTCAGCTTAGAAAAGAGAAGCCTGACGTAGGAGATGATAGAGGTCTATAAAATCATGAATGGTGAGGAGAAAATGACTCGAGGAGTGTTATTTATCCTTTCCAACATCACAAAAAACAGGAGTCACCTGATGAAATGAATAGGAAGCAGGTTTAATATAAACAAGAGGAAGTACTTTTTCAGACAACATACAATTAACCTGTGAACTCATTGCCACGGGATGCTGTGATGGTCAACAGTAAAACTGGGTTTAAAAAACGAATGAGATGAGTTAATGGAGGATAGATCCATCAATGGCTACCCCACACCTCTGACTACCAAAATCCGGGAGGGGAAGACAGGGGTGGCTCTCTCCATAATTGCCCTGTTCTGTATACTCCCCCTTAAACTTTGGTACTGGCCACCATTTCAGACAGGGTACTGGGCTAGATGGACCATTGGCCTGACCCAGTGTGGCCGTTCTTAAGAGAGTCAGGAAACTTGGGGACTGATTCTCAGTGAAGCTAAGGCCCTTTTATACTGCTCTGGAGAATTCACCGCTTCCTTCTGGTAGTTTATTCTAATGGTTAATCCCCCCCTCAATGTTAATAATCCGTGTCTTATTTCTAATTTGAATTTGTCTGGCTTTAACTTCCAGACATTGGTTCTTGTTCTGTCTCTCTCCAATAGACAAAGAGCCCTTTAGTACGCTGTAATTTCTCCCCAGGAAGGTATTTATACACTGTAATCAGGTCGCCTCAGTCTTCTTTTCAATAAGCTAAATATACTAAGCTCTTTAAGTCTCTCACTGTCGGGCATTTTCTCCAGCCCTCAAATCATCCTTTTAAAAGCGTAACAAACTCTTCCATTGCGTTTTAGGCTTGTCAGCCACGCTGCAGAGAACGAGGTGAAAGAAAAAAAACCAACCACCACCCAACAGCAAATCCTGATACACTGGGTTCTACGCAGGTGGGGTGGCTATATTTGTGTGCTGCTTTACCTGGGGAGAGCAGCCCTTCTTTCACAACAGAGTCCATAGGGATGTCTCTGAAAACATCTGTTGGTCCTTCTTCTTCCTGTAAGTGACAACGCAAGAGAGGGTTACACCAGCTAAATGAGCTGTAAGCGGTGGGGTGAGATGAGGAAAGTCTCCCACAGGAAACAATGGTTTTGTTTGCCCTAGACAAAGACTTCACTCCACACAACCCTACAACACAGCCCCACGTGTGCGGGAACTGATTTTGCATTGTTAAGGCTCCTACCACAAGGCAGGCTGCAAGGAGAATGAATGAGAAATGAAGGCAAGCTCTTACCGGGCAAACTTTAACAAACCACTGGGTTCCCTCCTTGTACACGTCCATGGCTATGCCTTGTCTGAAGGCGTCGTCTAGGTAGAAGCCAATTGTGTCCCCTGCTTTTACAGGAACAACCTCGTCCACATGTGGTTTGGGCTCCTCTCCCACTGGGTCGCCGCCCAGCGCTGGGATAAACTGGATTTTGTTAAGCGGCAGAAAGAGCCCATGGTGCTGCTTACACTTGAAATACTCAGAGCCGTTATAGCTGCCATCACTGTGGCCTCTGCCTTCACCATCACCCTGAAGAACCAGCAGAGAGGCACATTACATTCTGGGCAGGGACAAGTCAGAGCGAAGCCAGACTCTTGGCACAGTGACATGACCCCAGCTCAGAAATGAGGTACCCACCCAACCCAATACGAACAACAGAGCTGTTGTACTGATCACAATACAGACCCATCCCCATTTGACAATGAGGAAACTGAGTCACGGACAGACAGAGAAGCCCAAGTCACACAGGGAGTCTGGAACAGAGCCAGGAACAGAACCTACGAGTTTTGATCCCAGACACACCGCTGTTACCAGTGGAAACCAGTGCCTTGCTATTAGGATAATGAGGCTAAACATTCAGTGCAGTCTGACTGGAACTAGCACCTCCAGGGCAAAAAGATTGGTTTTCCTGAACACGGGGTTTGATTGTCAGATGTGACAGGGAGGCAATGCAAGTCCACTCCCCTCGGCCAGCCCCCCTTCTGTTGGGCTGAGACGCTGGGCCTATATAAAATTAACTGAGGGGGGAGAAAGAGTCCCCCTCCCCCTGAATCACCGTACCTGTAACTCCACCCCAAAGTAGGACGGACAGAGCGGGGAGGACAAAGGGCTCTTGCTGATCTTCCCAATGTAGCGGATGGTGCCAGTGAACTGTTGTTGGTCGAGATGCACCTTCACCCGTTGGCCCACTGTAGCCTTCACTGCTGCTTTAAGGTTACACCTGTCCAGGAAACAGTTCAAGCGCTCATTGAGGGTGTTGATGGCCAGAAGGAAAACAGCTTCCTCCTCATTCACAGGCTGAAGAATTTCTGGATCGATAGTGGTTATGGAATTGTCATCCAGCATGGTGACCCTCAAGTAGCGAGTGGAAGTCGTGCCGCAGGCGATACTGTGCAGATAATTCCTCTCTTTGAGGAAGCACATGCTCCCGGCGTGAAAGAGCTTGCTGCCATATCGAAAATCATCGGTCAAGATGTAATAAACGTTTCCGTCCCCTTGTGAAGGCAGAGGGCTGCCTGGTACAACTGCTGTAGTCATCTTCGCTTCCACTCCGTCCTAAGAAGTTAGAGAATCACAATAGGACAGCACAGGGCACCTGATTATTATGATGTTTTATGGCAGCACCCATATGTGCTGGCTGCTTTGCAAACACACAAGCAGAGACCTTGAGGAGATCACAGACTAAGGAGAGACAGGCATCAAGAAAAGGGAACAACGACCTGGATTTTCTATACAAGATCCATACAGGCAGCCTAGCAAGGGTAGGAGTCTTGCAGATGAGTTCAGGGAAGTGAAAATTCGCTCGGGCGGGGGGGGGGGAGGGGGGGAGGTTGCGGAAGGTGATTGTTTGAGAGACTGACATATAGGCAGACTAGAGTGAAAACGCTGGAGGAGTCAGGACGGGGAAGGGGAGGCTATGCAAAGGTAAATAAGTAGAAAGGGGCAGAGCTATACAGAACCTGGAAGGTGACCAGGTTTCGGGTTCGTTTTCATAAGGGTTAAAAATCATCATTCGTCGTGTGGCAAATCTAGACATGAATGCCCTGGCTGAAGGGCTGGGGGATTCTGTACAACAGCCCTGGTCAATACCCAAAACATCTGGCTATTAGACAATGCTCCTCTGGTGCTGATGGAGGCCAGGATACCTGAACAGGTATTATATCCAATGAACAATCCATGCCTGGTGAGACGGCGGCACAAGCCTGCCAGTGTGGTTAACCTTGCCATTAAATATAGGAAGTAGATGGACACTGTACAGGTAACCAGGGCTGACCACCAAAGGTCTCATCCAAGACTGTGAGAATTATGCTCACTCTAGGTGGTAACACAGAGCCATTCACCCAAAGATTCTACAGAAGTACACTTCCAAAGCAGTCTGGTACCATTATAGTCACAGCGATGCTTTGTGGGTGTATGAGGTGCCCAGAGTCTGTGATGCATGTAGTCTTCGTCAGGGACTCTGCATTTTAAAGATCTGGAGACCAATCACCTTGTTACATGAAGAAGAAAAACCACGTCACATACAAGGTATTGTCTTGCATTTCAAATGAACACAGCGATGAAATCTCAGTGAGTTTTATACCCTGGCTAAAGGGACACCAACATGAAATGCAGCCAGCTTTAAAAAGTGAAGTAAAAGCAGTTTCTGGTGCTGCATTTGCCAATTCCCCCTGCCTAACGTGGTAGTTTTACAACACGTTGTTTTTTTTAAAGTTCTCTCCATGGGGAAAACAGTAAATCTGACTGAATATTATGTGCCGTTGAATGCACAAAACACAACTGAAAATAAAACATTTCTTCCGACTAATCTCTTTTGGTTATAGTAACCTTGTGTGTTAATTGCATTTATACTGGTAAAAACACATTCAGGCAGAGGTGTGATTTTTAAGTTTGACTCCTTAAATAGTGCTGTCATTGTAGGGTGAAAACCCTACACGCATTTAGAAACAGCATTTAATTGCCTGGGTTAGTAACAACATGCCAGATTGTTAATACTGAAATGATTCTTAAGACTAACGCAGGACCTCTGCACTGGGGCAGCTCACAGCAACCTCAATAGGGCTCCGCCGGAGGTGGGCACAGAGCAGAGTCCCTTGCAGGGTCAAGACCTTACTTGGCACCATTGTTGGTTGTTTGTTGTGGGCACGCCGTATACTTTGGACAGTCAAACTGCACGGAATGATTTCATGTTTGCTCCTAGTCTGTATCACTTCCCAGTTCCCAGCTCTGTTTGGAGGATTTGGATCCTGACACAGGCAGCTGGAGGTTCCCATTTAAAAACAGGGTTTTACAACTCCTTGTTGATTAGTTTGGTAAATTCGGGGGCTTCCTTAAAACCAAACCCTCCCGGCTGGGCATCAGCTACCTGACCTTTCACTTCTGCAGCACACAGAGCGCTGGGGGGTCAGGAGAAGGGGTGGCCCTAGTGCACTGGGAATGGGGTCCAGGGGCAGTTTTCATAGATTCATATTCATAGATTCATAGATTCTAGGGCTGGAAGGGACCTCGAGAGGTCATCGAGTCCAGCCCCCTGCCCTCATGGCAGGACCAATTACTGTCTAGACCATCCCTGATAGACATTTATCTAACCTACTCTTAAATATCTCCAGAGACGGAGATTCCACAACCGCCCTGGGCAGCTTATTCCAGTGTTTAACCACCCTGACAGTTAGGAACTTTTTCCTAATGTCCAACCTAAACCTCCCTTGCTGCAGTTTAAGCCCATTGCTTCTTGTTCTGTCCTTAGAGGCGAAGATGAACAAGTTTTCTCCCTCCTCCTTATGACACCCTTTTAGATACCTGAAGACCGCTATCATGTCCCCTCTCAGTCTTCTCTTTTCCAAACTAAACAAACCCAATTCCTTCAGCCTTCCTTCATAGGTCATGTTCTCTAGACCCTTAATCATTCTTGTTGCTCTTCTCTGGACCCTCTCCAATTTCTCCACATCTTTCTTGAAATGCGGTGCCCAGAACTGGACACAATACTCCAGTTGAGGCCAAACCAGCGCAGAGTAGAGCAGAAGAATGACTTCTCCTGTCTTGAAGTCAGTTGGGGGATTCTCTCTGGGGGGTGTTCTGGGGGTGTCCCTACAGGGGAAGGGGGCGCTCCCTGAGGGGTAAGGGGTGCACCACAGGCTGGGACTGTCTCTGTTGGAGTCACAAATGGAGGGAGGGGGTGGGAAGATGGCCCTGGGGGGTTGGGGTTTCCAGGGGGTGGAGTGCCCATGGGAAGGAGGGGAGGGGCCCCAGGCGGGGGGGTCCCAGAGAGGGGAGGGGTGCCCATGGGGGGAGGGGTGCCCATGGGAAGAGCCCCAGGTGGGGGGGTCCCGGGGGGGGGGGGGGGAAGATGACCCTGGGGGGAGGGAGTCCCGGGGGGAGGGGTGCCCATGGGAAGAGCCCCAGGCGGGGGGGGAAGATGACCCTGGGGGGAGGGGGTCCCGGGGGGAGGGGTGCCCATGGGAAGAGCCCCAGGCGGGGGGAAGATGACCCTGGGGGGAGGGGGTCCCGGGGGGAGGGGTGCCCATGGGAAGAGCCCCAGGCGGGGGGGTCCTGGGGGGAGGGGGTCCCGGGGGGAGGGGTGCCCATGGGAAGAGCCCCAGGCGGGGGGGTCCCGGGGGGGGGGAAGATGAGCCTGGGGGGAGATGGTCCCGGGGGGAGGGGTGCCCATGGGAAGGGCCCCAGGCGGGGGGGTCCCGGGGGGGGGGAAGATGACCCTGGGGGGAGGGGGTCCCGGGGGGAGGGGTGCCCATGGGAAGAGCCCCAGGCGGGGGGGGTTTGGGGAGCGGGGAGGAGTCCAAGGCGGGGGGGCCGCTGGGGGGGGGTTTCCCGCCCGAGACGGGGACCCTGGGCCCGGCCGGAGCCCGCCGTCGCCGCCTCTCACCTCCCGCTCTGGGGCCTTCGCGGAGCGAGCCGGCGCCTCCCACAGCCACGGCGCTTCCGTGTCGGGAGGGGGAGGGGGAGGGGGGGGAGGCGGCACCATCGAGTCCGGGGAGGAGCGGGACAGAGCGGCGGCCGCTCTCTCCCCCGCACAGCGCCCCCTCTCGGGCCGGGCGCAGAGCACGCAGGGCAGACCCAAACAGCCCAATCGGCATGAAGGGGTGGGACGTTGCCAACGCGGCTGTCCTATGAGAGGCGGGAGGGAGGAAATGGGACAGAGCAAGCTGACCTCGCCCCCTTCTGGTGGGGGGAGCTGCTGTGTGTCATAACCCCTCTACTGCTGCTCCTATGGGGGAGTCCCCACCAGCCTTCCTGGTGAGAACAGGGAGGGGCTGGGTGTGAGCACTCCTCCACTGCTGCCTCATGCTCCAGGGCCGTGCAGCCTGGGGGCCCACACTCTGGCCCTCCCCCAGCAGCAAGGCGCTGCCAGAGTCTGAGGCACCCGTGGGTGGGATTCCTGCACCTGGGTGGCGGGTGCACATGCTGCCCGGGCCTGGTGGGTGTCTGGCTGCGAAGGGACGGGGAATAGGGGGTTGTGCATGGTGCTTCCCTGCCCTGGGGATCCCCAGCTGGGACACTTGTCCTGGCGGAGGGAGGGGTTAGCTTTGGTGGGGGGGTCAGGGAGTAGGGCACAGGACGGCTAGGGCAGCTGGGCTGGGGGGAGGGACAAGGAATCCCGCTCTCATATTGTCTTTTCTTTTTCCTTTACCTTGCTCTTTCCCTGCTCTGGCATTAGTCGTTTCTCCCCTTTTCCTCCTTCTTCTCTCACTCTCAGCCTCTCCCTGGCGTGTCTGTTCTCCATCACACTCACTCGCCACTCTCCAGCCCGCTTCCCACTCAGGCCTGGCCCCGTGTGTGTGCACTCAGTCAGCCATTGGCTCAGCCATGCGGGGGCTCCTTCGGGTGGCCAGTCTGCTGAGGTTTATGGAACAAAATGTGCAAACTCCAGCAAAAGGCCCTGCAAACAGAGTCATTCCTGGTTTGCAGGGACACACGAGCAGGCTAAGCACACTCAAACCCAGGCCAGGGAGCTAGGGGCTGGGTGAGGAGCTGACCATCACTGCAATGTTTTCCCCAGGGGTTTTAGACGAGTGGGAAGAGCACGGGTCACCCATGGAAAATGCTGTAAGTTCCTAGTGGTGAGAGGATGGGATGGGGTCTGAGGAGTGAATCTTTCTCACGGTCTGTCTTCACTATAGTCCTTTTCTCTCTCCTTTATCTCTGTTTCTTTCCTGTCTCCACTTCTCTTCAGGGTCAAGGGTTGTGTCTAGTGGGACTGGTGCAGTTTCATTAATAACGTAGAAGAGGAGAGTAAGCAGCATGTTAATTGAATCCACACAGGGGCCAGGAACAGAGCCAGGGCACCTTTCTCTCGGTCTGAGAAACCCGTCTGCTGGGATGGGATTTTAACCTGGGGCACTGGAATTTGTTGGCTTCAGGAGCTGCCCCTTTTCCTTACAGATGAGGGCTGCATTTGGCTAATGTCCTGCTTTGAATCCAGAATTGAGAGCTAGCGGACAGAGACTGTAGAGGTCTCTGGGGTGAGTGGGGCAATGCACCAACAGAAAACAAGACCAACACCTGTGTGTATAAATATTGGCTAAATAGATTTATTTTCATACAAAGAATTCACGGATCTCCCTGCAGTGACGCCAGAGGACGCCTGATCCCCCGTAGAGACACCCTATCCTCCTGCATGAGACCTACAATAACATCCTGACCCGATGCCTGCCTGAAGCTGCTGCAAAGACCAGTCTTCCAGCTGCAGGCTCCCTTGTGCTTCTTTTATTAGCCACTCTTGGAAACGTCAGTACCTGCCCCAGTGCCAGCATCTCCTGGCACTATCCAGGGGCTGACGTACAACTGTGCACCTCCTACATAACAGGGGAGGGGAACCAGCATCCAGCTTCCCTTCTCATTCACATGGGTCCAAAACAAATATTGAGTCAGATTCAGCCCTGGTGTAGGTGGGCACAACTCCATTGGCTTCAATGCTTACACCAAGGCTGCATCTGGCCCACTGAGGCACCTCACGCATTTTCCTGGCATCCTCCCCTTATTATGTGACATTCACAACAATCCCAGAGCTGGGTGGACACAGCATCCTTCTTCTTGGACCCCTGAGATGCTGACTCCTGGAGCTGAGAAGTTGGACAACCCCTCACAACACAGCCATGAATCCAAAGTGGTTTCCTGCTCTCCTCCTTTTATTTATCCTACTGGGGGTCTGGCAGGCTGAGCAGCGCTGTCTGGGATCCCTCGGAAGGGGTTTCACTTGGCCCGTCACTGCTCTCAGATCAGAGGTACTGTTTTTAAAAAGAAGGGATTTATGTAGCAGCGATGAAATGGCAGGGATCTGGAGCGGCTGGGAGGGCAGGGGAATCTCAGCCGGGCGTTTGGTCTCTACCCAGCTCCCTTCTGTAGCAGTATGGCAGAGTGGATTGCACTGCCAGCTGGAGGGACTCAGGAGACTGGCATCTATGGTCAGCTCCGCCACTGACCTGCTGGGTGATCTTGGGCAAGTCACTTCACCGCTTTGTGCCTCAGTGTCCCCTCCCACATTTTGCCTGCTCTTCAATAAGTTCTTAGGGGTAGGGACTGCCTGTAACTGTGTTTGTGCAGCACCTAGCACTATGTAGCCCTGATATCAGCTACTGTCATACAAATAAAATAACAATAATAATAATAATATAGCACATTTCATCCTGAAGGATCCCAAAGTGCTCTATAAACTGATCCCTGAAATGCAGCCAGCTCTGGGGTGGGATGTGGCAGCTGTTTAACAGCACAGAGTAACACCGCACAACAGAAGGGCGAGCAAGGATAAACTCTCTGACTGTAACAGCACTGGGCATGCTTGATTGGCAGAATGTAGTTACCTGAGCTGGAGTTTCGTGCCTACCCTCTGACTGCCCTTGTCCACCCCCGTCCCCTACTTTCATCCATCCTGCACCACATGCCTGGAACAACCTCCCCACGATCATAGGCCGAGCTCCCTTTGCCTCCACCTTCCTCAAATGTGGCCTGCAAGCGACAGTGACCGGGTCCTGTTTATGGTCTGTCACCTGAGTTTAGATTGTCAGCCCTGTGAGGAAGGGGGCTGGTGGCAGGTCAACCCTCCTCTTCCGCCCTCTAGTTACGGCACCACTGGTGGGATTCGTAATAACAACAACAAAGGAACATGCCCAGGGCACTTAGTGACTGCGGGTGGTTTTACATCTGCGCTGAAAGGCGACCGTCCCCCGTCCCTGCAGAGTGCAGGGGGAGCTCTGCCCAGGCCTGACCCCCCTCCCTCCCTCTGTGGGGTCTCTCAGGGGACAGTGCATTGTTTCCAAATGCCCTGATACTGAGGCTGGTCATGGAACCCTCCCCGCGGTTTATATACACATTGAAAGAAGAAATCGCAGCTATTTCTCGAGAGCCCAGCAGTTCCTGGGTCTAAATCTTCCCTATGCAGGTAAATGACCTGGAAACTTCGGCACTGGCTCAGCGAGCATCTCATCCATACCAGCACACACTGGAGAGCCCAGCCTGTGTTCCTGCCCTGGGCAGGGGCTCAGGAGTGGGTCTGAGTGAGCCGGGCTCCTGTCTGTGGTGCCTAACCCTAGTCATGGTGTGATCGCGCCCGCTGCTTGTCCTTCCTCAGGCCAACTCAAACGTGCAGGGAGGTGGCACGATCGGTTGGACGCCTGGGTCCGGAGCCGCTCGCTTCTTGCATGCCCCCTTCCCTTCTCTGTGCCTCGGTTTCTTGGGTTCGGCCGGTGGGGCGAAGGATCCTGACTCCCTGCCGGGGGTTGTGGAGCTGCCCAGCCCTGGGACGATGGAAAGCCCTAGCGACGTGCCGCGTGCGGCTGGTTCTCAGTCCACTGATTCCTCCTCCCCATTCCCTGCATCGTTCTGCTTGGCTCTGCTCCGAGGTGATGGGCAGCGTGGAACGCGCAGGTGAAAAGCGCTTTCAGTGGCAATGGCAAGAACACCCCGACCTCGGCTGCACAAGGCAAGGCAGAGCCGGGGGCTCCAGTCACCAGCCGGGGGCTGGGCAGCTCCCCAGGCTCTGATCTGCTCCAGGAAGAGGGAAGGATTCCCTCTGAACACTACGAACTCCAGCAAGGGGGAATGGGAACGTGCCTGTCTTACTGGTGCCAGGCTGGGAAGCCCCACACAGCTGTGTGGCTCCGGCTCTCGACCGTTCAGCCTGAGGCTCCCAGTGATGCACTGGGGCTTCTGCCCCCCAGCGTGTCCGGGTGACTGGTAGTAGCCTTTGGCAGCCCCTTGGGAACGTCTGCGGGGAAATTCAGAGCCGTTTCTTGTGGCTGAGCAGGAGCCTGGGGGGGTCACAGCAGCTCCCCAGGCCCTGCAGGCTCCGGGAGAGCTGCAACAGATCAGCAGGTGTCACCCCAACTCTAAAGGGCAAGGGATCAAGCGCCAGCCACCCAATAAATAAATAAATAGGGGGCAGGGTTTCCTCTAACCTTTGTGAGGGGCGACAGCCAGGCAGAGCAGACACCCTCCTGCTATCCAGCCCAAGGGGCTCTGCCGATGCCCTTCCATTATAACCTGCAGCCCCCTGGGCCATGTACAGCTCGGCCGATGCCCCTCGATCCTGCTCTGCCGTCACCCCTGCTACCCTGGGAACTCCCAGGGCCCCTGCGCGTGCGGGGGTTTTGTAATGCAGAGAAATGTCATCTAGGGACCCCACCGCAAACACAGACAGACTGGTGAGCTATGAAAGGATTTGAACCTACGGCTCCTGAGATGTCCCTGTCCCCTCCCTGCTCTTTTGGAAGTCTCATGGTGGTAAAAAAATTTTTTAAACAGATGTTGAAGCAGATCAGACTGACGGGGGATAAGGTGGCTGATGGGAACCCCTGACCCGGGTGGCTGCTCGAATCCTCTTGAGAGGCATTGCGCGCCCTGGCACGCGGCCCCTTTTCCATCTCCTTGGAAAGCTTGGTTATTACAACAGGAAAGGTCTGCGCTCCCATCTTCAGAACCACCTCTAGTTCTCTCCAGGTCCTGCAAGTGCTGCAGTTCTAGCAGCCAATGTCTCTTCCCCGCAGGGTGATAGGCAGCGAGCCAGCTGGAAAGGTGGACTGTCGGGGGATGGCTGGTATCAGCGGCCAGATCTCCTGCGGGCAAGAATTTCCAGGCTCCCCAGCAGAGGGCCCCAGCCGGGAGAGCCCCGCGGCTGGCTCAGTTGTGCTTGTTGGCCATCTGTCGATCTCTCTTCTTTTTCTCCATCAGCCTGGAGGGGGAAAGAATGTGTAAGGGCTTTGGACAGTTAGCCATGGCCCCCCGGGAGCAGACAGCAGACGTCTGCAGGCTTCACAGCTGCTCTCTAAGGGATTGGGATTTGTCACTGCATGAGAGGACAGTTATGCTTGTCTTAGCAGAGGGAGGAGTGCATGTGTAATCACATTGCCCTCCAGAGGCTGGTCCACAGAGTGGATAAAGGACCTACTATTACTATAGCTGAGGGAGTGCTCCTTTAGCTGCGGGGGCAGCAGCCTGTGCTTTTGATGCTGAAGTCGCTGGGTTCTATCCCAGCTCCCCGGGGTTTATCTACGTGGGGTCGGGACTCACTTCCTGTTGCGCACTTCGGTCAGCTCCATCAGCCGCTCCTTGGCCGCCCGCAGCTCGTCCAGCCACTGCTGGTGGCGCAAGTCACAGTTGTTGGTGTGCTCGAAGCTCGAGACCCGGTTGGAGAGCTCGCTGGCTCGGTCACGCAGCTGCTGGATGGAGGAGTACAGGTTCTCCTCGTCTTCTTCCTGCAGCAAGGAGACGCACAGAGAGGGGCACGTTGAGCAACCGGCCTGCCCTCCCTGCCCCACCTTGAGAAACACACTCTCGTGAGGCAAAGGGTAGCCCAGGGGCCAGGAGTCCACTAGCCCTCCAGAGCTAGACAGCTGGCTTCAGAATCACTTTCAATCACAAGTGGCATGAGTTTGCCAGCCTCAGCATAGTTTCTAATAGGGAGCCATGTCCCAAACTGTCCCATCATTTAGTGACATGTAGGCCCTAGTCAATTAACCCAATGCTTTAATTAACCCTCACAGCCCACCCTGCGAGCCAGGACAGCATTTGAACCATTCTCCCCATTTCACAGATGGGGGAACTGAGGCAGAGAGGGGAAGGGCCTTGTCCAAGGCCACACAGTAAGTGAGTGGCCAAGCAGTAAGCAGAACCCAGCTCCTCTAACCACTATATGACACTCTCCCCTAGGGACCTTCCATCTGCCCAGGACAGCTGAGCCCGACTGGCTGGCAGCACGGAGGAATGCAGACTGCTCAGCTCCCGCGTGGGAGTGAAAGTGCCTCACGCTGCTCTGCAGCGCCCCTCTGCAGCTGGTGAGTGAGCAGTACCAGCCACAAGGGGTAAATCCGACGAGTGCAGTGTGGGCGCTCCTTAGTGCCTAGGCCGGCGGGTCTCAAACTGTGCGTCGCGACCCCATTTTAATGGGCTTGCTTGGGCTGGCTTAGATTTGCTGGGGCCAGGGGCCGAAGCCTGAGCCCCACTGTCTGGGGCAAAAGCCAAAGCCAGAGGGCTTCAGTCCTGGGTGGCGGGGCTCAGGTTACAGGCCCCTTTCTGGGCCTGAAGCCCTTGGGCTTCGGCTTTGGTCCCACCCAGGGCAGTGAGGCTCGGCCTTTGGCTTCCCCACACCCAGGACACGGGGGTTCAACCAGGCTCAGGCTTTGCCCCCCTCTCCTGGGGTTGTGAAGTAATTTATGTTGTCAGAAGGGGGTCGTGGTGCAATGAAGTTTGAGAACCCCTGGGCTAGGCCCTCGATCGGGGCACCCCTCCTCTGTCCAGCTACAGGCCCCGTGGGCCTCACCAGCAGCCACGGTCAGTTGACACCCACCACACTCACACTGCGATAGCAGTGCAGCCTCGGAAGACTACAGATCCCAGCATGCAGAGTTCCAAGGGGAGACGAGCTAGAAGCTGCATTGCATCCTGGGACTTGTGGTCTCCATGGGTCACACCTCTGTAGGAAAGATGAGGCTTCCCTGCTGAATGCTATAGGCTGTCCCTGCCCTGGCTGTTTAAGCTTTGCCTTCGGTCAGCTGGCCTGGGCCATAGGTGCTGACTTTAGCTGGCGCCGGTGGGTGCTCGCTTCCTCACGCCCCGGCCCTGCCCCAACTCTGCCTCCACCCCCGCCCCCATTCCAACCCCTTCCCCAAATCCCCGCCCCCGCCTCCTCCCCCGGGCACCCGCATTTCCCCTTCACCTCCCTCCCAGGTGCGCAAGCCTGGGAGGGGGGAGAAGCGGAGCGGCGGCGCGCTGAGGGGAGGAAGCGGAGGTGGAGTGGAGGTGAGCTGGGGCGCGGGGAGGGCCGTAAGAAGCAGAGGTGTGTGTGGGGGATGTGCAGAGGAACCGCTCCCTGCCCCAGCTCGCCTCCGCCTCCTCCCCCGAGCGCACCACCGCTCCGCTTCTCCTCCCTCCCTCACAGGCTTGCCGTGCGCGAAACAGCTGATTCGTGGCAAGTCTGGGAGGAGAAGAAGCGGAGCGGTGGCGGCCTGCTCAGGGGAGGAGGTGGAGGCGGAGCGGAGGTGAGCTGGGCGGGGGGTGGGAGGCCAGCGGGGAGCTGCGGGTGGTTCTCTGCACCCACCACTTTTCCCCCGTGGGTGCTCCAGCCCCGGAGCACCCACAGAGTCGGCGCCTATGGCGTGGGCTGCTCAGATGCCCCAGCAGTGCCCAGAGCTCCCAAGGCCTGTCAGCAGGGGAAGGAGATGGGAGGGGTCCCTATGGTGCAGACATCACATCGCTGCTTTCAGCTCTCCTAGCCAGTCCCTTCCTTCAGAGGCTGGCAGCTCTGCAGGGCGTGGCACTGAGCCCGGGGCAGGGGCGAGCTGGCTCTGCAGCGCTGTTCAGAGTCCGAGCTGGGGGCTGGGCGAGGAGGGAGTTTAGGGAGCTAGCTAAAGGCCAAAGGAGGCAAGTGACTTAAAGGCACCAGCCAATGCAGGGGGCAGCCAGCTCCTAGTGGGGTGAGTGGCGTCACAGGCCGCTCACCTTGGCGTTGATGATTTCGATGTGGATGAGCAGGGAGGAGAGCTCCAGGTCCTCGGTGTAGCTGTTCTTCAGGGGCACAGACCTGTAGCCTGCAGGCAGCAGCGAGGTGATAACAACCCAGTCAGCATGGCTCCATCCCAGCTCCCGCCCCGCCCGCCCAGCGTGCCCAGGCACGGATGCAAGCAGCCAGGACCGGCCTCCTGCTCACATGCACGCTCCTCCTGTGCACACGCAGATGTTCTTGCACACTCCCCTGCAAACCCGGCAAGCTCACGCGTTGTCCTACCTGCCAGCTCACAGCAACATGCTCGTTTGGGAAGGGAGGGAGCTGGCGGGTTTGGGGCATCAGGGGGTTGCTGGCGAGGACAGAGCTGGGAGGGGCGGGAACTGCCAGCTGAACCGGGATCTCCCTGCAGGGTCTTGGGGTGAGGAAATCCCCATGCAGAGCTGGCTCCGGGGACAGGCCTACCTCGGGGAGGGAGCGTGGAGAGGAGGGGCTGGCGGCAGGCCGCCTGTACCTGTCTTGAGGCCCTTGACGGGGAAGGTGGCCTGGGCCAGGAAGTTGGGGTCACTGAACATGTCCTCCTCATACACCACGAAGCGCAGGAAGGCAAACTCGGGGTTGTTGATGTCGAAGACGAACTGCTTGAAAAGCCACACGGGGTTCAGGCCGTTATCAGCTGGGGGAGAAGAGGGGGGGATCAGCGCACAAGAAACACAAGCCTCCGAACGCCCTACGCCAGCAGAGAACACAGGGGAGCGCCCGCCGTCTGGCAAGGCAAAGGAGCTGGTCGGTGCGGGGGTGTGTGTGTGCGCATAACACACCGCTCTGTGGTGTGTCTCTGTAGGGACCCGTCACCGCCCCCTTGTGGCAGGTGTCAGACCCACACAGGGGTACACCAGTCCGGATGGACACATCACAGCTGCCAGCGTGTGGGACCCGCTCAAGAGCGAATCGGCTCCATTACTGGCCGCTCCCAGGGAGAACAATGTTACTCACAGATCCCCTGTTCTAGGGTCCCGCTGTCTCTGTAGATCCACCCTCTCCCGCGGGGAGCAGTTTTAGGGCAGAGGCACTGAGGGACCACGGGCTGACATGGCTCCTTTTACAGACACCCTCTCCAGCTCGGAGGGTTCACAGCCCCTTATTAGGGCAATCGCTACACCACACGTCCGGGGTCTGCAGAGCCGCTCCAGAGGGGCTGTTCCTGGGGGAGCTGCCCCTTGCGCCACCTCAACCCACAGGCCTCCAATACCCTGAGAGCTGCAGGGCCTGAGTTCTGGTCCTGCTGCCTCCTGTACTGAGGCTGACAAGCTGGGGTCTGTGTACGGCATGTGGGAGGCTCAGGGCAATCTGTGACAGAGCAAAGTCAGGCCCCTTGTAATCATGCTGCAATTAACGAACAGCCCCAGTCATGCAGCGAACCAGCTGGATTTCTGCCCAGGCCAGGTGGGGGATGAGCCTATTCTGCTCTGCTCGAGGAGAAGGCCCAGTTCTGTTCTCTGCCATGCCTGTCCCCTCCAGCGCCTCACCTACGACGTCCGTCTTGTTCTTGCTGCTGTCAAACTCCGAGCCGCAGACCTCCACCTCCACGAAGGGGCACACGATGCTCCTGCCGTTCTTGGGGAGATGCCGGGCGCCTAGGATCTGGGGTGAGGAGGGGGAGGTGCCGGGAAGAGACGAGCAGACTGCAATGTTAGAACTGCTGCAGAATCCCAGCCAAGGGCGTGGGAACAGGAGGGACCGGGGGCCATGGCCCCATCACATTTTACCGGCCGTAAGAGTGAGAGACAGAGCGGGGACAGGGGGATGGAGAGAAGTGAAAGGGAGGCAGGGTCTTGGGGGGAAGAGGCAGCAGTGGGGTGGGGCCTCAGGGGAAAGGGGTGGCATGGGGGGCAGGGCCACGGTTTGGGCACCAGTGGCCCCCCCACTTTTAGGAAGCTTCTGCCACTCCTGATCCCAGCTCCTAGTCAGCTCATTTCTGACTCAATCTCTGTGCTGGGTTTCTGTAATGTCCATCTTTAGGGTCTGATCCCCCTCGCTAGGGATCCCCCACTCTGTCCTCAGGGGCGGCGCCGCTGTGACATTGTATGTCCTAAATCATAATGCACCGGCAGGGGGCAGGCAGCGCACTCCCAGGGGATGGGAGCAGCACACACCCGCTCCGGCCTCAGGGTTTTTTCCCGTGTCCCAGCACCACTCACTATTCTGTTCTTGACAGGTTTCTATAGCGTGCTGATCACAGAGGTGTCTAAGCACCTGCCGGTACTGCCACGTGATCCTGCATCTGTCACATCCCAGGCCGAGGCCTTGCTGCTTATCCCGGATTGTAATTCTTGGCAGCAGAAACACTCAGTCATGGAGCTGGGGGGCTTGACAAGAGTCCCAGCCTTGTCCCAGACCCTGCTCCCCCTGCCCACTAGCATCCTGAGTTCGGCATCTTTTACTGACCCATCATAAAAAAATGGCTCGCCCCACACAAGCAGGGAAGTAGGGTCTGTGTGTGTTTGTATGTGTGTGTGTGTGTGTGTGTATGGGGCCCACACAAGCAAGGAAGTAGAGTCTGTATATATATGGGGGGCATTGCCCTCTACAGGATGGAATCAGAACTGCTCAGCTGTGTGTCATAGGCTGTATACTGCTAACACCCAACAGAGATTCTCCTTGTGCTCAAGCACTGTGTTTCTGGAGCAGGCTCTGAGCTCCCTGCCTGTGAGGTTGGGAGGGGTCACTGCACAGTGACATATGCCTCTCTGTCATTATCTCCTGTGTCAACACTGCCCTCCATTACCCCCATGCGGCACTCCTGGTTGCAGTAGGGTTCTATGGGTGTGACGGAGACGAGGATTTGGCCCATGGTATTAATATATGAAAGAGACAGACATTAAGTGATTGATGGGCCTGATGTGACAGGTCCAAGGACTTGGGTCTCTTGGTCCCTTCCCTGAGTCCTAGGCTGGGCTCTCACTTGCCTGGAGCTGCACAGTGATGGGTTCCACGATCTTCAGGCTGCTCTTGTCAAAGGGGTCAAACAAGTCGTCCCTCATGATGTCTGGCTGCAGGACGTAACCGCTGCGGCCTCCCAGCATGAACAGGGCCTGGTTCAACTGCATTGGTTTATCTGGAAGAAGCCCAAAGGCAGCAACCAATCAGCACGCGGCAAGAGACAACAGGACATTCAAAGGGCCAAAAACCAATCAGCACGCGGAGAGAGACACCGGAACATTCAAAGGGGAAAAACCAATCAGCACGCGGAGAGAGACACGGGAACGTTCAAAGGGGCAAAGACCAATCAGCACGCGGAGAGAGACACCGGAACGTTCAAAGGGGCAAAAACCAATCAGCACACGGAGAGAGACACCGGAACGTTCAAAGGGGAAAAACCAATCAGCACGCGGAGAGAGACACCGGAACGTTCAAAGGGGAAAAACCAATCAGCACACGGAGAGAGACACCGGAACGTTCAAAGGGGCAAAGACCAATCAGCACGTGGAGAGAGACACCGGAACGTTCAAAGGGGAAAAACCAATCAGCACGCGGAGAGAGACACCGGAACGTTCAAAGGGGCAAAAACCAATCAGCACGCGGAGAGAGACACTGGAACGTTCAAAGGGGCAAAGACCAATCCGCACGCGGAGAAAGGGACAGAGGAATAATCCAAGTGGCAATGACCAATGAGCTGGGGGAGAAGCCCGTGTGGGGCCAGAGGCAGTGCGGAGGCACGAGGTCTCTGTGCGGTGTGGAGGCATGTGGGCGTTGTGCAGAAGGCCCTGCCCCCTGCAGTGCTGTTGGTTGGGGGAGCTAAACCCCCCCACTTCTGTCCCAGAGTGGCACACCCATTCCTTGTGCCCTGATGGGAGACAGTGCCGGGATCTCCAAAAATGGCACCTTGCAGTGCGTACTCAGCCCTGCGTGGGAACAGCCTGTATAGGGGACGGAAACACCTGGGGTTGCTGGCAATTGTGTCAGGCTGGCTCTTGGTCACGCAGGGTCTTCCTTAGGGAAGCCACTCAGCTGTGGGATTGTCTCCTCAGGGAAGGGATGGGGGCCCCATTGCTCAGGACATTTAAAGCTCGCTGGGCAAAGCACCTCATGTTATGTGAAAGGGAGTGGATCTGGTCTGAACTGCCCCGTGCCCACAGGTATGGGGTTGGAGAGTTACCGGGAGTCTGGAAGTTAAGGGCCACCAGCTGGCTGCCACAGATCCACATGGGCAGCGGGTCGTAGTTCGAGGAGTCCAGGCGCTGGCCCTTGGGGTAGACACGGCTGAGCTGCCGCCGGTTGTACTGCAGGAACTTCTTGCCCTTGCTGCGGTTGGCGTACTTCTCGGCCTTGGTCTCGGGGAAGGAGGACATGTCCCGGTAGCAAGCCTTCTCTGTGCCGATCTCTGCAAAGACAATGGGCAGGGTTGGCGGGTGGCCACCGGAGGCCCTCGCTAGGGAGGCATCAGGGTGCTCTGGAGCCTGGCACATCAGTGATGCCCATTGAGGACAGTTGTTCCCTAGGCTGGCAGTCCCCACCATGAACTTTCCTCTGCCTAAACTCAGGGCTCAGCCTCTGCATGGGGCCTCCTGCCCACCTCCCACTGCACTTGCTATGGAGCTCGGCTGCTCTGAATCCTGGAGGGGAAAGGGGTGGCTGGCTGGAGGGGCTGGGGCTGGGCAGTTCTGTTGGGGACCGGAGCTGGCCGGGACAGACGTGGGCTCAGGTGGGGCCTGGAGGGAGCAGCTGTTTGGATGGGTGGGAAGGATCTTCCCAGGGCCCGTTTGGTTCCCATCCACACCCCTCGGAGGGCCCAGTCAGTGACACAGCAGCAGCTGGGGCCTTACTTTCTTCATCGAATGGCACCGGGCGGCAATAAACGACCAGCTCCGAGAGCTCCAGGGCGATCTTCTTCCTCCGCTCCATGATCTTCCCCTCTTGCATCTGCGCAAGGAAAGGCGGGCGCTCAGGTCACTGGCCAGAATGCAGAGAGGCCGCAGAAACATGAGCCACCGGTACGCCATGCACAAACGGACTGGCAGAGCCCGTCTGTGAGGGCTGGGCACCACGTCCTCACCTGTGGCAGGGACGTTTCAGGGGAACCACTGGGTCCTGCAATGTAGCCCACTCCCCTTCCAGACAGAGGAGGGCCCTCTGGAGACTACAGGTCCCAGCATTCTGTGCTCCATAATGAACCATGCAGCCTTCCACTGAATGGAGGAATGCATGCTGGGAACTGTAGTTTTCAAGGGCTGCACCTCCATATTCGGGATGATGGTGGCTACCACCTGCTTTATTTAATGGATCCCTTCAGTTGCCAGTGGATCCCTGAATGGGCGAAGTCTGACCATTACACCTTAGCTTTAGTGCTCACTGTATGTCAGACCCAAACGTCACGGTAAGCTAGAACCCGAGGGAGTGGAGTTGGGCCTCCCCCAGACAGGGAGTGGGGAACGCTCTGATTTCCTGTGTGCCATGGCATCCCCCAAAGTGAGCCCCAGACCCCGCCTTTGTGAGGCACATTGGTCCTGGCCAGGACGTTCGTTAGGGTCACTCTAATGGTGACAATGAACGCCACCGAGGCTCCTTTCACTCACCCTGGCATCTGCGTTCTGTGTGGCCTCCCGGATCTTGGCCACCCAGTCGTTGAGTTCCTCCTGTGTGTCTGCAGCCACGTCCAGCGACTGGGACGGGTGGGACATCTGCTGGGAATGGATGGTGAAGACAAATGGTTTGGAGCTCCTCCCGTCTTTGGAGATAACTATAAGGACATCAGAGGGGGCTTTACTTGGAGACATTCCCAATGGACAGCTCTGTGGAGTGGAGGACCCCGCCAGGGGCCTGCTCTCCAACCTGCTGCACACGGGGAGTGAGGGGGGTGGGGATCGGCTCCTTCCTCTGACGCATCATCCCTCGGGCAGAGCATCAGAACCGAGCATGAAACCTGGTCCTCGGTCGCCCTGTGCAGCCCTGCGCTACCCGGGGCACTTGGGCCAGCTGTTTGAAGCAGGGTCGGATTCCTGACTCACCTCCTAGAGACATCACTCACACCATGGGACACTGGGGGAGGAAAGGGGGCAAAAGGCTCTTAGCCTGACCTCCCTCTTAGTCACATCAGGCCAAGAGGGCCACGGGAGGCTCTGCATCTCCCAGCCTGTCTCAGGAAGTCCTGAGTTCCCTCAATGTCCTCTGACTTCCATAGAATCATAGAATCTCAGGGTTGGAAGGGACCTCAGGAGGTCATCTAGTCCAACCCCCTGCTCAAAGCAGGACCAACCCCAACTAGATCATCCCAGCCAGGGCTTTGTCAAGCCTGACCTTAAAAACCTCTAAGGAAGGAGATTCCACCACCTCCCTAGGTAACCCATTCCAGTGCTTCACCACCCTACTAGTGAAAAAGTTTTTCCTAATATCCAACCTAAACCTCCCCCTCTGCAACTTGAGACCATTACTCCTTGTTCTGTCTATGGGGCGGAGGGTGCTCAGCACCCCCAGGACTGGGCCCTGAAGCTCTGACAGTTCTCCTGAGAGGGCCATGGCTCTGAGGCAACTTGCTCGTATCTACTGCCTAGAAAAGGGAGGCAGCAATGCGGGGATGGGAGCTGCCACTGCTAAGCTGTAGTAAAGGCCATTCAGCAAATCTGCCTCTGGGGTGGATCCAGCTTCCCCCTAGGGCATGGGGGTGCTCAGCACTGACTGTCGGCTTCACCCCTCCTTGTGAGTCCCCTTCCTTTTTCTACGGAGACCCTCAGATTTCTAGGACAAACGGGGACCACGAGAGAGCAGCTCCCTTGCAGGCCTTGGGCAGGGTCGCAGCTGGGAGAGCCTCAGCCAGTCACACGGGAGCACGGGCCAGCAGTGGGCTCTTTCCCAGCAGTTCTGAAGTCACCGCCGACCTTCGCAGAGACGCCTGCTACAAAGCTCTGGCGAGACAGGGACGCTCCAGAGCCTGCTCCTTGGGGTGCAGTAAAGGCATTGCCTGCCTCCCTTCGGTCACTTTACATGGTACTCTGCAGCCCCGCTCACAGGAAACCCCCCAGAACTCACTACACCGAGGGATCCAAGGTAGGAATCCAGCCAGCAGGAAACGGGTTTAGCCCCACCAGACCTCATTTAATAATAATGATAATACCCAGCTCCTATAGAAAATTCCGCCCATCGCTCTCCATGCACTTTACAAAGGAGGTCAGTATCCCCATTGTACAGATGGAGAAACTGAGGCATGGAGCAGGTGAACTGACTTGCCCAGGCCAGTTGCAGAGCCAGAAATAGAACCCAGAGCTCCAGTCTGGTGCTCTATCGACTAGACCACACTGCCTCCAGATGGACAGCTGTAGGAATCACCCAGGTAGGAGTAGCACCCATGCGGAAGGTGAATACTCCAAATGCTACTCCTTACAGCCCATTAGAAGAGGTTTCTGTCTCCAGCAGTGTCTCATGGTTAAATACCCTCCCCCTCCGAAAACGATACATTCCAGAACCTCCCACTCCGCCGGCGACAGTTACAGACACTCACCTACATGGCAGGACGGTACGTCAATGAACCCTTTCAGGAAGTTCCCCAGGGGGCTGTTTTCTGCCGACTGGAAGAGAGGAAGGGATGGGGCAGAGAAAGGCCAGTTACCAAGAGAAATACAGACAGACAGACAGACCACTGCTTTCTGCTTTCAGGCCACAGTCTCGGCCTTTCTCCTGCTGTATCTGCAGTACCAAGCAGAGGGGCTGGAAAATGGTAGTCACTAAAATTACAGAGGCAGGAGTGTTTCCGATCTAACCCTCTCGTCTGAGTTGCTCCGAACAGTCAGCTTTCTGGACTGAGGTTTTCCAGGATGGATCCCTAGACCCTGCCTAAGTTTAAGCAAAATCATTGGAGCTGTTTTTGAGTAAAGCAAAGGTGGGCAAATCCACTTCTCCCATTTATCAACCAGGCTGTATCGGACGGGTGGAGAGAGACACCGAGGCGGGAGAGGAATCATTTAGGGGGTTGTAGTTTGGAGGGGTAAGATGAACTTCAGAAGGAAAGAAGGCCGCTGGGCTGAAGCACTGCATGCTGGGAGCTGTAGTTTCCTTGGGCCCCTATTCGACACTAAAGGTGAGGGTGGTTAGAATTCTCAGTGTCACTTAGGCTCCAGGGAAGTTGGCAACCTGGCCAGGTTTGGTGCCCCTGGCTTATTAGCAACAGGGGCGCCCTGCTAGTTCTACTTGCTCACCCCCACAAAATTGACCCCTTGTTGTTCAGGACAGCTGAGCGGGTCCCTCAGATTGTGGTGGAAGATGGGGAAAGGAGCCAACGTGGGGGCTAAACTCACAGCCTCGTCCTGCTCCTGTACCGGCGTGTTCATGATCTCCTCCACGTAGTTGGCTGGGAACCACAGCTGCTTCTTGCCCCCGTAGTCTCCCCGCCACCTAGAAGGGGTAACAGGAACAAGGCAAGCAGATTGACTCAGGGGCACTAGGGATGTGAACACTGCACACAATGTCAGGGGAACAGTTGGAACAGGGAAACAGAAAAGGAGCCATTAAAGCACATCTCAGCAACACGCACAGGGCATGCAATTCCTGTAACAGGAGCAGCAGCCGAAGCTGGGGTGATGTTTGCTGCGCTCCGCTCTGCAGGAAGCCTGGGGCATAGACCAGGGCACAGAGAACCACTGGAGGGTTTGGTTCCCTGGTAACCGGCCAGTCGTCCCATGGTTAGAGCAGAGATGTGGGAGTCAGGATTCCTGGCTTCCATTGCTGGTTCTGCTGGCGTGTCCTGGGCAAGTCACTTCCCCTGTCTGCCTCACTTCTGCCATCTACCATGACTTCTACCCAGGACTGTGAGTCTTAACGAGCATTTAGGAGGGGCCAGAGAAGGGCAGAGATTTAACATTAGCGTGGGCTCTCGGGGCTGCCCTACACTACACAGATAGGTTGGCTTAACTACATCCCTCCGGGCTGTGAGAAACATCACACTCTGGGCAGTGTCATGAGGCCGACCTAAGCCCCAGCGCTGACACCAACTGGTGATGGAGGAATTCTTCTCCCGACCTAGCTACTGCCTCTCGGAGAGGGGGGATTAACGAGAGCTGCGAATGAGTGCCTCCCATCACTGGAGCAAGTGTCTGCGCTGCAGATGTGCCACTGCAGCCCTTCTAGTGTAGACACACCCTCAGTCTCACGCCGAATCAGCACTTGCCGGGTCACGGGTGCTGGGCCCGAGCAGCGGAAGCCCCAGGCTGGTCTCCCCTGGACCATGCTCCTCAGGGTGGCTCAGGGGACGGATCAGCCTGGAGCGCGCCCCGTTAGTGTTTGTGCCAGCAGGGAGCGAAGGAGCCAGAGAAGCTCGTTCCCGGCGAGGGCAGCGTAGCTCCACCGCAAGATGTTTGTGGCAGGCAGACAGCACAGCTGTCCCTGGCTGGGCGGAGCACTGGGCGTGTCAGGGATCAGGAGTCCCATCAGTCCCGGACGGTAAGTGAGGAAGGACTCCACCTTGCTGGTGGAGAGCATCTGGGGCTGCTTGTGGCACGAGGGGATGCACGACTGGTGTCCCTTCAGCTCTGGTGAAAGCACCCCTCCTCGGGGCCCGGCCCCTCAGGCCAGGACGCAGATGGCCCCCATGAGAAAAAGGGGGACCCAGTGTCAGTAATTTGGGTGCTGAGCCGGTCGGGATTGAGGCAGCAAGGAGACAACCAGCTGCTCATGAGCAGAGGAAAGTCCTTGTGAGAGGAGCTTCTCCCCAGAGCAACCAGACAAAGCGACATCAGACACCTCGTGTTATCCTGAGCCATGACTCATGACTCCACAACGCCCTGGCCCCACCGCGACCTTTCTAGCCTCCTCCGGGACAGCCAGGCAGGGTCAGGAGAGGCGTGGATCCCTGACCGGACATTTTGGAAGCGGCGACCGGGAGGGAGAACTCACCAGCCTCCATCCTGCTTGTCCACGTTGTGGATGATGGCCTGTTTGCAGAACGAGAGCTCGTCTTCCCGCTGGGCTTTGTAATCGTAGAGGGCCTTCACCGTACACTGGGGAGCAGAGCAGAGACACGCTAGCCTTAGCAGCTACGAGGCCAGCATTCCTGGGGAGGGGACGCTGCAGAAGAAAAACTGGACAGGAGTATAAAGTAGCTCCCCAGGCCTTGATCTCAGGTAACCGAGGACTCTCTCTCTATATATATATCATGAGTGCTGATAAACAATTTAGATGGGCGATAATGCAGCTGGAAGCCATATTGTCAACCCAATCCCCTGTGTCCAGACAGAAGCACCAGTGCTGCTGGCAGAGACAGAGAACAGCAGATTTCCACAGCGCTTCTAGGGACAAGTCAAAGGTTTTTCCACCGTCTTTCCAGACAGGTTCGGGGGAAGAGCAGGACACAGCTTGAGTGTGGGCAGAGTGGGTGGCTGCTGCTGGAGCTCCGGGAGTCTCTGCCGGCCGCTCTGATGGCATGTCTGCCGTGGTACAGGTCAGCAGGTCGTGCTCCTTGTTGGGATAATCATCAAAGGCCTGACTTGCCACAGTTCCCAGTGGGACTGCGTAGCAGGTACGGGAGGCAGATTCAGGCCTTAAGGTGGCAGCTGCTCTGGCTTACAGAGCTGCCAACAGAGCAGGGGAGATTCTGAAACATCTCCAGGTCTTACTCATCTCCACTGCAGTCTCCTGGTCTAATGCACAGACTCTGAGTACCTGCCATTCCCTGCGGCCGTCTACGGCAGCAGGAACGTCTGATTTCCCTTTCAAGGTTGCCAAACGGTTTCGATTATAACCAGAAAACAGCTCTCTTTGGGTTAATGCTTCCCGTGTTTGGTCTCGGCCCAAGGGTTCACTTGTTGGAAGAGGAAGTTTAAGGTGCAGTGGTGCCCTGAAAAGTGATTCGATAAGAGCCCCCGGGGGTGGGGGGGGGAAGAGGGGCTCTATGTTTATTCTCTCACTGACACCAGATCCAGCTTCTGATCAATAAAGAGCTGTTTTTTCTAGCTATTAGTGCTGAAAACGCCGCCCGGGAGCCGAGTCAGGCTGGGTCTTTCTGGGCCCTGCATCACCAACTAAAGATTCTGCCATCGGAGCTTAGCTACTGTAACAGTTCTGCGGGTGAGCTGGGATAGACTCCTGCTCTGGCACTCCCAGCCGCGCCGGCTCTGCAGGGCTCACCGACAGAGAAGGGACTCTGTTGAGGGGACGCTGAGTGTCTGGCGCCTGGGTCTGCAGCCAGGGGTGGATGCCACGGGCACAGAATGACGGGATACGCCGGCTGCAGTTCCCAGGATGGCTGGGTGACTGCCGGGAGTCCCGGACACTTGTTGAACTGGCAGCAAGTCAGAATAAAGTATCACCCAATTCCCAGGCAGCATGTGAAACACCCTCCGTCCTCCTTCCACTCTCCCTGTGCCAGCCTGATGGGCTCACGCAGACCTGGGGGGAGTCTCCGGCCCATGCTCTCTTACCCTGGCCATTGGCATCTTGTTGGCCTCCACGTAGAAGTGAGGGGTTCGCACTTCATACAGGGCGCCATAGTCCAGCTCCTGCAAAGGACAGGCAGCAGCGGTAACATGGGAGGGAAGCCCACAGATTCCCCCCTTCCCCCTCTCCTGGGGGGGCAGCTTGTGGGGACAGAGGAAGAGGCTTGTGTGCATCCTCACTAGAAAAGAGGAGATTTGAATAGAGCGTTCGGCTGGGAGCTCCTCCTGTCATGGGATAGGGGCATTCCCTTTTGTACCCCTGGCCTATGTCAGGCGACTGGGGTCAGAACAGAAAGATCTGTCTCTTCCCCCTGTGTGTCACACCTTGATTACAGTCTCCAAAGGGCAGCGTCAGCCTGGCCCCTAAGATCAAGCCAGAGCACTGCATGCTGGGACATGTAGTCTGCACTTGCTGCACCTCTGCATAAGGATTAGAGCACCGGCAATCTGATTAGCTGGTCCCTGGGACTCCGGGCAATTTGCCAATGCACCCCCTGAGCAATGTTTAGGTCCCCTAGGATGCAGCCATGTTCGGCTTTTCCAATATTCTGTGGGGTGGCCATAAAGCCCCCCCCATTTTCACCACACTGCCCAGCTGCATTGCCCCTCTGCTCCTGTACCCTGGTGCCCTGCCACTCTCATGGCAATGCTCCCCGGTGCCCTCCGTGGGGCTCCCCTGCCCCCCAGGACTCACGGCGGTGCCCATCTTCTCCAGCGTCTCCTCGTTGATGGGGTAGCGGAGTTTCATCTTGCGGTAGAGCGGGTGCTTCTCGTAGTAGCTCACCAGATCCACCAGGCTCTCGAACTCGGCCGAGCTGCCCAGCATGAAGAGCCGGCCCTCCTGCTGGATGCGGCAATGCTTGATCTTGCCCTCCGCTCTGTTACCAACACACCCCAAAGGGCACATGAGGAGGGGCTGGGCGGGGAGGGGGGGCATGCCTTCTGTTTTTACAAACTGCAGAGGGGGATCATTTCACCCACCCTGAAATGCAGCCACCTCTGGGGTGGATGGCAGCAATTGGGGAACAGCGCACAGCGGCACTGCACAGACGTTCAAGGAAAGGAACGAAGAAGATCCCCATGTCCCACTGGCTTATCGTGGGAGGCTGGCGGATGGAATTACCCCCGGAGGAATGCAGCCAGGACACTGGGGTAACATCCTGACTCATAGTAAGTTCTATGGGGGTATCTAATGACTATAGCAAGAGCTCGTTTTTACGTGCAATCTACAAGATGGCACGACTGCCTCCTAGCAGCGCGCTGTGTCATCGGTCAGCACTGAGCAGCAGCCCCAGCATGACAGCGAGTTACCCACAGCACACCGGGTAGGTCTACCCTGCAGTTAGACACCTGGGGCTGGCCCGCGCCAGCGGACTCGGGCGGGCGGGGCTGTTGAATTGCAGCGTAGATGTTCGGGATTGGGTGGGCGCCCCGCGAGGTGGGCGGGTCCCAGAGCTCGGAATGTCAACACTGCAATGAACAGCCCCTTCGCCTGAGCCCATCCAACCCATCTGTGCTCGGCTAACGAGACTGGAGAAAATCATGTGCAAGCACACGGCAGGGAACGGGCTTGGGAGGAGCCTTTGACCCCAGCGGGTCACAAGGGAAACGAGCCTGCTGCTTCTCAGCTCAGGCCCCAGTGACGGGTTTGGCCGACCAGACCCTAGGTAAGGCAGCTCGCACTCACCTGAAGGAGATGGCATAGGAGTTGGGCTCACTCCGTTTGCGCAGCAGGAAGGCTCCGTCCCGGGGCACCCTCATCAGCATATGCTCGGCCTGCAGGCGGGACAGGTTGGCATGGTACCACCTGGGCCAGGAAAGAACACACAGCGGGATCATTGCATCATCTGTACCCTGTGCCACCGCATTGTCTCGGCAAATAAGAGAGGGGCCGACTCCCTTCAGTCTCCTCGAATGAGTCCATGTCCAGTGAGCATGGGAATCTCCACCCTCCGGGGGCCCCAGGGACACGTCCGATCTCTTGCCTGTGTGAATGTACCGGCTGAGTGTCTAGGTGTGAGACCTGCTCACATGTGTGTATCTACATGTGTGTGAATCAGAGCTGGGCGACCACCAGGGATTGTGCTGCTTTGTAGTGGTCACCAGCCAGGCAAGAGGGTAAAAGATCTATTCCCCCAGCCTCTGGCAATCCCCCGCTGGCCGGGGCGGCAGCCGCCTGTGTTTTGGGACTCCCCATGCTGCCTGTGTGCTGTTCTGCTGGCGATCACAGTCTCTGGCTATATGTGGCCTGAGATTACACATGAAACCCCCGCTCCCCTTTGGTATCCCCAGGGAATGAGCCGGCTGAGGGAACACCTGGTTCCCTGGGGCCTGCGGGGGTTGCTTCCTCTACAAAAAAATGGCCACTGATGGGGCTATCGGCCAGAATCTCCCCCCATCCAGGCTCCTGCCCCAGACCTCGATGCGGTCAGTGCCTCACTGACACCCCATAACTGGCAACAGTGCCTCAGCCAAAGAGGAGGTGCAGCCCCAGTGACACTTCACCTCCGGCAGGGGGTGCTGGATCCGGGCCGGATGGTGCAGCAGAGGCCGGGTGCTCGCTGGAGAGGCGGGGAGAGAAGTGAGGCAAAGGGGAGAGGCGCTGTGTGGAGAAGACCGAGGGCCGGAAGGACATGGAGGGGCGAGGGGAACAAGGAGGGGAGAGGGGGAAGGGAGGAGAGGTGACGCACTCACTCTTTGCTCTCATGGGCGTTGGGCTGCGGCACAGGGTCTGTGAGCCGCATTTCAAACTCGTTGCACCGCAGCGGCACCTCGCGGTAGTGGCAGATCAGGCTGTAGAGGCTGTCGAACACCAGGTTGTCTGTCAAGTAGAACTTGGTGGTGCCGGCTTCCTGCCGGGAGTGGATGCGGCAGTGCTGGACTCGGCTGGACCGCCTGCAGTGGGGACAAGAAGGGATCGGCAGGGTCCAGGGCAAACCACGTCTCCCTGCTGCTGCCCACACCGGGCGCACAGTGGATGGGGGGGAAGTTCAACCCTCTGCACTAGTCCTGGGGAGGGGGCAGGGGCAGGAGACGACCGGACAGCAAAGAACATCCCAAGTCACAATGCGGGGTTTGGATCGAGACCAATGTTCCCTCTAATTTTTGACAGGCCGTGTGCACAAAAAATTTCTTCAGTGCAAATTTTTGTGCACGCGGTGTTTCGCCGTGTGCATGGGTTTTAGGATCTGTGTGCACACGCGCACAGCTTAGAGGGAACAGTGATCAAGACGCCCAACATTTGGGGGTTGGATCTGGGCTTCGGTTCGGCCCGGTACAGAGACAGCAGCCAGCCAGCCAGGCCGGGCGATCCATACAGGGATGTTGGAGCAACACATTGACTTAGACCAGGGGTCTCAAACTCAAATTACCACGAGGGCCGCATGAGGACTAGTGCATTGGCCTGAGGGCCGCATCACTGACCCCGCCCCCTCACTGCCCCTGGCCCCGCCCCCACTCCAGCCCTTCCATTAGGCCCCCGCCCCTTCTCCTCCTCCTCCCCTGTGCACACGGCTTCCCGCTCCTCCCCCCTCCCTCCCAGAAACCACGGAGCTCTTCCCAGGCGGCCCGCCGGGCTCCCCGCGCCCCCCCCCATTTTTTATTAATTTTTTTTTACCCCCAGGGCAGTTCCTGCCGCCAGAACAACTGTCTGGCGGCGGGAACTGCCTGGGGGTAAAAAAAATATATATTTTTTTTTCAAAAAGAGGGGGGCGGGGCGCGGGGAGCCCGGCGGGCCGCAGGGAAGAGCGCCGCGGGCCACATATGGCCCCCGGCCCGCGTGTTTGAGACCCCTGGCTTAGACAGTGTGACCATGCTGCCCCCTAGTGGCTGGTGTCCGCAACTATCCCAGCCAGCCGCTCACAGCTAATGGTGCTCTTTTCAGTCCAACAGCGGCAGGGGCAGGGGCGTGTGGTCCTGGCTGAAGGGAGCTGCAGGCATACGGCTGTGGTCCTTTACATTGGCTAAGGGCTTCGGGTCAGGCCCACCTCCCCCTCACTGGGGCTTTCCCACGTGGAATCTATAAAGGCCAGACCCCTAGGTCCTAACTCAGGCAAAAGCCTCTCTGAAGTCACTGGGAGTCTGTGACCCTGAGCCGCACTGGGACGCCATCACCGCGCCCCGAGAAGCACCGATCATCAGCCATCACGGTGCTGGGGAATGATGTTGCGGACGGGCCTGGGAACCGCAGCCCTCGGTAGAGCCACATAACTGGGATAGCAGCAGGGCAAGCGTCCCCTCCCCGCCCCCGACCCTGACAGGCCGCCTCTGGGGAGCCCAGTCTCCGGGATCTATTCAGGTCTCGGCCTCGCAGCTAGGCTGCCAATGAGGGAGAGGGTCAACGCCCCTTCTGGTGGCTCCCGAGACTAGTCCCGTAGGAACCGGACTGAGGCCCACCAGCTTGTTTCACAGAGACGGCCGCTGTCATCAGCGGGTAGCAGCTTTCCACCGCTACCATCTCGGACCTGAGGGAAACCGAGTCCCCGATGTGAGGGGATCACTGGTGCCGGAGGCAGAGGGGATCCTATGCCCCGGTACGGAGGTCGCCGCAGGAGGCTCCTACCAGAAGGAGAGGGTGTAGTCTCCCACAAAGGTCTCGCTCTCCCGCACCAGGAAGGTGCCGTCCTTCCCACCCGTCTCGGTGCAGTACTCATGCAGCAGCTTCTCGGCGATCTGGCGCCCGTCTCGCCCCCCGCCCAGCTTCCCGTGAAACCACTTCTCGCTGAAGTGCAACTCGTTGTTGTTAAACTCCTGGAGAGGCGCAGAGCCCGCGGACGAGACGCGCAGGGTGGGGAGAGACCAGAGAAATCCAGGGGAGAGAGACAGAAGGAAAGAGAGACAGTGGGTTTGGTGTCGTGTCCTTAATCACTTTGGCCACCTCTGGGGTGGGGCACAGCAGCAGACTAACAGCGCACAACAATGCTGCCAAAAAGTTTAGGGCAGGTAGTGAAGGTTCTCACGTCCCACTGAACCTGCCGGGGGATCTAGTCGGCAAACGTTAATAGCCCCAGCCAGAATCTGAGCAGGACCCTGAGGTTAATACCCTGCCTTGTGAAAAGTGAAGTGGGATAATTAATGGCCAGGAGTGGTCAGGACCTTGGTTCTGCATCTCTTAGAAAAACACACATCTGTGCCCCTAACACCATTGGTTTAGCACTATCGGTGAAGGGCACCCCTCTGTTGAGTAACTCATACTAGCGCCTGGGCTTTCTTGGCCAGCTCCTCTCCAAGCATTGACCTGGTCTAACCCTCCTTAGCTGGTGAGCTGGGTCAGAAGCACATCCCAAAGGGGTACATGCAGCTGCAGGTACTTGGGGGCTCTGTAGGTGAATCCTGAAACACCGTCTTCCCCCCAATCTACACCTTTCCTCCCCACAAACACACCTCTTTTTGTTCCACCTCTTCCTCATCCTCATTGGACTGGTAGCGGGACGTCTCCTCGGAGTAATAGATCTTGTTGCTTGTCAGCACAAAGTAATGTGGGCTCCAGGTCTGCCAAGGAGAAAGAAGCATCAGAACCAGGCAGCGAGGAAGCTGGGGAGTGGGTACAGGGCAGGGAGGTGGCCAAGGATGTCAGCATCTGCCAGAGATCACAGCTGCTTTCATTGCAGGCGTGTGAGTTCACCCCATGCTGCTTGCTTATGCCCCTGTAACACACTGCCAGAATGTGTGTTGTGTTTCCGCTCCAGGGAGTAGTCCACTAGAGAAGAGCAGCCTATTACTGCTACTGGGTAATGGAGTCACTCCTTTAGCTTATGTGGTGGAGGTCTGTGATGAAGGTCCAGGGTTCAAGCCCTTCTAATGACCCATGGAGGGGACGGGACTGTGACACCTCCTTCCCCACTCCTGGAATCCAAGCATTGGTATTCCAGCCTGCACCGTGAGGCCGAGGTCCTGGTCCCACGTGCAGTCTATAGACCCTTCCCTCTCCCACACGCTGTGGCTGTTAGTTCTGGAAAGAGAGACGAAGCCTGGGCGAGACTCTTACATGGTCAATGGGGTCCTCAAGGTACAGGATGCCGTTCTTGATGGAGTTGCTGATGTCATTCTCCGAGTAACTGGCCGTGGAGACTTCTTCGTAAAGGTTCCCTTCCACCAGCTTCTTGTGCTAGGGAGCGGGAGAGCAGACCAGAGAGAGGAGAACTCACACGGTTAGACTGACCCTTGACCTGTGCTATCAGCACTCGAGCCTATGCCCTGTCTGCCATGGTGGATCTGTCACATCCCTCAGCTGGGGCAGTGAAACGACTGGTCAGTTTCACTTCCTGTTTACAACTGATTTCACTTCCTGGTTCTCCTGGCCCAGTGCTGCTGCCGTTTGGGTTCACGGTACCGTGGGCAAAGGAGTCCGTTCTGGGAGCAAACATGACTTAAATGACTGTGAGTGGCCAGGACCAGAGGTTAGGTTTCATCTGGCAGAGAGATTCCCATGCATCTTTGTACTTTAGAGCTGGAGGCGGAGAAAGCTCACCCCAATATGTTCCTGTAACCCCCAAACTATAGGGCTCTCCCACTGTCCTAGCTACCCCGGCCTCTCCCAGTGCAAGGCTGCTGCGTACAGTCCTTGTACCGCCCCCCCTCTGGACAGTATCACAGAAGGGCTGGGGGAAAGGGACGAGGACAGGCCCTAAGTGCTGCACCTTGATGAGGATTTTCTTCTTGAGCTGGGTGGGGGAAGGCAACTCATCGGCGTTGATGTCCACCGGCTTGGTGAGCAGCATGTCCCCAAAGACCTTCTTGAAGTGGGAGGCCATGTTCCTTTGCTGGACGATGCTGCAGTGGTCCTCGATGGAGAGGATGATGGGGAACCTGGTGCAGGGGAGGAAGGAAAGGCCAGATCATTCAGAATAGCTACGGAGAAAAGGCTCCAGATCACGCGCCTGCTCCTAGTGTAGCCACTAATGCGGGTAGGGCCCCAAAGGGACTAACAGGAACTCAGAGATCCATGGGACAATCTGGTGGAGCCCTTGAAGTAGGGACAGCTGGATTGAGGGCTGACTCCTCGGAGCCTGGGAACACTCTCAGTAAACCCAGGTGTGACACACTCAACTTGGGAGTGCTCTGCAGGGAATGTATCTATGCCATAGAATGGGCAGTGCGGCAGGGAACATGCCCAGACCCAGCAACAGGTGCCCACAATAAATACAGAACCAGTGAGTGCTGACCAGGAGAAACAGGGAATATCGGGTCGCCACACATGGTTAAACAGGTTTTCCCCCAGGTCTCTAATAGCTACAGACTGGCTTAAGCCCTGAAGCAGGAGGTTTCCTCAATCATTGTTACCATTAACTATGAGAACTCTGGATGTTCTTGTTATCCACATAAAGGTCCAATCCCTTTCTGAATCCTGCTTAGTTCTAGGCCTCAGTGGCTTCCTGTGGCCATGAGTTCCACAGTCCCATTACATGTGACAAGCTCCATGCCCTTTAGCAGTCCCTAAGCAGCAAAGGGGTGACAAAGCCCCCATCGTGCAGTGGGGTGGCCCTTACTCAGAGGTCACGAAGGCGTGTTCCTTGATGGTGTGCAGGACATCCAGGAATTTGATTTTGGAGGTGAGTGTGTGTCCATGGTAGATGATCGGCAGGTCGTCTGGACCATCCCAACAGTCCACTAAGGGCAGAGATGGTTGAGTTGTTAACTCTCCCCCCACGTGCGTGATCATTTATCCCCGTACCCCACACACGTTCCCGAGGGACCATGTCCTAGCTCACGTCCTTCCCTGCACAGAGTGGAATGGACAGGACCACCTCTAGAGCCCATGGCCACTGCACATGCATTGGTCCCAAGCGTCATTGTCGTGCCAGTACATAGATTCATAGATTCTAGGGCTGGAAGGGACCTCGAGAGGTCATCGAGTCCAGCCCCCTGCCCTCATGGCAGGACCAAATACTGTCTAGACCATCCCTGATAGACATTTATCTAACCTACTCTTAAATATCTCCAGAGATGGAGATTCCACAACTGCCCTGGGCAGTTTATTCCAGTGTTTAACCACCCTGACAGTTAGGAACTTTTTCCTAATGTCCAACCTAAACCTCCCTTGCTGCAGTTTAAGCCCATTGCTTCTTGTTCTGTCCTTAGAGGCTAAGATGAACAAGTTTTCTCCCTCCTCCTCATGACACCCTTTTAGATACCTGAAGACCGCTATCATGTCCCCTCTCAGTCTTCTCTTTTCCAAACTAAACAAACCCAATTCCTTCAGCCTTCCTTCATAGGTCATGTTCTCTAGACCCTTAATCATTCTTGTTGCTCTTCTCTGGACCCTCTCCAATTTCTCCACATCTTTCTTGAAATGCGGTGCCCAGAACTGGACACAATACTCCAGTTGAGGCCTAACCAGCGCAGAGTATGGGCACTTCAGGGGTGGCAAAGGGATGTAAAACACACCGGCGTTCACCTCTGAGACGCCAGATGACAGCACACAATGTTATCTCAGTTAGCAGGGTCAAATGGGACTGAGCTAGTGCAAGAGGCTTTGGGGTTGGGTGGGGGTCTGCCTGCCATTGATATGACATATCGCACGGGTTCACCAGGTGGACTGAACGATCCTCAGCTGAGGTCCCATTTGGTCGTAGATTCCAAGGCCAGAAGGGACCATGGTGACCGTCTGGTCTGACCTCCTGCAAAGCACAGGCCAGAGAACCTCCACTGGTGATTCCTGCATCGGGGGGATTTTAAACTTCTCCCCGGGTTGCCCCAGAGGACAACGATCCAAGCAAAATGTCTCATGTTTCCAGGGCACCAGAAGGGTGAACCAGTGCGATTAACCAACTCAGAATTGCTGTAGCCATGTGGGGTGTGACGGGGCGGCTATTTGACACCTCGCTGCAGCCCTACACCGAAGTGTCAGACAGAAAAGTGGGGGCAATTTAAAGGAACTACCCATCACAGGATGTGGCCAAGGCACTGGGCTCAGCCCCCTGCATCTGTACAAAGTGCCGAGGGAGTTTTGTGGCTGGGGAGTGGTCAGGAACTTGGTTTTAGAGATCCCCCAACGGATGCTGACTCCAATGGTGACTTGTGGGGGGAGGGGCGGCCTCACCAGGACCATTTCCTGCTGCCCCCCCGCGATCCCCCACCCAGTCACTGAGCAGTACTCCTGCTGCTCAGCTCCTGCAGTCGGAGGAGCTCACAGCCGCTGAGAGCAGCCCAGCCCCCGGCAAGGGTCAGCTCACTCACGCTCTATGCAGCGGCAGCCCATCCGGAGGCAGCGAGCGTAGGCTTCCAGCGAGGACTCACTGGAGAACTGGTCCCCAGTCAGATACCTGCAAGGAGAACAAGAGGGCCTCTGACTCGCCAGCCACGCCTGGAGCGGGACCAGACTGCAGGGGCTGGGGGTGGGACCGGGAGGACTGGAGGAAGAGGTGAGGCTGCAAATCATGTGGTTCCCAGTCCATCTCGGGGAGCAACCCCTGCCGAGGGGGCCTGTCCAGGCAGCCGCCAGCCACAGACCGTGTGGCAGGGGAGCTGCCAGGCAGGGCGTGAGCTGCTCAGAGAGCTCTGAGCCGTGGCTCCTTGCCGTGCCTGGCAGCTTAGTGCAGGCAGGGCCTGCAAAGGTCTTCGCTGTTTCGGGGGCACCTCGCTCCGAACCCAGGGCCTGGATCCAATCAGACGTCAGTGTCTGCTGTCCCGTGGAACCCCTGCTCCTGCCAGTGCCGCCTGAGCTCGGGAGACCCAGCGGAGGTCGAAAGCCACAGGGCCCGATCCCTGCTGGTGTAAATTGGTGTAGCTCCATTGGAGTCAATGGGCCATATCCCCGGCTGGTGTAAATGGGCAGAGCTCTGTTGGTGTCAATGGGCCCGATCCCCGGCTGGTGTAAATGGGTAGAGCTCCATTGGAGTCAATGGGCCATATCCCCGGCTGGTGTAAATGGGCAGAGCTCCGTTGGTGTCAATGGGCCCGATCCCCGGCTGGTGTAAATGGGTAGAGCTCCATTGGAGTCAATGAGCCATATCCCCGGCTGATGTAAATGGGCAGAGCTCTGTTGGTGTCAATGGGCCAGATCCCCGGCTGGTGTAAATGGGCAGAGCTCCATTGGAGTCAATGGGCCAGATCCCCGGCTGATGTAAATGGGCAGAGCTCTGTTGGTGTCAATGGGCCAGATCCCCGGCTGGTGTAAATGGGCAGAGCTCCATTGGAGTCAATGGGCCAGATCCCCGGCTGATATAAATGGGCAGAGCTCTGTTGGAGTCAATGGGCCAGATCCCCGGCTGGTGTAAATGGGCAGAGCTCCATTGGCATCAATGGGCCAGATCCCCGGCTGGTGTAAATGGGCAAAGCTCCGTTGGCGTTAATGGGCCCGATCCCCGGCTGGTGTCAATGGGCAGAGCTCTGTTGAAGCCAATGGAGTTACGCTGGTTTACATCAGCCGAGACTCTGGCCCATGTTTTCCAATACCTGCTTACGAGGAACTGTCCAGGAATCCCATGTCCTAGATAGACAGAGAAGTGGGGCAATCCCTGCAGAACTCCCAGGGGAGGCTAAAGAGAAATACCGCCCCCCCCGTCCACGATTGCATCGCAGGCCAGAGCCCTTCTGGAGATCAAACACCAGACTAGAGGCTCCCCAGCGTCTGCAGAATGGCTCCTGCGGTGGGAGGCACCCGTTCAGCTCAGACTCAAACAGGTTGTGCCGCATTATCTTCTCCCCACCGCGCTGGGGGTCCTTCGCCGGTGGGCTGACCCCGAGCTCTTACGTGTTGTGGGAGGAGGAGATCCAGTAGTGGGACAGCGGGTAGTTCATCTCCTCTGGGACCACCCGCTCGTACTTGGTGTCCATGACCATGTTCTCCCGGGAGAACAGGTACGTCAGAAACTGAGGACAGAAGGAAAGCTGGTTAGAGCAACGCCAGGAGGGTCAGGCTCCAGGACGCTGTGGGTCACCCCAGGCAAAGGGGAGAGATGGGTGTGGGGCCAAAGCTCTAACAGGAATGGGGAAAGGGGGAGAAGTTGGTGGAGAAGAGCTGCCAGCCAGCAGCAGAGGACGAGCTGAGGAACACAGTCCATTGGCTTTAGCTAGAGATGGGCTTGTGATGCAGAGATTGGAATGTGGACTTCTCCAAAATGGGGGGCGGGGGGAGGGGTTCACTCTTTCAATACAACTGGCCTGTCTAAATACATGTAGTGCAATCACCTGTGGAATTCACTGCTGCACCTGCACACAGTCACCTGCTGGAGGTGGAGTTTGGGGCCAATAATAAATCTGTAGCTGTGCCCCTTAGACAAGGATAATTAAAACCTCATGCTTCAGGGCACAAGGAGATCACCTGGAAGGGTCAGGAAGGCATCTCAATCCCCAAATGTGCAGCACTGTACACTAGCCAGATGGGTGGTTTATTGCTTCCTTTTAAGCCTCAGGCATTGGTCATTGATGGAGGCTGGGATAGCAGTCTATAAGCCCCCTTGGTCAGATCTGGCATGGCCCATCCTGACCTCCAGTCTGAAGTGTACATTGTCTGTCATAAATACACCTACATCTGTGTGCACCAATTCAACAAACCCTAACTAATCTAGAGACTTTATCTGCCCCAGGTGGGAGTCAGAGCTCCGCTGGTGGGCGCTGGCATTGCAAAGGGGATGGCTGATGCAGGAGGATGGGCTGGGACCTGGGAACTGGGGTACATATTCCCCTACCTCATCCAGCTGGAAGAAGGGTTCTGCCATGTCACTGAAGGGGTCCCTGAGGTAGCCACACATGTACTCCCGCACCTTGCCGATGTCACTGGCCCAGGGCTCCTAGGGCAGAGAGCGTAGAGGGCAGCGTTAGGGGAGGAACCACACCGAAGGTTTGGACGTGAAACCTTGATGGGCATCTCAGATCGGCAAGATCAAGAGCCTTCAGACAGATGGAAGGTGACTGGACTCAGGGCCCAGGAGACTCACGACCTCTAGCTATGCACAGGGCAGGAACATACTCCCACCCCTCCACCACTGTGCCTCCACCCTCATCTGCAGGGAATAGAGAGGAGTCCGGTGCTGATGGCCTGATTGTAATTATTCCCTTCACTAGATTTGAGATACAGGCAAACATTGGTCGCGATTTGCTCCTTTTTCCTAACACGTTCTCATTTGAATTTCCTGTTGGAGATTCGCAGATTCCAAGGCCAGGTCTGCCCTTCCCTGTAACAAAGGTCACGGAATCTCCTCCAGACGTGCATCCAACCCGTCACTTCTGGCTGGGCCGGAGCAGCTCTTCTAGAACGACCTGCAATCTGGAGTTCAAGACTCCAAGTCGCAGAGTTGCTGAATGTAAAGGCAGATCATTCGGGTTGGCCTGACCTGTGATGGATTCTCCATCGCAGCCCAGTGTGAGCTGTTCTGATGGTGAATCACCCTGGCTGTTAAAAACAGGCACCTTCTTTCTGGTCTGAGTTTGTCTGGCTTCAGCTTCCCCCACCCATCGTAGCTTTCTCTCTATCCACAGCCAGAGCCTGGGCAATGGCACACACTGCCCTTCTTGGGAGACCACCATGGCCCCTTCATTCCAAGGCCTCTCTGCTGAGACTGCCAACGGAGGATGCCAGCTTGCGTGGCGGTGGGTCTCATGGTCTATCAGGAAGAGGCGTGAGATCCACCAGTCGGCAGCCCTTGGATGAGCATGACTTAGGTTACTAGCGGCCTGGGCTGGCTTTGAGGTAGCTGAGCCAGACGCTCTCTGGTTTCAGAACAGCGGCAGTCGTGAGAATTTCTGCTATCATCCGCCGCATGCCAAGCGGTGGCCTGGCAGAAGGGCTCGCAGTCCCTCAGGTACGACAGGGTATTGGCCGTGCGCCTTAGCGGATACCTTCTGGTCGTGCTGCAGGAACTTCTGGAAGTCGTAGAGTGTAACCTGGCACAGCTCCGCCCGGTCAACGTTCCTGGGGAGGGGCAGGGAGCCGGTCAATGGGAGTGTGGGCAAGCCGGATATGCCAGTCTCCCCCCACCAACCAAGTCAGGCACTGGGTGTGTCTCCCCCATACAGATACCGAGTCCTCTTAGTCCCCCCACTCTTCCAGCTCTGCCCCCCCATCCTCACAGCTTTTCCGATGAACCTGACTTGCACCCACCCGCCCCTATTACTCCAGCCCAGGGCTCCCCTGACCCAGATCTGCTGATGCCCCTCAATCCCGACCCGCAGCCCCCCCTGCTATCCCAGCCCTGGGCTCCCCACACACAGCTCAGCCGCTGCCCCCCAGCTCTAACCTGCAACCCCCTGCTATCCCAGTCCTGGGCTCCCCATACAGAGCGGTGGTGACACGCCTGAGTCCTGCCCCGCAGCTCCCTCCCCAGATGCTGATCTCAGTGACACAGTATTAACCCGTGCACCCCAGTCATTGCCCCGGAGTCATTCTGGGTTTACATTACTGTGTCCGAGAGCAGAGTCCTGCCTGTTCTCTGGGTGATCTAATAGGGTCAGAGTCATGTACCAGCCCACTGTACATGTACATGGGCTCCACCCCCGGCCTTGGCTTCACTGTCCCCATCTCTGGGAGCAGGGACAAGCAGAGTGTGGGGGCCCAGCCTTGTGGCCCTGGGGGGGAGTGCCCAGTGGTCCCCTCTGCACGCTGCGGTGGGAGCAGACAGGGTTGGACTTGTGAAGAGACCTCTTGGCTCTGAGTCTTGTACACACACACACACACACACACACTGAGCACAAGGAGGGATCTTTGGGACTCACCGCAAGGGGAAGGAGAGCTCCAGCTGCTCGATGATCTGGAATGCAAAGGGGGGACAGGGGCAGGTTAGCCAGCGGAGCAGGTGCCCGCTGCAGGCTGGATGGGGACTGGAGGAGGAGGCCCAGGGGGACTTTGTCTAGAGTCTTGGAAAGCATCAGGACCTGTGGCAGGAATCTGAGCTGCCCCTGGGGCCTGCTGCACTGGCAGCTGCCTCCCCTCACTGACTCACTCTAGATGGTCTTCCCCATCTCCTGTAACAAAGCCCCCACTCATCCAGTTCTCAGGGGCTATCTCCTGTGGCATGCCAGGTACATTAGGGTGCTGCAGAAATGTCCATTAATAGTGACAGGCAGCACCATGACCCCACTCTGGCCTTCCTTACCCATGCCCAGGTCTGGGCCCCGCCGCAGGGTCACCCCAGCCTGGACAGAGTCACCGAGGACCCCAACCTCTTACCGATTTCTGAGCATCGAACATTAGGTTTTTGTAGAAGTGAGTGAAGTGGGTGAAGGCCATGTCGCTCCTGGCTTCCACTTCCTGTCGGGAGGAAGGAGAGAGACAGAACCTGGTGAGAACGGAACTGGAGGGAGCAGACCTCCCAGGGCTGAAGGATCTAGGGAGACGTCAAGCCGCTGGTGCAGAAGATAGGGAAAAAAGGCCCCTGGCTGAAGGCATTGGCTCCAGTGGGATTCCCATGCTGTACTGCTCCAGCTGGGGGCATCTTGAGTCAAGCCCATGGGCCATGCGGAGCCCAGGGAGATCTACAGTGTGGCCTGCAGCCACCGTCGGGCAGTCCCTAGGGATTACAGGTCCCAGTATGCAGTGCTACGTTCTGAGCCAATGTCGTAATCCTGTCTCATGTCTAGAGATGGGCCGGATTATTTGGAGGGGAGGTTGGAATCTCGATCCAGAGTTTGTGCTTTGGGTCCCTCTCGCCTTACACGCTATGCATGGCGAGAGGCACAGAGAGAGGAATGTCGGGGCTTTGGTTGGGGAATGAGCAGCAAATGCGATTGGCCGGAATGGACTACGATCCTGTGTTTCCCTGTAAATGTCCCTTAGTAACAGGGAGCGTAGGCGGAAGGCACAGATAATCCAGTACAGGCCGGGAGCAGAGGGGCTTCCAGAGAGACCACTTGGCCAGGAGGCATCAGCTGCTCGTTAATGTTCATTGACTGCAGACACCCCGCAAACACACAGCAAAGGAAAGGGAACGTAAGAGAACATAAGAACAGCCACACTGCGTCAGACCAAAGGTCCACCTAGCCCAGTACCCTGTCTTCTGACAGTGGCCAATGCCAGGTGCCCCAGAGGGAATGAACACAACAGGTCATCATCAAGTGATCCATCCCGTCGCCCATTCCCAGCTTCTGGCAAACAGAGACTCAAGAATGGGCAGGAGATAACCCTTACAGAAAAAGCCTGTGGGACTGAATGGAGCAGGAGACCCTTTCTGTTCGCTTCATTGACCCATCCTATAGAATTCTATAGCTGGGGGAAGTCCCTGTTCAATTCTATAGGGCAGCTTAACACCTCCCTCCCCACAGGAAGGGTCGATTCTATAGGACTTCAGAGTCATCTCTGTAAAACCTGGTTGGCTCTACAAATCTCTACTGGCTTCACCCCTATTCCGTTCTATAGGCCTTGTCTGTAAAGGACGGGTCAGAAAAGGAGAGAGAAAGGGAGAGAGGAGGAGACCGCGGGAGCGTTCTTACCACTAGCTTGTCCCGCAGGAACCTCATGTTGGGCACCCGGTAGTTCACCTGGGGCAGCATGGCCTTCAGATCCTTCACCGTGATACTGCAAGACATGCAAAGCAGGAGTCAGGCCTCAGAGCGGGACATGCGGGAGCCCAGCTTCACATGCAGGCTCTGGGCCTCCAGCGGGCCCCATGGGCTCGGGGCCGTGAGCAATTTCACTCCCGCCCTTCTCCCAGATGGATCTTCGGGAAAGCAAGGGCCTGTTTCCGTGAGAAAGAAGAGGGGTCAAGAGCTGAAGGCACTCCAGCCCCCATGGCTCCAGGGCTGCCGGGCGCTCGCTGGAGCCCCATATGTGGTTCATTCAACCTGTGTCTCCCCCGGGGAACTAAACTCTCAGTTCACTGAGCAGTTAGACACGGGGCTGGCCTCCAGACTGAGATCGCCCTCAGGCGGTTCCGAAATCGAATCACTTCAGGCTGTGAAACTCCCTAGTGTGGACACACTGAAATGGTGTGGTTTGCGTGGCTGCAGTCCATGTCGCTTAGCCTGGCAGGTACGGAACAGGGTTTGTTCCTGAGCTAGCTGAATGAGTGCAGAGCAGACATTTCCTTCAGGAACGTGCACCGATTCCAAATAAACAAAGGTGAGTCACTGTAAGAGGTGAAGTTCCAGGCATTGATCTGAGCAAATTTAGGGATCTCCCATAGCTCATTTAAATCTGTGTTACTTAATCTCCTCCTACTAAGGAGGGACTAAGAGGTATTTGTATTAGAATGACACTATCTACTGGGGACTGAAAGGGCAGTTCAGAAATCTGAGAACTAAGGGCTTGTCTTCACTACCCGCCGGATCGGCGGGTAGCAATCGATCTTTCGGGGATCGATTTTTCGCGTCTCGTTTAGACGTGATTAATCGATCTACCTCATCGAAAGGTGGAAGCGGAGTCGACGGGGGAGCGGCAGCGATCGACTCGCCGCCGTCCTCATGGCCAGGTAAGTCGATTACGATACGCCGACTTCAGCTACGTGAATAGCTGCGTATCGTAGATCGACACCGCCTCCCCCCCCCAGTGTAGCCCTGGGCTAAGACTGATACCTGGAAAGCAGGTCTGGTGGACAGACCAGTTGGGAAGATATTCGATCCCTCTGTCTGATTTTGGGCCGCACAGTTATTTTACATAGTCCTCTTAAAAATACCAGCAGCCAGAGGGTCCTTGCTGCGTACTTGCCATTAGGGCTGTAGCCACAGAATCACAGCAGATTATGGTTGGAAGGGACCTCCGTCCCTAGTCCAACCCCCTGCTCAAAGCAGGACTAATCCCAATTTAATCATCCCAGCCGGGGCTTTGTCAAGCCGGGCCTTAAAAACCTCTAAGGATGGAGATTCCACCACCTCCCTAGGGAACCCATTCCAGTGCTTCACCACCCTCCTAGTGAAATAGTTTTTCCTAATATCCATCCTAGACCTCCCACTCTGCAACCTGAGATCATTGCTCCTTGTTCTGTCATCTGACACCATTGAGAACAGCTGAGCTCCATCCTCTTTGTAACCCCCCTTCAGGTAGTTGAAAGCTGCTACCAAATCTCCCCTCACTCTTATCTTCTGCAGACTAAATAACCCCAGTTCCCTCAGCCTCTCCTCATAAGTCATGTGTCCCAGCCCCTTAATCATTTTCGTTACCCTCTGCTGGACTCTCTCCAATTTTTCCACATCCCTTCTGTAGTGGGGGGACCATATCTGGATGCAATACTCCAGGTGTGGCCTCACCAGTGCCTTGATCTGCTGGCAATGCTCCTACTAATGCAGCCCAATATGCCGTTAGCCTTTTTGGCCACACGGTCCCACTGTTGACTCATATCCTGCTTCTCGTCCACTGTAACCCCTAGGTCCTTTTCTGCAGAACTGCTGCTTAGCCAGTCGGTCCCCAGCCTTTAGCAGTGCATGGGATTCTTCCGTCCTAAGTGAAGGACTATGCACTTGTTCTTGTTGAACCTCATCAGATTTCTTTTGGCCCAATCCTCTAATTTGTCTAGGTCACTCTGGACCCTATCCCTAACCTCCAGTGTATCTAACTCCCCCCAGCTTAGTGTCATCCACAAACTTACTGAGAGTGCAATCCATCCCATCATCTAGATCATTAATGAAGATGTTGAACAAAACTGGCCCCAGGACCGACCCCTGGGGCACTCTGCTTGATACCGGCTGCCAACTAGACATCGAGCCGTTGATCACTACCCGTTGAGCCCAACGATCTAGTCAGCTTTCTATCCACCTTATCGTCCATTCATCCAATTCATACTTCTTTAAGTTGCTGGCAAGAATACTGTGGGAGACCGTATCAAAAACTTTGCTAAAGTCAAGAAATAGCACATCCACTGCTTTCCCCTCATCCACAGAGCCAGTTATCTCATCATAGAAGGCAATCAGGTTGGTCAGCCATGACTTGCCCTTGATGAATCCATGCTGACTGTTCCTGATCACCTTCCTCTACTCCAAGTGCTTCAAAATGGACTCCTTGAGGACCTGCTCCATTATTTTTCCAGGAACTGAGGTGAGGCTGTAGTTCCCTGGATTCTCCTTCTTCCCTTTTTTAAAGATGGGCACTATATCTGCCTTTTTTCCAATTGTCTGGGACCTCCCCCTATCGCCACGAGTTTTCAAAGATAATGGCCAACAGCTCTGCAATCACATCAGCCAATTCCCTCAGCACCCTTGGATGCATTGCATCCAGCCCCATGGACTTGTGTATGTCTAGCGTTTTTAAATAGTCCTTAACGTGTTCTGTCACCACTGACAGCTGCTCACCTCCTCCCCATACTGTGCTGCCCAGTGCAGCAGTCTGGGAGCTGACCTTGTCTGTGAAGATCGAGACCAAAAAAGTTTTGAATACTTCAGCTTTTTCCACATCATCTGTCACTAGGCTGCCTCCCCCATTCAGTAAGGGGCCCACACAAAGTCTGCTTTTCTGAAGTTCAGGGTCCGTATTCTGCTGCTCTCCTTTCTTCCTTGTGTCAGGATCCTGAACTCGACCATCTCATGGGCACTGCTGCCCAGGTTGCCACCCACTTCGACTTCCCCTACCAATTCTTCCCTGTTTGTGAGCAGCAAGTCAAGAGGCGCACGGCCCCTAGTCTGTTCCTCCAGCACTTGCACCAGGAAGTTGTCCCCAACATTCTTCAAAAACTTCCTGGATTGTCTGTACACTGCTGTATTGCTCTCCCAGCAGATGTCAGGATGATTAAAGTCACCCATGAGAACCAGGGCCTGTGATCTGGAAACTTCTGCTAGTTGTCTGAAGAAAGCCTTGTCTACCTCATCCTGGTGGCCTGGTGGTCTAGAGCAGATGCCCACCACGCCATCACGCCATGAGAGAGCCCTTCTCTGAAAGACTAACATGTATGTGACTTCAGCAAAAGATCCCCAAGTCAGCAAACCTTTAGAGATGGTGGGGCCAGATCCCCAGCCGGTGTAAATCAAGGCACTCCACTGATTTCATACAGTCCCACCCACTCATGGTTATGTATGCCGGTGTGTATTTGTCTGCAGAACAAGAAGGGGAAGTGGGCCCGGCCCAGCCCTTCCAATCCCAGAGCTTGCTGGGGATTCGGCTTGGAAGGGGTGTGTCCAGAATCTACCATGCTATTGTGTTTGTTCTTCACTGGCATTCTGTCAGGCCTCTGGGGGCTAGTTATGGGCTGAATGATTGCAAGAGCGGATGTTTACACCTGATTCCCGTCCCTAAATGTTGGAAATCCAGTGAACAGACTAGGCCCTGGGTTAATCTGGCCCAGTAAGCAGCTCCTCGGGGCATTAAACTCACTAAAAATCATCATCCACACTCGGGCAGCCACCAAGTTTCAGCAGAACCCAAACGCAAAGCTCTAGGGTTTGGCTTGAATCTACAGTTACCCAAATCAGACAGCAGGTGGCAGCATGTTCTATTCCACTCCTGCTCCCCCCTTCCTTCCCCCCCTCCACCCCTTGCCCCTCCCTACCCCCTTCCGCACTTGCTAGCCTAGTCTACAGCTGCTCCCTGTGTTCTCTGGGATCTGAGGAAAGGCGCTGGTTGCAGTTTAGTAGCAGGAGTTCTGATCTACCCCAGAAAGGGTTCGCTGGTCTAGCTACACCGGCAAACCCTCCTAGCGCAGACGCAGCTTATCCTGGCCAAAGAGTTCTTCCCCCAGTAGAGATTCTCCCAGATCCCAGCAAAGGGACTCTTTTTCCATGGGATCACTGCGTCTACACTGGGGCTGTTGCTGGTGCGGCTGTGTCAGGTAGGGGAGCGATTTTTTTCACACTTCTCACCAACAGAGCTAGGCCGGCCAAACTTTTCCAAGTAGACCAGGTCTGAGACGCCAAGAACCACGTCACTTGATTCCGTGGTGGATGGGCCACAAGCCGTGACTCGGGGCGGCCCCTGGATGGGCTGGGTACCGGTGTGTGACCCCAGCGAACGGGAAGGCAGGCAGGGAAAGCACAGCCGAGTTGCAGAGATGTGAGTCCTGAACCTGAGAAGTGCCACGCGCAGTTCCCACATGGGGACTCGGATCGGAGGTGTGGGTGCTCTCAGAGCTCAGAGACCAATCACTGACGGGGATACGGGTGCTCAGCACCGCTCAGGATCAGACTTGCTTCGCTTCAGCTGGCCTCACTGAATTTAACGTGATCAACTTCAACCGCCTTCAGCGCCGCGGCCAGGCTCTGCAGCGGCGCCAGCGCGCTGTGCTTGGGAAAGCAACGTAGCGCAGTGTGGGGTGGGGGCAGCACAGGGGGACTCCTGCTGCGTCTCAGAGACTCGGCCGCGCACCATCCCGGCAGGCCTCCTAGGATCCCTGCCGTGCTATTAATACCGCTCTCAGCTGGCACTTTGATCATGCCGTGCAACCCCCAATGGTGTACAGATTCCACCCCGTCTAGCTGGGTTGCTGTGTAAGCCCATTGCTGGAGCGCCGGAGTGCTTTGTAGGATAATCCCAGTGGGATAACAAAACAGGCCTCATCAAATCATCTCAGTGAGATTCTGCCGAGTGCCTGGTGCAGGGAGAGTCCCTGGAGACTCCCGCAGGACCGTCTCTTGGCATAGTCCAGCTGCAGCAGGCCTCTCTCCCTCGCCGTGCTTCTGGGTCAGACTTGAATATAGCACTCAGGTCCCCAGGGGACACACCCATGTTTTTGTAAAGCCGCTTGCTGCTTCCACACTAGCCCCACTTCCTGTCCCATCTCCCATCATTTCCTGCCCGGGCCCCCTTCTCTTCCTGGATGGAACCCCTCACTTCCTGCCCGATGTCCTGTTTACACAGAGCTGGCATGCGGCGGGGCCAGCCCTGCCCCAGCAGCCGTGCCTCATTAGCTAGCTGGACAGAAAGGGACCAACATGCTGATTAAACAAAACATTTTTAATCCCGTTTTCTTTCCTCCTCCCTGCCGCTGCCCCCGCAACTCCCCACAGCTTCTCAAAGAGACACTGTCTCATTTCCATCTTCTCTGTTCAGTCCTGTTTCGCTCCAGATTCCTTGAGAGCCTGTTCCAGTGAGATCCTGGCCCCAGCCGTGGCTTTGACAATGGGATCAAATTCCCCCCCTGCTTAAAGCCACAGTATCTTACAACCTGAGCCCGTCTAACAACCAGCCCTCGGTCATCCCGCTGGCTTAACATGCTCCAAGCTCCAAGTCGAGCCAGTGGGAGTCTGGAGAGCACAAGGACTGCAGGATCAGGGCTTCCGCTGCTTTATCTCCTGAGGCTTTATCTGCCAGCCTGTGGGGACTGGGTGATGGGGAAGGAGCAGGCGCGGCAGGGCTGTGTGGTGGGCAGGGAGTGGAAGACAGCTGGAAGGCTGGGCAAGGCCTCATTTTCCCAGCCACCATGAAATGTTTGTCTCCTCTCCCCATCCAGGGCTGGCTCTAGGCACCAGAAAAACAAGCAGGTGCTTGGGGCGGCACATTTCTAGGGGCGGCATTCTGGCGCCGGCCATGCTGCCCCCAGAAATGTGCCCCGGCCGTCCCAGCTCACCTCCGCTCTGCGCTGCCGCCGCTCGGCTTCTCCACCTCCCTCCCAGGTTGGGAGGGAGGGGGGAGAAACTGAGCGGCGGTGGCACGCGAAACAGCTGTTTCGTGCATGGCAAGCCTGGGAGGGAGGGGGAGAAGCTGAGCGGCGGCAGCAGAGCAGAGGTGAGCTAGGGCAGAGGGTTGCGGTGGGGGGCACAGGAAGCAATGGGGTGGGGGAAATGCAGCACCTGCGGGGGAAGAGGCAGGGCTGGGGATTTGGGGAAGGAGTTGGGAAGGGGCGGAGTTGAGGCGGGGCCGGGAGGGGCAAGAAAAAAACGGGGGGGCGGGCAAATTTTTTTTGCTTGGGGCGGCAAAAATCCTAGAGCCGGCCCTGTCCTCATTCTCTGAACAGCTCAAGCATTTCTCAGCTCCCGAAGGGGGTTTGCCTGCCTCAGGCCCAATCAGGCCAGCTCCCCCTATCCTGCGCAGACTGCCTTCCGGTGGCTGCCACAGGAAGTGTGGCAAAGCTGAGTGAGAGGCAGATAGTCTCTGCAGTGATACCCGCTAGGATGAAAACGCAGAGGGTCATCAACCCTCCTGTCATCCCTGCCTGCTCGCCTCACTCACCTGCCTTCTCTCGTCCTGTCCATCAGCTCAAACTGTTTCCGCAGCCACCTGGCGAGAGGATTGAGAAGAAGCCGATCAGCCTGGAGCCGAGGGGTCCCAGCAATGAGACTAGGCTAGGAGCGCGGTGCAGTTGACACGTGCTGGGGTGATGGGGTCCGGCCTCTTCCGGAGCGGATTACACCTCAGGAAGGTGTTTCATCCCCTCATCAGCACCCCAGCCAGCTCTGGGGCCTCAATCGGTCAGTGCTCTCCAGGATCGCTGGGCACCCCAAAATGGGGACGAAGGAAAACCAAACTAGCGACCCTGTCTGCCCTTCACTTCCCCTGGTCCCACCTTACTCTGCAGTGCCCAGGGATGGCTTGGATCTCCCGGCCCCACTCTGGAGTGACAGGGCAGAGGGATCCCCAGCCCCCCAGTATCCTGGCTCCCTGCCCGTACCTTTCAATCTGCAGCGGCGTCTGGGCTTTCTGAGTGTCCGTCACCAGCCAGTTCAGGCCCGTCATCCACAGGTTGACGTCTTCCTCACAGAAGGCTGAGGAGGGAGGAGAGCAGAGTCCGGTAGTGGAGGAGCGGGCCTAAGGGAAGTTCCCGCTCCACACTTACACTAGAGATGGGGCCGGGCTGCAATGGTCTGCTCCGGGGCTGACCTCTCCCCGCAGCTCAGGGGTACTGGGATTGGGGGATCTGGCTGCTCCTCATCTCTAGCTGAGTTTAGACGACGCACTGAGAGGATGCCCTTCTTCGCACAGACACCAGCACCATTTCCATCCAGCTGGCGTCGCCCGTAGCCAAGTGGCTAACGCCAATGGGCACAGGCGCCAACTTTTATTTTTCATGGTGGGTGCTTCACCCCCACGCTGCCCTGAGGCCCCGCCCCCACTCCGCCCCTTCCCAAGGCCCCGCCCTCACTCCGCCTCTTCCCACCCCTACTCTGCCCCCTCCCCCAGGTCCCCTTCCCGCCCACCGCTTGCTGCTCTCCGCCCTCCTCCTAGCGCCTCCCAAACAGTTGGGGCTGGTGGGTGGTGAGCACCCACTATTTTTTCCCCAGGGGTGCTTGAGTCCTTGGCGCCTATGCCGATGGGCCAAATTCACCCTGACAGTGGCATTCCATCATGGATGGCCCTCACTGCGAGTGGGGTCGGGGTGGGGGCGCTGTGTCAGGGAGGGAGGGATGCTGGGGGGGAGATGGTGACAACCTGACCTGTCTTCTCCCTGCTATGACGTCTCACGGCCCTCTTCCCCCAGCCTGTGTGTCCACAGCCTGTTTTCCACCAAAGCTGATTCCCACCCTCTCCCTTAGGCCAAGACATAGCTAGGGTGGGTGGGAAACCCTAACAGCCCTAGGAAGAAATAGGAGAGGGAAAGAAACAAGTTTAGACCCTCCCTGCCCGTCGTCACCCTCCGTTAGGGTGACCAGACAGCAAGTGTGAAAAATCGGGACAGGGGGTGGGGGGTAATAGGAGCCTATATAAGAAAAAGACCCCAAAATTGGGACTGTCCCTATAAAATCGGGACATCTGGTCACCCTGCCCTCCGTCACCCCGCACTGACCAGCAACACTGAGTGTCCGGAGCCGGAAATCCGGGCCATACAGGATGATGAAACACATGGTGGAGTCCAGTTTCCGAGCATCTTCTGGATATCGTTCATAATCCCGGGAATTCTTCCCTGGGCGGATCTCTTTTATCTCCCGAATGTCAACTAGAGAAGAGAGAGAAGGACATGTGACCCTTTGCCAGAAGCCCGTCCTCGTTTTAACTCTTCCATGCCCAGAGCCGTGGCTGCTGTCGGGCAGCGTAGTGATTAATAATGACATATTCCGGCAGTACCTTTTAGCTGGATTGTATGCATGAAAATAACTTTGGGTCTCACTGGAATGCAGCCACCTCTGGGGTGGAACACAGCAGCTGCTTAACCGCCTGCAGCAGCTTCAGACAGGAAGTGAGGAAGAATCATGTTTCTGACCAATGCTTGGAAGGAATTTGGGGAGGCAGAATGCATCCGGTCAGAGATACCATTTCTACTCTTGTGAAAAGTGCCATGTGATCAGTTATAACCCCGAGCCGCCAGGACTAGCTTATCTGACGGGCGCTCAGCAGCACAGCGCCCTCTAGCATGTCACTGGGGCTTTCAGGTCTATGCCGTCTCAGAGGGAAGCCTGTTGTTGCATGACCACTTTCTGCAACATGCAGGTTTTCCTTGTTGGTCAGCTCTGCAAGTAGGTCCACGGCGGAGCTCTGCAGTATCATTTATGTATTGTGAGCCTTGGGAGGATTCTTCTGATGGGTGACTGTTGATTTCACTGCACACAAACGAATCAACAACTAATCTTTCCACTGATAACTGAAATTGACAGCTAGGCAAAGTACAAAAAATGCTGCCTGAGAACTTCTTAGAGTTTGTTTTTAGGGTATTTGCTTTGTATGCTTTGACCTAACGCGGCCAGTTTGTGTGTGAACGATTATACAACTTTAATTTTTTGAATCTCAGCGTCTACCACCATGAACTAATTATTGTCTGACCTCCCCTATTGTGTGACCCACCCCGATAATTTCCCCCACTGTGAAAATGTATATCGGTACAACTAAAACAATGCTTAAAACCCCTTAGTTTTGTGCTGTTGTGAAATATTAAATGGATAAGCATTTTTTGAAGTGCTTAAAAATGAATATTATCCACCAAAAGTACATATTAAAAAATCAAATTCTGCCAAGCCTAGAAATATGCTTAAATATGTATGTAAATATGTATGTAAACAAACGAGAGAGCAGAGGCACAGCCCAGCGTTCAGAAGCAACCCTACAATAACAAACCAGAAGGAAAATGGTTTCGTGTTTGCAATGGGACTGCAATTCAAAGACTAGAAAGTTATTTTAAAGAGTGCGGGGCAAAGGCCTGGTAACTTTATTTAGGCAAAGCTCTCTCTGAGGGCTGTGGGATTTTCGAACGGCAGAAGCCACAAGAATGGAGCTTGCAGATCAACCAGCGTCATTGCTGGGGGGAGCTGCGTGCCAGCCAGACTTGTCTCAGCCATGGGATCAGAATGGAGAGAGCCCGCGGGTGTGTGACACAGCCCTGCCCATGTCGATATTGCACTCAAAGGGTCCTGCGGGGTCTCTGCCAAAGCTAAGCACTAGCTGGTTCTCATGGGTATTGTGGGGTGTTTGTTCAGGAAACCATTTTAGAACGTAAGAACATAAAAATGGCCGTACTGGGTCAGACCAAGGTCCATCCAGCCTAGTATCCTATCTACCGACAGTGGCCAATGCCAGGTGCCCCGGAGTGAGTGGACCTAACAGATAATGATCAAGTGATCTCTCTCCTGCCATCCATCACCCCCCTCTGACAAACAGAGGCTAAGGACACCATTCCTTACCCATCCTGGTTAATAGCCATTAATGGACTTCATCTCCATGAATTTATCCAGTTCTCTTTTAAACCCTGTTATAGTCCTAGCCTTCACAGCCTCCTCAAGCAAGGAGTTCCACAGGTTGACTGTGCGCTGTGTGAAGAAGAACTTCCTTTTATTTGTTTTAAACCTGCTGCCCATTAATTTCATTTGGTGGCCACTAGTTCTTATATGAGTCATGTAACATGTAGATTATTATGCTCCAACACTGCTGGAGGTAAAACATGCCATCCCAGGCGGGATGGGTCTCAGAGCTGAATAAGTCAACACTGAGAATAATCGACTAGCCCTGGGTTTGTGATCTGGATCAGGTGCAGGCTGGAGCATTCCCAAGACAAAAGGAGCCCTGGACTCTGAATAGGGGACCTTCAGGGGTGAACCAAAGTTAACAAATTGCCCTGATTATGAATCGAGACTTAAGACTGAGACTGCATAAGAGGAGAAAGGGCACGGGATGTTTTCCATTACGGAAGTGGCTCTGCCCACAGGAAAGGCGGATCCCAGAGCTCAGGACTGGACAAACACTGCAGGGACTGACCACTGGGTGAGAAACACCTTCTCAGTTGGGAAAGGAACCGCTTAATAAGTACGGGCTCTGGACTGGTTTCTATTTTTCTTTTATCTGTCACCATATGTTGCCAAATCCTTATCAGGGGCAACGGAAGCTCCCTAAAAGTGGGGGGGGCCACCACTGCCCGAACCATGGCCCCGCCCCCATGCTGCCCCTTCTCCCCAAAGCCCCTCCCAGGCCCCCTGCTACCCCTTTCCCCAAGGCCCCGCCCTCACGCCTCCTTTTACCCCCAAGACCCCATCCCCCACTCGTTTCTCTCCACCCTCTCCCCGCTGTCGCTTGCCCTTATGCCTGGTAAAAAATGGGAGGACATAGCCCCCTGGCCCCCCTGTTCCAGCACCCCTGAGCCTTACATTTGCTTTTGTTTAAATCTTTATCTCAAGCTCGGGCAAATAAACTTCACTTTGGCTTTACTATAGCCACGCCTAAGTGCCTTACGCTAAGGAGCGTGTTGAACTGAGGTGACCCCGGTGAACGGGGGTGGGGGGCCCTGCTTCCCCAGAGGCAGCGGCTCATTGGGCAGTGTCCCGAAGCCACGGGCCTGGGCACTCGAAGGTAACCGGTTGGGGGTGTGTAAATTGCGAGGGGGTATTGGGGAAGAGTCGGGCTTGCGATAGCGCTTGTGTTGCCAGCAGCCGACCCGTTTCCCCTGGTGGGCACAGACCAGGCTTCCTCACGCCGACAGTGGGTGGTAGCGATTCACCCCGGACACCTCGATTCACCCCCGTAAATGTCACAGGCATCTCAGATGGAGGGGAAAGCAGGCTAGTGCTTTACCAGCCTCGTCAGTAGGGAAACAAGAGGAAGGCCGCCCTGCTCCACTCCCAGGCCCGCTCTCGAACGCGGACAAGCTCACCAGACCCCTGCCCATCTTTCAGTCTCTTTCCAACCAACTTCCCGGGGGCCCCACAGCAAGGGCAGGTCTCCAGCCACTCAGAGCTTGTCAGCCGCTGAGCTGGGGCCGCCGGGTCCCTTCCAAAGGGATCGGCTGGCATGGACAGAAGACGTGAGGAGGCAGGGCTGAGAGCAGGGGCTGGGAAATAGATTCAGAGCCTGATCCAGGGCAGGGTGCATCCAACCGGGAAGTCAGACGTGAATCCTGGGCTCCTTGGAGCCCCAAACCTCCTGGCCATACCATGGAGAAGGGCTGGGATCGGCTGGGCAGAGCGCCAGGCAGGGTTCTGGAAAACCTCGGCCAGTCTCCGCCGTACACACATTCACCTGCTCACCCCCCCGCCATGCAAAACAGCCTGGGAGTGGGAGAGGGACACCGGGCAAGGGGCAGGAGCCCATGGGACATTGGCTCATGGAGACACTGGGAAATGGGGCGAGAATGGGTGAGACGCTGCACAGGGGACTGGGCTGAGGTGGGGTCTGTCACGGAGTGTGGGGGAGTCCGGCCCTGCACCCCTCTTCCCCGGATTCACTGGGAGTCTCAGCCAGCCAGTAGAACAGAAGGTTTATTAGAGATGCCAGGAACACAGTCCAAACAGAGCTTGTCAGTACAACCAGGACCCCTCAGTCGGGCCCTTCCGGGGGGCAGGGAGCTTAGACCCCAGCCTGGGACTCCCTGCGTTTTACCCCACAGCTCCAAAAGGGGGCCAGGGAGGCCAGACCCTGTCTGCGCTTCCCTCCATGTTCCCCAGCCAACTCCAAACTGAAACTGTCCAGCCCCTCCTCCCCCTTTGTCTGCTTCCCGGGCCAGGAGGTCACCTGATCCCTTTGTTCCAACACCTTTAGCTCATACCTTTGCAGGGGAGGGCCGGGGCCATCAGTAAGAGACAGAGTGTCAGCCATTCTCTGTGTCCAGGCCCCTCTGTAACACTCATGCACCCTTGTCCCACCACCTAGATACTCAAGCACTGCATAGGGAAACCGAGGCACCCACACAGTACTCAGGGAAAACATTAACAACAGTCCTAGTTCGTCACAGGGTCACACCGGGAACAGGGGTAGGAGTCACGGAGAGCTGATTGCTTCCTGCCCTGCACCTTGGGTCCCCGTTTACACCTGGGCTGAGGGGGGTCAAAAGCTACTGATCCGACTGGCACTCACACTGCCCACTGTGAATGAGACACAGGGTGTGAGACAGAGAGGATTGAAGCCCAGGACCATGGGTAGGGGGCAGAGGAGTCTTGAGCCCAGTGCAGGGACCTTGGTCCTGGGGCCTTGGACAGATCTGATCCTATTTCTGTTATTCTAATCCCAGACAAATGAATCCCTGCTGAGAGAGCCCTGTGAGGCTGATATGGGCACCCCTGTGCCAGGGGATGGGATGGAGGAGGCTGGCAGGGGTGCGGGCACTGGACCCCTGTGTCAGGGGCATGGGATGGAGGATGCTGGGAGGGGTGCGTGCACTGGGCACCACTGTGCTGGGGGATGGGACGGAGGATGCTGGCAGGGGTGTGGGCACTGGGCACCCTGTGTCAGGGGATGGGATGGAGGATGCTGGCAGGGGTGTGGGCACTGGGCACCCTGTGTCAGGGGATGGGATGGAGGATGCTGGCAGGGGTGTGGGCACTGGGCACCCCTGTGCTAGGGGATGGGATGGAGGATGCTGGCAGGGGTGCAGGCACTGGGCACCCCCGTGCTAGGGGGACGGGATGGAGGAGGCTGATGGCGGTGCGGGCACTGGGCACCCCCACTGCAGGTGCCAGGAAGGAAGATGCCAGCCTCGGAGCGAGTGCAGCTCCTCCCGGCTCCATTGGCACGGGTGCCTCTCTCTGGCTGGTAAATAGCTCTCAGAGGTCAGGCCTCCTTCGCTAGCAGTCGGGTTACCCTGGTAACACTAGAATGCTGTCAGGAAACTGACAGCGTCACCCACGTCGGCTGCCAAGTCTGATGCTGGCAGCACCGCCGAGGCGAGGAAATCTCCCAGCGGGTCTGGAGGGGCACCGGGGTCCGCGGGGACTGCACAGAGCTGGGGACCGGGGGTCTCAGGCTGGGCTGGACAGAGCAGCCCCCCAGCACTCTCTCCTGCCCCCCATGGAGATGCAGAGGTGGTTTCCCTGTGCAGGGTGCAAGGGGCAATGTCCTGGCTGAGTAACCTGCGTCCACAGAGTCAGGGTTAGACCCCTGCTTAGCTCTCCTGGAGGCATGCCAGGGTGTCAGCAGGTTTACAGGGCTGGGGTGAGCTGTAGAAGCCGTTCCCTCTGATAAGGCCAACATCCCCTTCCCTGCAATCCAGTCCGCTTCCCTCTCCCTGGATTGAGTGTCTGATCCCTTCCGCCAACTGCCCGTGAAATAACTCCTTCCTCCGGCGCCCCCACGCTGCTTTCCTTCGCTCCTGGCAGCGACACCTTGCTACGACGTCCCACTCATGTCAGGAAGGTGCCCCACAAGGACTGGCTGAGTGTCTGAATGGGGAGAGCAGGAATCCAGAGGCTCAGGCAGCGGATAAGAGAGCGGGGCGTGTGTATGTGGGGGACCTCCACCTTCCATTCCTAGATCTCTAGATGGCCCCCTCCCTACAGACCTCAGAAGATTCCTCAGGGCGGTAGGGATGGGGTGAAATCAGGGAGCTCTGGGAGGGAAGGATATCCTGGGGTACCCCCCTTCCCTTGGCATTCTGACATCTGCAGGAACGGAGAGCCCCCTTGTGAGGCCTCGAATGGAAAATCGGTTTTCCACCGACACTATTGATCAGCACCGGCAGAGGATCCAGCCATGCCTCTGCAAGGAAACAGGTTAGAAGCTTCTTTCACAAAGGGAAAGTGCAGGTCTCCGACAGGCTTCCCTGAGCTCATCCGAGCTGGCAGGCCCCCGCGGGGTCACTCAATCTAATCCTAGTAGCTCCTGAAACTGGACTTTGACCCACTGAATGTTGGCTGCGGGCACTAGGTCCCACCTAGGGGAGACCAACAGTAGGGACTGGATCTCTCTCCTGCCGTCCGAGTTTGTGCTACACACTGGCAAAATGAATTGGGAGAATCTGGGAATTGCGTTTAATGCCTCCGTGTTCAGAGACTCATAATCCAGGAAGCCCTGGTCTCAGTCGCTTCAAATTGTGCACAACAACTCTACCGCGTGAGCCCAGATCTCACCTGCCAGGTTTGAGGTCAATAGATCTTTTCCGTAGAGTTTAGAGGTGGGAAGGCAAAACTGTCTTTATATCACGGAAATTCAGCTGCAGCCTTAATTATGGAGCGACTGTCGTTGCTCCCTAGTACACAGGGATCTCTTCGCCCACTGCTGAAATGCAGCCAGCTCTGGAGTGGAGCCCAGCAATTACTGAGCAATGCACAGGAACACGACGCAACGGTTTAGGACACGACGGGAAGGAGAATCCCATACGCAATAGGAACTGCACTGAAGTCGGCGGAATGTTGCTACCTGAGTTGGCTTGCGCCCAGGACACCCAGCTTAGCACCTCCAGCCGCTTGCAGAAAGTGCCGGGGGATCTTTAATGGCCACCTCTCCTCTGAGAGGCACCACCTGACACCAGGGAACTGGGGTCATCACTGACTCGAAGAAGAGAGCGCCCCCTACTGAGTCACCCACCCCAATCCCTGCAGCACAGCACCCCTAGTACTGACTGACGGGGGAGAGAGCCCCCTCATGCATCACCATCACCCCTTCCTGCAATGCAGCACCCCCTGACACTGCGCTATCTTCACTGTGTACTGAGTCAATGACACCACTTCCTGCACATATAGGAATTTCACAGGGCGCAGCCTTCCTTTCCCTCCGCCTCCATCCGCCCCCTTATCTCCACATAGGTCACCTTTGAACAGGGAAGTCACTCTCTCTCTCTGCTAATCAGTTTCACTTAGGATGACAACAGATGAGGTAAGCAGCAACGTGTGGGAGCAGATAGCCCTGCGTAATCTGTCCTTGGCGTGCCCTGCCCTGTGGTGGGACATGGGGGGATTCTCAACTTCCCCATTGGCATGTGACGTTCATCTCGATATCTCTGATTTCCCCCATCTGTTTCCTCTCCTCTGCCTTATCTAGCCCTCTCCATCTTTCCCTGACCCCCTTGTTCTCACTCCTTTCCTCTCTCTTTGCTTATTTCTCACGGAGCTTTCTCTCTCGGTTATTTATCCAGGTCTAGCCTGGGCAGGGGGAAAGTGTCACACACTTGGGGCATGAAGTCCCGTGCTCACCTGCTGAGCAGCTACAGTGCAGCCAGTGGCAAAGCCAGGCCTCCCCCTGCCCCCGCTCTGCTAATGCATCTCCACCCTGCCTCGATGGACCAACTCAAGGGCTGAGGGGGAAGTTCAGTCTCCATGAGCCATTCAAGTCTTGGCCCGTGGAGGAGATTGCTAAGAAAGGCGCTAATGAGTGCCAGTGGAGGGAGTGGGTTTTGCAATGTGTGTGCTTAGAATGGACTGAGACCAGCCAAACTCATTTCATACAGGCCAAGAAACAGCCAACACTGCTGGCAACAACTTTCACCATGGGTTGAATCTGAATTGGTGACCTAGCGGTAAAAGGCCCCATGCCCCTTTTCAGCCCCCAGGACACCCAGATCCACCTGCTTTGTTTTTCAGATCTACCCTCCACGTGACCAAGGAATCCATCTCATAACCCTTTTCACATTGTTGTCCCGCATGCTAGCCGTCCCTTTCCAGCGCCGGAGGAGCGGGTAGGACTTCTTAAGGAGCTCCTCAAAGCTGCTCCTTAATTGGCCAGAGGAGTCAACACCTTTCTGAGATGCCCGGATTGGGAGCAGTCTCCCGGCTAGGCCACATCCTTCCCCTCGATATTACGACATCCTGACTACATGGACCTTGGAGCCGGCATTTCCAGCGTGGCTAGACACAAAAATAGGCACTTGGGTAGACCCTAAAAATAGCCCTGTAGCCACGACTGCATGGGCGGCGGGACAAGCTAGCTGCTGTGAGTATACAAGGTTTCAGACGGGGCGGGGCCCATGCAGCCACAGCTACGTTGGTATTTTTTAGCAACTTCTACCTGAGCTGGAAATGCCACCTCCAGCTTCGCTGGGACCATACTCCATGGCAATCCAGGCCCCGTCACTGGCTCAAAGCTACAGAGGGAGTCAGTGACGGAGCTGGGATCAGAACTGCAGAGTTCCTGGCTGGTGGGATAACAAGGCAGCACGCAGCAATGCAAGGCAGCTTCCCGTCCCCCTGTTCTGCGGCATAGGAGCTGACGGCACAGTCAGAAATGAATCCTGCAGCTTGCTGCCCTCGCTCTGTGCTTTTCCTCTCCGAGGAGACACCCAGACAGCCCATTTCCCCGACTCTATTCTGGGACGGTTCAGGAAACAACCGAACACAAACAAAGAGCAAGGCTTAGGGGAAAGGACTGGCTTGGCGAATGGAGGGCGTAGAGACACATAGCACAGTACACATGGAATATGGTCAGTTATTAAAAGAACTGAAACCAGCCCTTCCTCCCTCGTGATTTCTCCTGGAGGAGGGAGAGACAAAAGACCCCCAGGGGACTGATGTTAGTCATATTGTGCAATGTACTTCTGGATGGCCCTCAAAGGCTCTGTCACGAAAGAACCGGAACAGACTAGGCCGGAATAGACTAGGATTGATCGATGAACTCAGGCCTGGGAGAAAGGAAGGCCTTAGATCCTGAGGGGGAAAGATCCTTCACTGCTCTTCCGGCTGTATGGAACAGGAAAGAAACACCCCTCAACCTCAAGTGACCCTGGCCCAGAAAGAACAACGAAGAAAATACAGAAAATGTACAGCCTGAGAGGAATGATCGGTTCTAACTAGAACATGGTCTGGAGTTACTCTACGGTGGGGCGGTGGCTCTGTAAATCACCTCGCACACCCCTCGGCATGCCCAAAGGAGGACTTCATACTTGTCCACTCCGTAGTCTTTAGGGCCCCAGGCCTGCCCCCAAATCCCCTGGCAGTCCCCGTTCAGAGCTCTCTTTCTCCTCGCTGCTGTAATGGCACCTGGGTCACGTGACTCGGATTCTTTCCTGGGTCGTGCTGAGCGACATGCCTTCCCATGGGGCAGGGAGTTCCGCAGGGGCTTAAGAAAGTGCCTCCGTTCATCCTAGTTGCCGAGTTCTTGTAATGCTGGGACGGGGTAAATAGAGGCCTCCAACCGGCTTTCTTTGCACTGTGCACTATCAGAACAGCACATCTCTTGGCTCGTCTTATTTGCCTGCTCTCTCTAAAGAGGAATGCTCCTCTGGGCCAATCTGAGCTCATTTTTTAATTGAAGACGTCTGCCCAAAGCTGGCAATTTAACCCCCCCGAGCTCTAACCACAGGGTGTTTCTCTCCCAGTGCACTCTTATTATCCTCTCTATATAAAGACACAGACCGTGGGTCAGTAGGGTGGGGTTTCCGTGCTGGGCTCTTTCTCAGCGTTTCAGAGACAGCGTTTCCAGCGGTGACTTTGGCAGAACTGGCTCAACGGGCACCTCGTGGTGTGCCAGCCCAGGGTGGGTGCAGCCAGTAAGGGGCGTTGATTGGTGGCGTAATGGTTGCACAAAGGCATGTGTTGGAAATCCTGCGCTCTAGGGACCCCTGGGTGCACGAAGCCCTGGCCTGTAAGATACACTGTTCTACCCTTCGTTTGTGTCTGGTGCCGGTGGTTAAGAAAGACTGGCCTTTTGCGATTATATGTTCCATTCTGTTTGACACAGGCAATGTCCAGGCACTCTAAACAGAGCAGGAATAGTAGAGGCAGGGTCAGATCTCAGCAGTGTCCCCAGGGGATGGCCACCATTATGGGTGGGCGACTCCCCAGGGTGCTGTGGTCGGGGTGAGTGTGTCAGTGCTTAGTTTGTGCTGGGGCTTGCCAGGGCTGAGCCCCGGCGCCCCAGGCTTGGCAGTTCATAGCCCCGGCACCTCTGGGATGCCGGCCAGCAGCCGCCGCTCTCTGGCCGCCCAGCTCTGAAGGCAGCAGCACAGAAGTACGGATGGCCTGGTATGGTATTGACATCTTTACTTCTGCGCTGCCTTCAGAGCTGGGCACCTGACCAGCAGCCGCTGCTCTCCGGCTGGTCGGGTGCCCAAGAGGGGCGGGCCTGGGTGAAAGTCCGTGGAAGGGAGCTCAGGGAAAAGGGCGGGGAGGCAGCGGGGCCTGGGGATTTTCCCTAAGGCCAGCCCTGTTGCAGACACCGTGACTTTCACTGACTTTACGGGCATGGCAGTGCTAATAATCTCCTGAAAAGCCCCTCCTCGAGGCCAGCCATTGGTTACGGCAGATCGACCACAGCTCCCCCTGCTGTAAATCACCTTTCTTCCATCGAAAGCTCTTTGGGGCTGAGGCCACGTCTAACGACGGGCTTGTAATGCACTGTCCAACCCGGTGGTTGGCTACGAGAGTGAGGACAGAGAAGAAGGGCGGGCTCGTGGTTCAGGCACTGGAACTCGGGCAATCTAGGTTCAATTCCCTGCCTTGCCACAGACTCACTGTGTGGCCGTGGGCATGTCACTTAATCTCCCAGTGCCTCAGTTCCCCATCCGACATCCCCCAGGTGCTGTTGGGCCAGCAGAATGACTGCATGTGGATTTGGCCACCGGGCAGGGGATTTACATGGGAAGACTGAAGAATTATATCCTTTTGGCTTGGCCAAATGAACCCAAAGGCGGATAGTGCTAACCACCTAAGAGAACAAGGTCATGGACATGAAGCGAGAGCAAGTGTTCAGGATGGTCCAAGAGTGTGAGAACTGAATTAACCACAGTAAAATTTCCCCTGGGTAGCAGGGAATGTTTTCTAGCAGTGAGATCTATTAAGCCAAACTGTGGGCCTCAGAACATTTGCTGGTGGCCTGTAGAAAGCTGGCTGGTCCCCTGATGCTGGTTACTCCACCTTTTTCCAGCTGCTACGCCATCGTACAGAAAGCTAAAAATGTTCCTTTCCCATCAGTGTTTGCTGCGGTTGCCACAGGGATGCTGGGCGATGGAGAGTGGGAGGAGAGGTGGTTTCCAGGATCATGAATGGGAGATGAAGTGTCCTCATAATTGTGAACGGAAGGGGGGCTGCCCAGGAGGGAATTCCTCTATCAAGATGTGGCCCACCTGGTGGAAAGGTTTGCAAACCCCTGTGGTAGACAGCGGACGAGGCTGCCAAGGAAGGGGCGAAAGTCCCGCTGTTTGAGGCACTGAAGACTAGACTGGACAGGCAGCCTACATGAACAAATGGGTCTTCGCTCTCTCACTTCTCTGATTCCGGGCCTGTTGCTGGCGTAGCAGAACCTGATTCCTAGGGCGAGGGGCTGCTGCGGCTCACGGCTGCTGCCCTGAATGGCAAAATCTTGGAACTTCCACTCTCCTTCTCCCGTGTCTCTTCACAGTTCTCCCGCTGCGCTGCTCATGGCCTTGCCTTCTAGCAGGGGAGAAGACGCAGCCCTGGGGCACAGGAAGAGAGGTGAGAGGCTGTGGGTGATATTATGACAAAGGAGGGCAAGAGACCATGGGGAAGCAAGCCCCCTCTCCTGGACACTGAATGTGTCTCAGGCTGAGAAGGGTGCTTCCCAGAGGGGCCAGCCGGCATGCTGATGAACCTCCGAAGAGCCCTCAGGATGTGCGATAACTGCCACAGGAGGAAAACAACTCGGGGGCCCTTTGTCCGGCAAAGCCTGCCATTAACGAGAAACAATCAGCGCTACGTGGCAAGGGACGGCCAGCGCGGGGTTATTGTGCTGCAGGAGCAAGCAGGAAATGGGTCATTTCCCGGGGAATTTCCAGCAATGCTCCAGCTGGGTTTGTGACACTGCGGCAGGTATGGGGGCAGCTGGAGTGGGCAGGGGGCCAGGCCTGGGCGGGGTCCGGAATGGACTTCTCTACGTGCCACCGGCTTAGTTATCCAGCCCCACCGCTTCCCAGCATCACGTGGGGTTGTTCTTGTGTCCCCAGGGGTGTTTGTGTGTGTCTGTGCCTTTGTGTGCGTGTGCCTCCCTAACTGGGAGCGTGCCCATGTGCATCTGCGGGTTTGTATGTATGTGTCTGGAGAGAGGAGTGAAAACCCCGAGCCCTGTAGTGCCCATGGGCAGCACCTCTGTATGAGAGCGGATGTAGAGAGCAAGCCGGCTTCCCACAAGTCGCCAACGCGGCCCCCTCAACCTTCCCAAACAGCCAGGTGTGGTCCCATAGAATCATAGAATCATAGAATCTCAGGGTTGGAAGGGACCTCAGGAGGTCATCTAGTCCAACCCCCTGCTCAAAGCAGGACCAACCCCAACTAGATCACTCCGCCCCCAGGGCCCTGCTTCGGCAGGGCCCCTGGGCTCCAGTGTCTGGCACCACGCCGCCCGCCTTCCCAGGTGCTGCACGCTCTCCCTCCCGGCGCTCTGGGGCTGGGGGGCCTGTGGGCATGAGCCAGCCTGGAGTGGGGGCCGGCACTCACGGTGGGGGGGCTGTGGGTTCCAGGGTGCGTGGAAGGAGCGGGACCTCAGGCAGAAGGGGCGGGGCTGGGGGCTAGCCTCGCCCAGCAAGAGGTTTCACGCACGGTCCATGCCCTTCAGCTGAGTTCCGAGGTCCTTGCTCTAGATCTGGGGTGGCCAAACTGCGGCTTGTGAGCTGCATGCAGCTCTTTTACAGTTAAAGTGTGTCATGTGGAGCCCCCCCTTTCCCCCGCATTCTCCACCTACCAGACTGCGGGGGGAGGAAACTTGGGGCTTCTGCCCTGCAGCGGGGTGGTGGGGCTAGGAGCTTTTGCCAGAGACAACTGGTGTCTGCTGAGAGTGGGGGGCACAATTTAAAGGTTCGCTCCCCCAACAGCTTGAGTCACCCCACCCCCACCCCCCCGGCACACACCCCCCCTCTTGCCCTCAGAGGCCCCTCCCTGCAGCTCCCGGGTGTTAGTTCTGCGTGGAGAGGCAGTGGCAAACAGCTGGGAGCGGCAGGGGGCAGCCAACGCTTTAGCTCTGCATGGAGAGGCAGCAGCAAAAGCAGCGGATCTCCCTGCAGCTCCCAGCTGTTTGCTGCTGCCTCTCCCCAGGGCCACAGCTCCCAGCTTCACTGCTCCAGCAGCTGTCATGCAGGGAGGGGGCCTGGCGGCATCATGTGACAGAGCGGGGCCAGCAAATCCTGGCAAATATCTCACGTGCCCCCCTATGTCACCTCCAGCTTCTTCCCAGCAGGGACTGGGGGCTTGGGGCTTCAGCAGGAGTGGGGCGAAAGCCCTGAGCCTGGGCAGGTACCTCCCACAGGGCTGAAGCCCCAAGCCCCGGCAGGTGCCCCCTGGTTCTCGACCGTCTGAAGATTGTCGTATGCGGTTCGGACGGCCAGCCCTGCTCTATATAGTCAGGTTGGGTCATTTTGGGCTGTCCCAGCTTTTCTGTTCTCCAGAGGAACGGGTCACTGGGAAGAAGGACAACTTCTCAAGCTGGTTCTTCCGACATCTGGAGCGCAGCACAAATAAACACAAGGTGGGACGGGGAATTGGAACCTCCTCGAAGGGAGAGAAGACGGTGGCCCATCCAGCAGTTTAGTCATCATGCGCCCGGCCTGGTGGGGAGAGGATCAGTGAATCACACAAGGCAGATGTTAGTCATATTGCTTAATGCATGACTGGAAAGCACCAGATCCGAGACAACCTCTGCAAAAGGAGGAGAGGAGCGTCTCAGGGAAAATAGTAACAGATGGCAGATAATCAAAGGAGGGAGAGAATCAGAATGGGAGAGAGGGAGAGGGGAAAGGGAGAGCTAGAGAAGGGTGAAAGAAAGCAGGCTACAAAGTGAAAGCACCATTCTGGGACCTAACCCTGGCTCTGCTGCTCACACCTCTCCATCCACTGATGCAGAACTCCTACAGAATGAAAGCCACACACGAGCGATTTCAAAGCACCTTTTGTTCACTTTCAGGCCCCTTAAAGCACACAGCACTGAACATCAGGGTACCTGCTGAGCATGGTTCCAGTGGGGCCATTGCTCACGCCCAGAACAAGCAGCAAAATCCCTGACACTAAACACAGCCGTTTGTACTTGACCGAGACTAGCTGCAAAACAAGACATGCTGTTCGGGACATCTGAAACTTGACCACCCCCACCCCCCTCCGCAGACAATGGGGCCATTCATGCTGCAGGTTCCTCTCTTGTGATCCTATTCTGCACGCCTGCAAACCCAGCGTGCATCCCAGAGACCACCTGGGACGTGGGAATCCTCCCACACATAGGCCAGTTCCCAGCGCAGGACAGTGACTTCCCACATTCCCTTTCAGCACTATGCAGCGAAGATCCAAGGCAGAAATAACGTGTGGCAGCTCTGGGGAGAGGGATCATTTCAGGGGACAGGCTGCTGGGGCGTCTGCCTAAGGTGGGGGCACCAGAGATCTGAAAGCCCCCAGCTCATCACCAACGCATGGGCTTCTGGCTGGTCAGAAGACAAGTCCCTGCTTTAGAAAGGGGAAGAGGTGGGTGGAGATAGGAGAGATTGATGGTCTGGCTGGATGGTCGTGCTCAACGGGTAGTGATCAATGGCTCCATGTCTAGTTGGCAGCTGGTATCAAGTGGAGTGCCCCAAGGGTCGGTGCTGGGGCTGGTTTTGTTCAATATCTTCATCAACGACCTGGAGGATGGTGTGGACTGCACCCTTAGCAAGTTTGCAGATGACACTAAACTGGGAGGAGTGGTTGATACGCTGGAGGGTAGGGATAGGATACAGAGGGACCTAGACAAATTAGAGGATTGGGCCAAAAGAAATCTGATGAGGTTCAACAAGGATAAGTGCAGAGTCCTGCACTTAGGACGGAAGAATCCCATGCACTGCTACAGACTAGGGACCGAATGGCTGGGCAGCAGTTCTGCAGAAAAGGACCTAGGGGTTACAGTGGACGAAAAGCTGAATATGAGTCAACAGTGTGCCCTTGTTGCCAAGAAGGCTAACGGCATTTTGGGCTGTATAAGTAGGGGCATTTCCAGCAGATCGAGGGACGTGATTATTCCCCTCTATTCGGCACTGGTGAGGTCTCATTTGGAGTACTGTGTCCAGTTTTGGGCCCCACACTACAAAAAGGATGTGGATAAATTGGAAAGAGTCCAACGGAGGGCAACAAAAATGATTAGGGGGCTGGAGCACATGACTTATGAGGAGAGGCTGAGGGAACTGGGATTGTTTAGCCTGCAGAAGAGAAGAGTGAGGGGGGATTTGATAGCTGCTTTCAACTACCTAAAAGGGGGTTCCAAAGAGGATGGATCTAGACTGTTCTCAGTGGTAGAAGATGACAGAACAAGGAGTAATGGTCTCAAGTTGCAGAGGGGGAGGTTTAGGTTGGATATTAGGAAAAACTTTTTCACTAGTAGGGTGGTGAAGCACTGGAATGGGTTACCTAGGGAGGTGGTGGAATCTCCTTCCTTAGAGGTTTTTAAGGTCAGGCTTGACAAAGCCCTGGCTCGGATGATCTAGTTGGGGTTGGTCCTGCTTTGAGCAGGGGGTTGGACTAGATGACCTCCTGAGGTCCCTTCCAACCCTGAGATTCTATGATTCTATGATTCTATGAGTGAACTAGGGAAGGGAAAGCGACTGTGCTGTTTTAGCAGTTTAAACCAAACCCCATTTTCCTCATGGAAAAGTCCTATGGGATCTGAGAGGCATGGAACCAAGAGGGTTCTAAAGAAATGTAACTGGATTCCGTTGACATTACTCTAACATGCTACAGAACACACGATTCCCACCTTTTGCAGCCGTCCTGTGCGTTTCTACAGAAGAAGTAGTATTTTCTGTTACATTCATCAGGAGAGTCCAAAACCCTGCCACAAGGTTATAAGTGTCCATCCCCTTCCACAGGACCTTTCAATAAGGGTGGTGATCGATTTACCTAATGTCTCATACTGTGCCCATCACCATCTGCGTGCCTCCCACACAGACAGCTCATGGACATTCCTTCCCCCGCCCCACAAAGCCATCGGGATAGTCCCAAATCACCCTTAATTATTATTTATTTCATCATGATTCAAGGAGAGTCATGGTAATAAAAGTGACTGTAAAACAGTGTCCATTGGGTTCGATATTCCCTAGCAGGGATTGCCAGATCAAACAGAACTGATGAACCAAACCAAGATGTGGAGGCTTCAGGATGGATGAGCGGAGACAGATCGAAAGACCTGGGGATGGTTGCTCTTACAGTAGATTTAGATAAGAAGTAGGGCTGTCAAGCGATTAAAAAAATTAATCGTGATTAATCGCGCGATTAATCGCACTGTTAAACAATAATAGAATACCATTTATTTAAATATTTTTGGATGTTTTCTACATTTTCAAATATATTGATTTCAATTACAACACAGAATACAAAATGTACAGTGCTCACTTTATATTTATTTTTGATTAAAAGTACTTGCACTGTAAAAAACCAAAAGAAATAGTACTTTCAATTCACCTAATACAAGTACTGTAGTGTAATCTCTTTATCATGAAAATTGAACTTACAAATGTAGAATTATGTACAAAAAAACTCCATTCAAAAATAAAACAATGTAAAATTTTAGAGCCTGCAAATCCACTCAGTCCTACTTCTTATTCAGCCAATCGCTCAGATAAACAAATTTGTTTACATTTGCAGGAGATAATGCTGCGTTCTTATTTACAATGTCACCTGAAAGTGAGAACAGGCATTTGCATGGCACTTTTGTAGCTGTCGTCACAAGATATTTACATGCTAGATGTGCTAAAGATTCATATGTCCCTTCATGCTTCAACCATTCCAGTGGACACGCGTCCATGCTGATGACGGGTTCTGACTGATAACAATCCAAAGCAGTGTGGACCGACGCATGTTCATTTTCATCATCTGAGCCAGATGCCACCAGCAGAAGGTTGATTTTCTTTTTTGGTGGTTTGGATTCTGTAGTTTCCATATCGGAGTGTTGCTCTTTTAAGACTTCTGAAAACATGCTCCACACCTCGTCCCTCTCAGATTTTGGACAGCACTTCAGATTCTTAAACCTTGGGTCGGTTAGAAATCTCACATTGGTACCTTCTTTGCGTTTTGTCAAATCTGCAGTGAAAGTGTTCTTAAAACAACATGTGCTGGGTCATCATTCGAGACTGTTATAACATGAAATATATGGCAGAATGTGGGTAAAACAGAGCAGGAGACATACAATTCTCCCCCAAGGAGTTCAGTCACAAATTTAATTAACACATTATTTTTTTTACGAGTGTCATCAGCATGGAAGCATGTCCTCTGGAATGGTGGCCGGAGCATGAAGGGCCATGGGATTGTTTAGCATATCTGGCACTGAAATACCTTGCAACGCCTACAAAAGTGCCATGCAAATGCCTGTTCTCACTTTCTTTGTAAATGTAAACAAACTTGTTTGTCTTAGCGATTGGCTGAACAAGAAAGAGAGCTGAGTGGACTTGTAGGCGCTGAAGTTTTGCATTGTTTTGTTTTGGAGTGAAGTTATGTAACAAAAAAAAAATCTACATTTGTAAGTTGCATTTTCATGACAAAGAGATTGCACTACGGTACTTGTATGAGGTGAATTGAAAAATACAATTTCTTTTATCATTTTTACAGTGCAAATATTTGTAATAAAAAATATACACTTTGATTTCAATTACAACACAGAATACAATGTATATGAAAATATAGAAAAACATCCACAATATTTAATGCATTTCAACTGGTATTCTATTGTTTAACAGTGCAATTAAAACTGCGATTAATTTTTTTTTAGTTAATCGCGTGAGTTAACTGCGATTAATCGACAGCCCTAATAATAAGCTCTTTTGAGCATGGGAGGGTGCAAGCTTCCATTGTGGTATCTTTGCTTTTCATCCTGTCCAGAACCCAGAAGTTCAGCAAGCCACAAGAATGCGTGTTCTACCTCTTCCCTGACCCTGTGTCTGTCTTGTCTATTTACAGTATAGGCTTTTTGGGGAAGGGACTGTCTCACATGGACTCTGTGTTTGCACAGTACCTAGCACAATGGGGGCCCATACTTGGCTGGCCCTTAGGCACCGCGGTAATAAACATGGTTAATTAATAGCGACTGAAAAACAATGAGATTGGGAGAGGGAGGTGGGGAAGTATGCCACACACCTCTAAAATGTTTCATTTCCAGTTTTGTGAGGAAGGTTTGGAGTGTGTGTGTGTTATTTTCGCAACCTGTTCCTACTCCATAAAAGGGCACTCCTTGAGCATATGGTAGATCAAATTTCTATTCTGCCCCACACACACACTGGAAGTGTCAACATGTGGCTAATGCCAATACTGAGGTTTACTATGATAGTTTAGCTAGAATCCGGCATTTGAATTTCCACTTGGCCTGCTCATTCTAAGCTCTGTGCAGCGCACTTTCTGGTTTGCCATGGAATCTGCCTCTGTGGTTTGTCCATTCCTGCCTAGATGCTATTATTTGTAATCTGTCAATATCCTGATTTTTATTTTTAAATCCCAGGAAATTAGGAAAGGGCATCAAATTTATAAGGACAAGAAAGACTTAGAAATGTAGAGCCTTTTAAGTTGCATTGTTACAAAGGTAGTCTTGAAGACATGGGAAATTAGCATGTTGAATTAGTGACATTCACTGATAGTATCAAATTGGGAGAGACTAGTAAATAATAAAAGGGGAAATGGGCCCTGATTCTGCACCATTCAAGTCAATGGGAGCTTTGCTGTTGACTTCAGTGAGGACAGGATCGAGCCCACAGAGAAGGTTTTTCAGTCTCTACCGTCTAGGATTTTATGACTCGCAAACCTGGGGGGAGTCTGAGATTTTTCCTTTAAAATGTGTTAAGTTTTAGTGCCCATGAACCTGGAACCTGACCGACAACCCTGCTATTTCTGCTGGGGCCCTCCCCTCACACCCAGCCCTGCCAATGTACCTCTATCCTGACCTACAGCCCTCCTGTTAGTAGAGCTTAACTTAAGAGGTAGTTCAAAACACAGAGCGAGTCACTCAATAGCTCAACATCAGGGAGGAGCCATCAAGCTCACAACACACCATTGCTGAGAGCCAGCAGTTTATTTGTTTAGCCCCATATGAAGATCTTTGTGCTGCTAACAGGGAGCCACCAAGTCTCGGTGTTATGGAGCCAATGCACCAGGGAGAATGGAGAGGACATAAAACAGTGGCTTGTTTGCCTTTTGGATGGGATGAGCTATCAATATGTGGTGTGTGTCCGAGAGAGAGACAGCCTAATGAATACCCCGTGTCAGCTTTGAGTTACATTCAGGGAAATTTGGAGATGTATAAGATTATTTTTCCTGCAAGAGACTCTCCAAAGGACACTGGTGATTTTGTGCAGTATTTGCGGCTCAAACTTTACTTGAAGTAATAAATAAAATGGCTTTAGCATGAATCAAATGATTATTTCGTTAATTTGTAAAAAACTCAATGAACACAGGGTTTGTTCTCCTTCTTTTAATTTTTTACCTTAAATATTTGTTGTTGGGAACCCAAAACCTACCAGCCTTTTGCTAGTCTCATTGTCTGTGTGTTGAACATCCCGCTCAGTGTCTGATCCACAGAGGTTATGATTCCGTTCAATTCTTACCTAGGAGATTTAGTTTGGCAGCTCGGGTTGGAAAGTTTGTGCTTTTGGTCTGGAGGCACCAGATTCAATTCCTGGTGATGCTCGAAATGGTGGTTGTTATATTAGGGGATGATAACAAGGAACTGAAGATACCACCTGGATTTGTGTGGGAGAACTCAGTGCTCACGTGGATCTGATTGCAGGATTGGGGCTTAAAAGGGAAGCAGATCAGCATTGCTTTGTAAGCTGAATGATAGGGAGGGGAAATCTAGAAACATCAAGAATGATGGAAAGTTGACTGGCTTTGTTTTTACACTCATTTGGATTTAATAATCTGAGGTGATATTAGGATCCCAGGGAATTAACTGAAAAACTACAAATCTATCATTTCCCCATCTTAGGTACTTATCTGAGCCCCATCTTTGGAGCATACAGTCGTTAATGTATTTATCCTCACACACCCTTGTAAGGTGGGAAAGTAGAGACTTAGACCCAGATACTCAGAGATATGTCAGGGCCTAAAACCCATTGAAATCAATGGGAGTTAAGTGCTCAAAAACCTTAGAGGAGCTGCCCCTGAGTGATTTGCCTAAGGTCACACAGGACATGTCGTGGGGGGAGGAGAGATAGCTCAGTGGTTTGAGCATTGGCCTGCTAAACCCAGGGTTGTGAGTTCAATCCTTGAGGGGGCCATTTAGGGATGGGTCAAAAATTGGGGATTGGTCTTGCTTTGAGCAGGGGGTTGGACTAGATGACCTCCTAAGGTCCCTTCTAACCCTGATATTCTATGATTCTATGACATCTGTGGTGAAGCAGGGATGCAAATCCAGGCCTCAGAAGTATCAGGCTAACACCTTAGCCACTGGACCATCCTTGCCCATGGCACAGTCTCCTGCAGATCATAGAATAGAACTGTAGGACTGGAAGGGACCTCAAGAGGTCATCTAGTCCAGTCGCCTGCACTCAAGGCAGGACTAAGTATGATCTAGACGAGTTGTTCTCAACCATTGTGGACCGCATCCAATGCTACCTGTATGGCCCCGAGGATGTCAGATGGGCTGCAGCTGTGTGCTGATTGGGCCGTAAGCAGCCCACGGGCTGCGAATTGAGAACGACTGATCTAGACCATCCCTGACAGGTGTCTAACTGGCTCTTAAAAATCTCCAGTGACAGAGATTCCACAACCTCCCTAGCCAATTTATTCCGGTGCTTAACCACTCTGACAGTTAGGAAGTTTTTCCTAATGTCCAACCTAAACCACCCTTGCTGCAATTTAAGCCCATTGCTTCTTGTCCTATCCTCAGAGGTTAACGAGAACAAATTTTCTCCCTCCTCCTTGTACCAGCCTTTTATGTACTTGAAAACTGTTATCGTGTCCCCCCTCAGTCTTCTCTTCTCCAGACTAAACAAACCCAGTTTTTTCAATCTTCCCTCATAGGTCATGTTTTCTAGACTTTTAATCATTTTTGTTGCTCTTCTCTGGACTTTCTCCAATTTGTCCATATCTTTCCTAAAATGTGGCACCCAGAACTGAACACAATACTCCAGTTGAGACCTAATCAGCACGGAGTAGAATGGAAGAATTATTTCTTGCTTACAACACTCCTGCTAATACATCCCAGAAGGATGCTTGCTTTTTTTTTTTTTGCAAATCGTTATACTGTTGATGTGGAGATATGCCTATCTCATAGAGCTGGAAGGACCTTGAAAGGTCATCGAGTCCCAGTCCCCTGCCTTCATTAGTAGGATCAAGTACTGTCCCCTGACAGATTTTTGCCCCAGGTCCCTAAATGGCCCCCTCAAGGATTGAACTCACAACCCTGGGTTTAGCAGGCCAATGCTCAAACCACTGAGCTATCCCTCCTTGTCTAGTACAATGTCTGATCACAACAATGATCAGGGAGTGAGGTGTTGGCTTATGAAGAAAGAGTAAGAGAAACACTATGATAACTGAAGGGGAGAGAATTACAATCCTGAAACATTTGAGGAATGTAAACACTAAGGAGAGGAAATATTCAGCATAATTAAAAGGGGTGTATCTAGGAGCAACAGGATGGAATCTAGAAAGGGAAATTGAGCTCGACTGAACATAAGAACCTAACATAAGAACATAAGAATGGCTATAGTGGGTCAGACCAAAGGTCCATCTAGCCCAGTATCCTGTCTTCCGACAAAGGCCAGTGCCAGGTGATTCAGAGGAAATGAACAGAACAGGGAATCATCAAGTGATCCATCCCCTGTCGACCATTTCCAGCTTCTGGCAAACAGAGGCTAGGGACACCATCCCTGCTCATCCTGGCTAATAGCCATTGATGGATCTACCCTCCGTGAACTTATCGAGTTATTTTTTGAACCCTGTTATAGTCTTGGCCTTCACAACATCCTCTGGCAAAGCGTTCCACAGGTCGACTGTGCATTGTGTGAAGAAATACTTCCTTTTGTTTGTTTTAAACCTGCTGCCTATTCATTTCATTTGGTGACCCCTAGTTCTTGTGTTATGAGAAGGAGTAAATAACGCTTCCTTATTTACTTTCTCCACACCAGTCATGATTCTATAGACCTCTGTCATATCCCCCCTTAGTCGTCTCTTTTCCAAGCTGAATAGTTCCAATCCTATCAATCTCTCCTCATACAGAAGCTGTTCTGGGACTGGGGCGTATTGTTTACACCAGGGGTCTCAAACATGTGGCCCGCAGAGTTATTTCCTGCGGCCCGCCATAGGTGCCGACTCCACACTGGCAGCCAAGCTCCAAACATTACTGAGTGTTTATATTTTATTAAAACCCCTCTTTGCATTACAGTTTTTAAAAAGTTAATACATTGACTTTTAATAGAATACTATATTACTCTTCATTTTTTTCATTTTTGACTATACTTTTGTATCATTGTATGAAAAGGTTTCAGTGATGCGGCCCTCGGGCCAATTTACTAGTTCTCATGTGGCCCTCGTGGTGATCTGAGTTTGAGATCCCTGGTTTACACTATTGCCAACTCTCATGATGTTCTCACAAGTCTCACAATATTTGGTGGCTTTCTTAAATCTCCAGCTCCTGGTGGCATGTGATGATGTGAGACTCCCAGCTTTCAATTTTTAAAATAAGCAAGTTTCTAGCCCTCTTGGTTGTGTGAAAGGTTTGAAACTGTGACCCACGTATCCCCAGAAGGTTCAAATCCCAGAGAACAAATACAAAGAATAGGACTTTTTTTAATGTCATGATTTTTAAGCCAATCTCATGATTTTTTGGAGCCTGACTCATAAGTTTTGAACTCAGCTTGGGGCTGACAACACTGTGATAGCGTTAGGAAAACTCCCCAATGCCAGATCAAACCTTCTCAGAGCCAATGTTTGGCAATGGAACAGTCTCTCCAGCCCCAGCCCCTGCGTCCTTTAAAACCGGACAAAAGCCTGGGGATCAGACTGTAGGGGACAATCCTGCTAAGAGCAAGGGGGATGAACCCAAACAAATCACTGCACTATGGATCAGTTAAGGCTGGTCTGCACACAACACACCTACTACAGAACCACCAAGGCAAAGAAATGAAAAGCTAAGCCACCTAACAGTACATATATAACCTCTTCTCGTCCACCTAGGGACACAGACTTCGCAAATGGCACAACCATCACACACTACAGACCACAAACTGGAACCTTAACTCTGCCCCTTCATGGCAGTGGGAGGAGGGACGTTTGGGAAAGGAAGTGCTGGAAACCCTCTGGGGGCACAGTTAAGGATGTGCTGTCTGTTATTAAATGTTTGTACAGTGCCAGCACGATCAGGCTACAATCTCAGATGGGGCCTCTAGATCCTATTGTAATAATAAATAAATAATAAGACAAGCGAGTCGTGAATAAACAGAGCTAGATGTATCTCTTTTTCTGTACCCAGAGCTGCATATCCCCACAGTACGATACCATTCTCAATTTCCTGGAAACCAACATCTGCATTGGATTTTCAGAGATCATGTCAGAAATATGTCTCCAACTCCCCCCTACGTTGTCTCAAGGGTCCCAGCTATTAAAACATCCAGGAATCCAATTCCAGCTGTAAACATCCCTTTCTCTTCTAATGGGATCCAGTACATTACAAAAAGTGCTTTAAATATATACACAACATGGCTTACATATGGGTGTAATGCTGGACCAGCCATTGTAAAAGGCCTGACCTGCTGCTTTTATCAACACTAAAAGAACCAGAGAGCTTCCTTTATCCATTAAGAGAAAACCTCAATGCAAAGCAGCCAGACGTAATTGCTCTGACCGGAATCCTTTCTCCCTGGGCACAGCTGTGGCTGGGCCTCTGTGGATGATACAAAAATCTTCCTGCCTCAGCCTGCGACCTCCCCATCTGCAGAAGTTGGGTGAAAATGAGGATGCTGCTGAGAAGCTAGCTGCACCTCTGTTCTGCATGGGAGGGGTGTGATCCATCTCCTTTCTATGCTCAGGGAGTCCTTACCGAAAATAAAATAAAAAATTTCCTCCTGGTTCAGTGAAGTTAAAACACATCTCTATTTTCCTCCCAGGATGTCCCTACTTATAGATATCGAAAGTTAGCAGGCATGTAAGTGCTAGTAATAATTAGCAATCCAATCCTAATTGCTAACATGAATAATTATTATTAAATGCGTCCTGAAAATGTAAGCCCACACAACCCACTGACTTTCCCTTTTCTATCCTAGCCCTAATGTTCCCAGCAAACCCTAGCAGGCCTGTTATATGTGACCTTCTGTGCCTGAATTGAAACTGGCTGCTCTTAAAGAGACTGTCAGCTAGTGTAAGCCCAGCATTCTGGGTTTGTGTAAAAAAAAAGTAGCTCACAAAACCGTCTGACTAGGAGTGTGATTGTGAATGAAAAGAATTAATTTGGTTAATTAATTTGGTTTTGTGTTTTTCTGGATTTAAGCATTGCACTAGAAACAGCACTGAGCTATTGCAAGAGAACCAGAAAGTGAAACTGACTAGAAACAAAAGTGAAAGGGACTAGTCGAGTTTCACTGTCCCAACTGATTGAAACAAACAATCAGCAGCAATAGGGTAAAGCAAACGAGATTTGAAAAACCCTTCCTAGTTGAACAGTCTAACCTGCTGGTTCTCCAGCTTTTTCATTCTATGGGCTCTTGTGTAAGACAAGCAGATCCTGTAATAAGAGATCCTCTTGCACAGTCAGATTCCTCCCCAATAACCCAATCCTGCACCGCTTGTTTCTCAACATGCTTCATCCTGTGACTTGCTGGGGTGGGCGCCACAGACCACAGTTTGAGAACAACTGCACTAAAATGTTATTAGTTGGGGGTGGGAGGAGAATTACTTTAAATACATGATTTTAATCTTCCCAGTGTCCTATTAACCAAACCAGCCTTTTTGAGACATTCTCCCACCACATCCTGCAAGACTGTTTCCGAGCAGAGATTCTAACCTGCCCTATTTTTAGCCAGGATTTTACTCTCCCGCTCCTCCACCCCCATTCTACCTCATCAAAAAAAGAAAGAAGAAAACCCTCTTGTTCCAATGTATTTGAGAAGAGTTAAAAGCTGCTTCCCTCTTCCCCACTCCAAATGTCCCTGTTCACAGCCTTCATGGGTTGGTAACTATGCCTAGCTGATGTTAACTCATGGATCTATAGTTCCCTGGCTTGTCTGTCGTGACCCATTCTTTCCCTAACATAGGGGATTGCTTTTGCCACTTCCCAACCCCCAGGAAAGTTCCTCCAAATCTTTTCAAAATGCTAGTGTGGCAGGGTGGGCTGCGAACCTCAAGCCCCGGTTCTGACCTGCTCCTGGGGCAGGTGATTGAGGGTCATGTGACTGCATGCTGGCTGTAGCACCTGCTATAAACAGGGGCTTCTCTCTCCCTCCACCCCCATGCTCCCTCTTAGGTCCTGATCTTTCTCAGGCTAATTCTCCACAGAGAAGAGTAGAAGGACAGCTGCCCTGGGGAAGAGCAGCTGGAACGGGACTAGTAGAACCCCCTGTGCAAAAGAAGTTGGACCAAGAGTCGCTCATTGAAGCAAGACCAGTGGGACACCTTGCTAGATAGAAGCTGGGAGCCGTGGACTGTGTTGTGCTTGGGGAGACCTAACCAGTAGTAGCAATAGGCAGGCCTTAATTTGTAATGAAGGAGGTGCTGGGACTCAGCCAATTTTTTTACATGTATAATGGATGCAGCAAGCACAGAGGTGCTGGGGCTCTGACCTGCCAAGCCTAGAGGTGCCGGGGCTCAGCCCTGGCACAAGTTAAGCACTGGGGATAGGGAAGGAGCCTGTGAACCCAACAAGCTAGGTAGGAAGCAGTCCTGGGCTGGAGTGGGGTTTAGGGCCAGAATAGATGGCTGCTCCTTTGTATGAGGCTCAGGGCAGAGGATGGGACCGGGCAGGGGCGGCATAAACCCCACTAATCAAGGGAAGAAGGAGGATGAGTACTGAGAGGAACACTGAGCCCAAGGGGACAGTGGAAAAGGCCAACAAAACCCTGCAGTAGGGATGAGGCTCTTGGATCAGCAATCTCTATCCCTGGTGGGATCAGTCCTGTGACTAAGAATTTGGCCCATAATTCTGTGCAGTTACAGAACTCACTGTTGGTATAAAAAAAGCCAGTACTCTTGTTGTATAACAATTTAACTCCTGGATTCCTGGCAGTGGTGGACGGGTGCTCATGTGTGCGCAGCAGAAGTCCTGCTGGGAAATCCTCCAAGCTAACAGCAAGAGGTTAATTTCAGAGGTAATGGCTTAACAGTTAATTTCCTTGTAGGTTTAGCGCCCCACCATTGACGGCTGCTGCCCAGGAGGGTGTTTTTTATGGTGTCTTCTCGTGGTTTATTGTGTCTCTTCTGTTTAAAAGGACAAGTCATGCCTGACTAATCTAATTGCCTTCTATGATGAGATAACTGGCTCTGTGGATGAGGGGAAAGCAGTGGATGTGCTATTTCTTGACTTTAGCAAAGCTTTTGATACAGTCTCGCACAGCGTTCTTGCCAGAAAGTTAAAGAAGTATGGGCTGGATGAATGGACGGTAAGGTGGATAGAAAACTGGCTGGATGGTCGTGCTCAACGGGTAGTGATCAATGGCTCCATGTCTAGTTGGCAGCCGGTATCAAGTGGAGTGCCCCAAGGGTCGGTGCTGGGGCCGGTTTTGTTCAATATCTTCATCAACGACCTGGAGGATGGTGTGGACTGCACCCTTAGCAAGTTTGCAGATGACACTAAACTGGGAGGAGTGGTTGATACGCTGGAGGGTAGGGATAGGATACAGAGGGACCTAGACAAATTAGAGGATTGGGCCAAAAGAAATCTGATGAGGTTCAACAAGGACAAGTGCCGAGTCCTGCACTTAGGACGGAAGAATCCCATGCACTGCTACAGACTAGGGACCGAATGGCTGGGCAGCAGTTCTGCAGAAAAGGACCTAGGGGTTACAGTGGACAAAAAGCTGAATATGAGTCAACAGTGTGCCCTTGTTGCCAAGAAGGCTAACGGCATTTTGGGCTGTATAAGTAGGGGCATTTCCAGCAGATTGAGGGACGTGATTACTCCCCTCTATTCGGCACTGGTGAGGCCTCATTTGGAGTACTGTGTCCAGTTTTGGGCCCCACACTACAAAAAGGATGTGGATAAATTGGAAAGAGTCCAACGGAGGGCAACAAAAATGATTAGGGGGCTGGAGCACATGACTTATGAGGAGAGGCTGAGGGAACTGGGATTGTTTAGCCTGCAGAAGAGAAGAGTGAGGGGGGATTTGATAGCTGCTTTCAACTACCTAAAAGGGGGTTCCAAAGAGGATGGATCTAGACTGTTCTCAGTGGTAGATGACAGAACAAGGAGTAATGGTCTCAAGTTGCAGAGGGGGAGGTTTAGGTTGGATATTAGGAAAAACTTTTTCACTAGTAGGGTGGTGAAGCACTGGAATGGGTTACCTAGGGAGGTGGTGGAATCTCCTTCCTTAGAGGTTTTTAAGGTCAGGCTTGACAAAGCCCTGGCTCGGATGATCTAGTTGGGGTTGGTCCTGCTTTGAGCAGGGGGTTGGACTAGATGACCTCCTGAGGTCCCTTCCAACCCTGAGATTCTATGATTCTATGACATCATCAACCTGAAGCTCTAGTTTTTTAAACGGGCTAACAATATCTATCTATCTCCCCTTTAGGGTCCCCTTTAAATAGCATGTCTGCAAGGTAAAGGTATGGAACCCTGAGGAATTTTCTCCTTGTATGGGTCCTGTCCAGGAGAGGGCTGGGCAGTACAGGACATACATTTCCGGGGGAAGATCTGGATCTAGGGGGGTGCTGGAGTCATCCTGCAGCGTAACCAAGGCTGGCACGAGCCAAGGTGTGGCTGGCTGGCTGCAGCACAGACATAGCTGGGAGTGACTTACATGCTGGAGGCTACAGCGGCAAGGCATCGTAAAGGGCACCCCAGGTTACAGGGAAGGGGTGACACAGCTACTCAGTCTGGATTGTACCCTGGTACACATGCTTAGCCAAATGAATGCTAGAGTTGCCAACACCACTTTCTGCTGCACTCTGGATTTATTTAGGTCTCTCATCCAAGTGCCCACCAGACCTAGTCTTGCTTAGCTTGCAAAAGCAGGGATACAGCAGTGTCCAATACGTTCGCCACTAGCCACATGTGGCTAATAGGCTAATGAATTGTGGCTAATGCATGTGGCTTTTTTATAAGGTGGCTAATAAGAAAAATTCAAAACTACAAGTGTGGCTAGCACCGAATGTCTATTGGACACCGCTGCACCTGGTGGTAGCTCTACTACTCTTGCTGAGCGTCTTATACTCTAGGTTTCCTCGTGGTTGATGGCTGCCCGCTTTAGGACAACTTCGGCACAGCTGAGGCTTGAAGCCCCAGACATGTGGAAGCACATGGACTCATTTATATTATAAGAAACAGCATGAGTTCCGTCTTGGTTAACTGACCATGTAATTAGTCTCCAATAGCAAAGAGTCTTCTGCTTTAAAGCATGCCTTTATTTCCATACACAGCAGCAGCACGGCTACGCCTGCTGATCCAGTTAATAAATTCATCAGGTGGCCTACAAGATGCCTCATTCATTCCTTTACAAGTTCAGCACCATATCGATGGTAGATGTAAAAGTGCCAGGATGGGACTGAAAGGGGAGGGAACGAGATCTTGGCAACATCCATAAGAAAGAAAATGATGTAAACAGCCCTGGCTGTGCAAGCAGGAAGCCATCTTGACAACTAGAGAATTGAACTTTCCAGCGGTTAAATATACTCTGCACACAGCAGCGAGTCAGGGTAACCGCCGTGAAATAAGTGTGATGGGGAGATTTGGAGCCCTAATCCCTTTGTCTGTAGCAGTGGGCTGAGAACAGTCTTGCTTGATTTGCAATTGCATGCTTGGCTCTAAGGCCTGGCGCTGGGACTAAATGCAAAGGGGAGCCAGCAAGGCCTCTACCCAGTTGTTCCAGTTCTCTTTTTAGAAACTAAAAACGATCTGAATTGTACAGATTCACGTGGCTGAAGATTTATGACTGTTTCACCTGCTTTGGAATGGGAGACCTAAGCACACGGATCAGTGGCCTGACAAGGTGTGTGCTTAGATAGATAAATCGTGTTGGTTCCCTGAGCTCCTCTGCCAAAACTTGATGCTGTAACTTCCTCATAACAGCAGACACTCCCTATGTCTCTCAACAGCAGGGCAGGACTATTTTTCCACTGTTGATGGTGAGGAAAGCACATCAAGGTCTTAAAAAACGGTACCAAATCAGAAAGGGCACTGACTCTACACTGATGTCACCGTCCGTGGCCCCGCAAAGTCATTAAACCTCCCTTGCCCCGCCGCAGTGAAAGGCTCTGGCAGCAGGGAAAAGCTCTGGCGGGGGAAGACAGGAGGGAAAGGCTCCAGCGTACCCTACACACTGCAACAAGTGTGGACAAGGTCTTAATGACAGGCAAAGAATTATTCCAGAAAATCAAATGGAGCAGGCTGTGGTTCTTTCACGGCCTTGGAAGTCCCCAACGCACCCTCTTGCTTCCCATGTCAAAAATTAGGGACTCATTGGTTTTAGTGATAGCAACTCCTTCCACATCTCCCAGCTGGAGGCGAGGGATTGATTTGTATCAGACGCTGAGGGCGCCATTCCATGGGATAAAACCCATGAACAAAGAGGGGTTCTCAGACTGATTGGAAACAAGGCAGGAAAGATTCAAAAAGCAAGACTGGGATTCAGAAAAAAGCCAAATGCTGGGGGAATCTGAAGGCTAAGGAGGGGTCAGCACAGTCTCTCCCCAGGACCATGACTTAATGTTTGTAACGTGCTCTGAAGATATAAAATACCTCGTAAGTGCTAAGCTCTGTTAATGTTAGAGTCCTAATGTAACAGACGTGCAACCAGGCATTCACTCGTGCTCACCTGGAAACAGAGATTCATAGAGTTTAAGGCCAGAAGGTACCATCAATTGACACCAACACCAAAATACACTGTCAGCCTATATATAACCAAATGCTGTCACACCCTAACACACACCCAAACACCCAGGCTGTACATAGGCAAACACCCATATAACCACACCTGTCCTATGTATACATCCCTCCCATCCCGCACAACATATGATCTATAGTAGGGTTAGAAAATTAGGTGACACTAACATAATGAGCAAGCTAATGAACACTGAACTAAAGTGGAGCCTCTATGGAAACACATCATAGAATCTGTTTTCCCATGAACTCTTATGAGTTTCCTTTATACATTCTACAGGTACTGACAAGCATAGAACCCATTATACCTGCACTGATGCTAATAATCTTATGTACACCACCCTCTATTCAGAAGGATCCCAGGGGGCTTTAGAAGCTTTACATCTTGGAATTAGTTCACCCCTCAAAGAAAGGGAGCCACCTCTGGGATGTAACATGGCAGCTATTTAACACCATACAGTACGGCCTTAACAGTTTGGGACAAGAAGCAAAGAACGCCATCCTATTAAGACAAGAGCAATCTGGCCAGCACATTGCGGTGTGATACCAGATTAATCCACCGAGATGAATGTTAGTAAAATAAATCCCAGAAGAGATGGTCTCGGAGGCCTTTGGGCACTACTATTATTATAATGATGATTACACCATTACTCAGACTATTACAGAACAGAGAGCTATATAGACACACTGGATACAAGATCTTAGGAGAGGCAATCTAGATACATAAGAGTTCCCTAATGGAGGTGGAAATGGTGGGCTGAATTCAAATGCATAACAAGCAGGACGTTTTCATTTTCCAAGGGTTTATGAACTACTGACATTCCCACCTGTTTCTTATCAACATTCAAAATTCAGTGAAACCTTACGGTAACAATTAGCAAGTTCCAAGATTTCTAGAGAGGCTGAGTGGTCTAATGTTCTGAGCAAAGCTCTGTTTCCCTGGAGCTTCTGGGTTTTATTCCAAGCTCCGCTACAGGCTTTCTGGGTGACCATGAGCAAGTCACTTAGGCTCATATCTTCAGATATCCACGCATTTTGAGTGCCCAACTTGAGATACTTTAGGCCTGGTTTACAGAGGAGTAGTGCACATGCAATTAACATAACATAAGAACGGCCACACTGGGTCAGACCAAAGGTCCATCCAGCCCAGTATCCTGTCTTCCGACAGTGGCCAATGCCAGGTGCCCCAGAGGGAATGAACAGAACGGGCAATCATCAAGTGACCCATTCCCTGTCATCCACTTCCAGCTTCTGGCAAACAAAGGCTAAAAGTTCCCATTGACTTTATTTAGGATTGTAGGTTTTCAGCATCTCTGAAAGTGAGACTCTTGTGGGGAAATCTTGGCTCCATTGAAGTCAAGGGCAAAACTCCCATTGACTTCAGTGGGGCAAGGATTTCACTCTACATGTTTCAAGTTGGGCCCCCAAAATTATTGGACACTTTGGAAAGTTAAGGCCCAAGTCTTTCTGTACCAGTTTTGCCATTAATAAACTAGGGTTATTATTACTTACATACCACCTATGACTGGTTTATGGGTGGATTAATTAGTGTTTGCACAGCACTTTGATCTGTTAAATGTTGTATCATTTTGCAAATATCCAAATGACCATTAGAGCACATCCCTGTGCTCAAAAATCACCATAAAAAGGAATCCATATTTCTCATCTCTCAGCGAGTCCAGAACAAATTCTATACATTTCCAAATAAAATATTTTTTTCTATCTACTGCCCTGGGATCTGAGAGTCAAGCTGGGTTATTTTTGGTTCATGCATCATCATCAGTGATGATGTCTCTTCAGGCTAAATTTTGTCCTCACACCTGTATAATTTCACAGTTTTCAAATTATGCCTTCAGTTATACCTGTGCAACCCCACTGAGGGCAATAGGGTTGTAAAGATATAACTAAGGGCAGGATATGAAAGCAATGAAGATGCACAGTTGACCCTGGAACTGGAACTTAAACAATCCTGTTGATGATGCATGACTCCAGCTCCCTCTCCCAGAGCTGTGCTGGCTCTAAAGGGCTGATAGGCGTAAAAGTAGTAAGCACTTATTTTTGTCACTAAAGCAAGTAGCTCTGACTTTGATGTACCCAGGGGGAGCAGATCTGCTGAGTAAGAAGGGACCATTCTTCCACAGCCACTTTTTAGAGGATAACTGCACTTTAAAGGGACTCCATACCCAGTGGGGCTTTCCATGTGGAGGGTTACTGTTATCTCCATAAACATGTGCTGGTTTCCCGTGTAAAATCATGGCTGGCTGCAACCACATCTCAAGAATAAGGGATGGGATTGGCCATTTAAAGCATGACAGAGGGAAAATACCTGCCTCTTCTGCTGCTGCTGAATTAGACCCCGAGTAAGACACACACAGGAGGCAGATGAACAAGTATTATCTTCTGAACGCTGCACGAGCCACCCAATTCCCCTTAGTAGTAACATGCGCTACGAGAGTGAATCCGCCCATGCTGAGCTGAGCGTACCCCCCCCCCCCCAAAAAAAAAAGATGAGCGGGCAAGCAGAGTGGAAGGGACTAGAAAGAAGAAGGTGGGTTAAAGCACAGGGAAGGGCATAAATGAGGCAAAGCAGGAAAACACCACACGCTCCCTCCTGTCAACTCCATTATCTTCAGTGGAATTGCAGCAGTGACGCCAAGGGCAATCAGAAAGGAAGAGATAACAGAGTGGCTGCATGTGCTATTAGGGTGACCAGCCAGCGAATGTGAAAAATCGGGACACCGATTTTTATTACGGGGTGGGGCGTAATAGGAGCCTATATAAGAAAAAGACCCAAAAATTGGGACTGTCCCTATAAAATCGGGACACCTGGTCACCCTATGTGCTATACAGGCTGTAAGTAAGGAGCTGCCAAGGGAAAGAATGGGGATTGTGGCGGTGGAGTGAGATGAGAGACAACAGCATGACACTTGCTGGGAACTTATTGACAAATAAATGGGAGGCAGGTTGAAAAGAGGAGCCCATCCCCTTCACGCTGTCATCTGCTCAGGCACAATGTGCTAAACAGGGCTGGGCTAGGTCACGGCTTGAGTGGAGAACCTCCAAGGAGAAAGCTCGGGCCACTGCAGGAAGTGGTGTGTTGCTGGGGTAGTAGGTGGCGCTCTTCCCCAGTGCCCCGGGGTGGTGCTAGGAGACATAGGGCTGCTGGAGGACCTCTCTTTAGGATGCTATGTAAACAAAGGTCGCGACCCTTTGTGCTTATTAATGCTCTCCTGGTGCTTTTTGTCAGGGAGGGAGTGTTAACCCTGGTGTCCTGGCCACCTCCCTGCTCAAGTAACTACATGCTCCTGACCTAAATCCCCCTGCACTTACATGCTGCATTCTTCTGCACTGACTGGTGCAGCGAAACAGATGCCACGTTCCGCTCCAGAGGTTCTCTGTGGCTAGCGAAGCAATCCCTGGGTACATGGTTGGTACCTCCAGTAAAGTTCGTACCATTCCTTAGGATAAAGATGCTGCGACTGATCATTAAACCGCCATTGCCAAAGCGACTGATAAGACATAACCGGTGAATAGCACTTTTCAAAGAGCGTTACTGAGGTTAACCCGTGAACCCTCACAACAGCCACGGTTCCCACTGTACAGGGCTAAGACCTAGAGACTTGCCCACGGCTATGCAGCAAGTCACGGGCAGAGCCCAGCCGGAGCTAGAATAGGGGAGTTCCTAGGTTCTTAATCCACTAGGCCAGGCTGCCTCCCCACAAAGCTGTACAAGCCAGGGCAGTCAGCTTGGATTTTCCTGGCATCTTGGACTGAGCCATACCAAGCCCAGCTCCCCTAGTGAGAGGCATCTGACAGTCAGCTTTAGAGCCAGACATTTTCCTGGTTCATGCCACGATGCGGAATCTACTCACTGTCTCCTTCCACTTTCTCAGGCGTCCGGCTCCAAATGATCTGCCTGGTCTCCAGCTTCACCTGAAACGTCCTCCGCTCTGGCCTCTGGGACTTTTTCTGGTAGAACAAGGTCAGCACGGTCCCAATTTCCAAACTCCTGAGGATCCTCCCCGTGTCCCCAACCTCCATCCTGGAGTCCTCCAGAAACCCATTGACACTGTTCAGCCTGGACACGGACATCTTTACTGCATGGCCATCTCCTGAAGGAATCACAGAGCAGGATCCGTGTCATGCATGAAAGGAAGGAGCCTTCGGGAAATGAAGCCAAGACCCTCGGAAACAAAATCTACCCTCCTATTTTCAATTCTCTTCCCCCCAATCACCCGAGACAAGTGCTTCCTTTGCTGCAGTGGCTACTAGTGCTGGCTTCCACCACATATGCTGCAAAGAGCCAGGACTCTCCTCGGAGCTGTGGAAAGAGGAAGGGGGTGGGATTGAAGGATCCTGCAACCTTCTCTCTCTGCAACCCAGGAATGAGGCTTCCCTGATACAATACAGCTGCAGCAGTGAAAGATCAGGCAGGCAGGAAGGCTTGGTGGCTGCTTTTCGAATCAGAGCTATAAAAAATAATCCAACCAAGGCAGATCCAGGAGGCTGAAATTACAGCAGCCCCATTTACACACACAAAATCCGCACCATCCGTGCATAGGAGCTGGAGCTGTTGGTACTGCAGGGTGGAAAAGCCCCTTGTAGAGTTCTGCGAGGTTGGGTTTTACTGTCAGCTGTGGAAGAGATGGAGGAAAGAAGCCCAGATGGTGCAAAGAAAAAAGCTGTCCATCCAGATCCAGAGAATTCCCCCTCAGCCAGCAAAGAGCAACCGCCTCCAAACTGGGGGTGGGGAGGGCTGGAGTGGAGGAGGGACAGGCGATCTCCTGATGGCTTTTCCTGCGGACCCTGGAGAGGAATGAAGAGGGGTTGGTCCAGGAGATTTCTGGCAGGGAATCTGGAGGATGTGGGGTTCCCCCGGCTCCAGCAGATCACAGTCAGGGAGCCCGGGGGCTTGCAGTTCTCATCTCCGCCTGCAGATCCTGGCGAGGGAGTATTGGTGTGAATTCCTGGGGGCTGCTGCTCTGCTTCTGCTTGGGGATCAAGATGACAAGGGGGGTTTCTCCCCGCTTTTCTCTCTCTCCCTCTCTCTGCTAATTAATTTCAGGCTGGTGAAATGGACGCCCAGAGGAAACTGCAATCACACATGGCCGGAAAGAGATCAGAAAGGAATTTTTTTTTAAAAAAAATTGCAGGATCTTGGAGAAAGAAAAATAGAAGGAGAGAAAGAAAAGATGGTGGAGAGTGACATCTAGAGGCAGAAAGCACCCGCTTCCCTCTGGAGGGATAGGGAAGGATAGGTTGTGAAGGGTTCTTACATCTGGAGAGGCTGACTTTTGTTTTTGCGGATGGGTGCTCTTGAAGGGGGGGGGGGAGGGGAGGGCTTTGCCAGTTTTGGGGAGAGGCTATTTTCAGCATATTTATAGACTTCTTCCATATTCTAGTTATTGAATATGAGTCTATCATTGGTATCTTAACTATTTAATCATTATTAAAATGGTAACGAACTATATAATTACATTATCATGAATTCCAGTATATTAAAATCATTGCACTCACCTACAGGGTGTCTTCACTAACGTCACAGTTTAAAGACCTTACGTCTCTCTGTAGTTTTCTGGATGAAACTGTCAGCAACCTTATTTACTTCTAGTTCCTTGGTATGGTCTTGATGCATGTTAAGGACAGCTACATTATTCAGTCGCGTTTGTCCCATTGGTGACCGGAGATAATTTTTAAGTCTTCTGAGGCTGGAGAATGAGGGTTCTATAGCGCAGGATGATACAGGTACAGTGAGAAGGATTCTTATAAATTTGCAGTACTCTTGAAGCATAGTGCGCAAATGTTCATTCCCTTCAGTTTTTAAAAATGACCCTGGAGACGGTTATATTTTTCTATACAGCTATACAGTTATATTTTTCTATACAGCTTTCTCCAGCCCTCTGTGGAGAAAGAAGTAGTTCGGGACTATTTAGAAAAGCTGGACGAACACAAGTCCATGGGGCCGGATGCACTGCATCCGAGGGTGCTAAAGGAGTTGGCCGATGTGATTGCAGAGCCATTGGCCATTATCTTTGACAAATCATGGCAATCGGGGGAGGTCCCGGATGACTGGAAAAGAGCTAATGTAGTGCCCATCTTTAAAAAAGGGAAGAAGGAAGATCCGGGGAACTACAGGCCAGTCAGTCTCACCTCAATCCCTGGAAAAATCATGGAACAGGTCCTCAAGGAATCAATTCTGAACCACTTAAAGGAGGGGAAAGTGATCAGGAACAGTCAGCATGGATTCACCAAGGGCAAGTCATGCCTGACTAACCTAATTGCCTTCTATGATGAGATAACTGGCTCTGTGGATGAGGGGAAAGCAGTGGATGTGCTATTTCTTGACTTTAGCAAAGCTTTTGATACAGTCTCGCACAGTGTTCTTGCCAGCAAGTTAAAGAAGTATGGGCTGGATGAATGGACGGTAAGGTGGATAGAAAACTGGCTGGATGGTCGTGCTCAACGGGTAGTGATCAATGGCTCCATGTCTAGTTGGCAGCCGGTATCAAGTGGAGTGCCCCAAGGGTCGGTGCTGGGGCCGGTTTTGTTCAATATCTTCATCAACGACCTGGAGGATGGTGTGGACTGCACCCTTAGCAAGTTTGCAGATGACACTAAACTGGGAGGAGTGGTTGATACGCTGGAGGGTAGGGATAGGATACAGAGGGACCTAGACAAATTAGAGGATTGGGCCAAAAGAAATCTGATGAGGTTCAACAAGGACAAGTGCAGAGTCCTGCACTTAGGACGGAAGAATCCCATGCACTGCTACAGACTAGGGACCGAATGGCTGGGCAGCAGTTCTGCAGAAAAGGACCTAGGGGTTACAGTGAACGAAAAGCTGAATATGAGTCAACAGTGTACCCTTGTTGCCAAGAAGGCTAACGGCATTTTGGGCTGTATAAGTAGGGGCATTTCCAGGAGATCGAGGGACGTGATTACTCCCCTCTATTCGGCACTGGTGAGGCCTCATTTGGAGTACTGTGTCCAGTTTTGGGCCCCACACTACAAAAAGGATGTGGATAAATTGGAAAGAGTCCAACGGAGGGCAACAAAAATGATTAGGGGGCTGGAGCACATGACTTATGAGGAGAGGCTGAGGGAACTGGGATTGTTTAGCCTGCAGAAGAGAAGAGTGAGGGGGGATTTGATAGCTGCTTTCAACTACCTAAAAGGGGGTTCCAAAGAGGATGGATCTAGACTGTTCTCAGTGGTAGAAGATGACAGAACAAGGAGTAATGGTCTCAAGTTGCAGAGGGGGAGGTTTAGGTTGGATATTAGGAAAACCTTTTTCACTAGTAAGGTGGTGAAGCACTGGAATGGGTTACCTAGGGAGGTGGTGGAATCTCCTTCCTTAGAGGTTTTTAAGGTCAGGCTTGACAAAGCCCTGGCTGGGATGATCTAGTTGGGGTTGGTCCTGCTTTGAGCAGGGGGTTGGACTAGATGACCTCCTGAGGTCCCTTCCAACCCTGAGATTCTATGATTCTATGATTCTATGTCCAAGTACATGTCATGGTGTAGTTTCCTTTGCCTAGTTTTTCTTTTGTGTTTTGTTTGCTCTCGCTGGTATCAAAACTAATGGTAGCAGTTTCAGTGGTCGGATCGTCCACTGTTGCAGCAGATTCTCCTGTATTTGCTGAGGCACACTGGGTTCCTGAAGGTTTACCACTGTTGATTTTGAACACAAATGTATCCATCTTTCAACCTGGCCCTAGTCACTTCCATTACCTAAATGTGAATCGCGATATACTAGTTAAGGGGACCATACGTTTTGGCCGGGACATTTTAAGCCCTCTCCCAGCCGTCCCAGTAGGGTGCAACCCCTAGTGGGGCATGGAGGAACGTGCAGGGGCAGGGGGCGAGGGGCAACTCCAGCCCTGCGTGGGGAGGGAGGGTTCTGGAGAGCAGCTCAGGCCAGGCCAGCCCCGCCTGGGTGAGGGGCAGGGGGTCTTGGACCCATCCGGTGTGCAGTGGGTAGAGGGGGGCCTCGGGCTGGCCCTGCACACGCAGGGGGAAGGGGAGGTCTCGGGCTGGTCCCACATGGGGGGAGGGGAGGGAGGGTCTCAGGCCGGTCCCACACGGGAGGAGGGAAAGGGGGGCTTGGGCCAGTCCCATGCCGGCCCCACACATGGGCAGGCGGCAGGGGATGTCAGGCTGGCCCTGCGCATGGGAGGGTCAAGGGGGGCCTCGGGCCAGTCCCGCACGGATGGAGTGGGTGCGGCTCCTGATGGACTCATTGCAGGAGGCAGGGCTGGGAGCGGTGGTTGCACGGGGGAACAGGGAGCCTCAGGCTGGCCCCATGCAGTGTCCCGTTTTCCCTTTGGGAAAATATGGTTGCCCTAATACTAGTCTAATAATTCTGCCTTCCAGTTTCACTGTGCACCATGTAAGTGCTCCTGCCACCTACTGGTGCCATTGCAAAATGTCGGTTTAAGGCAAAGTAACTTCCAACGGACATCTTTAATAACATTTATTACGTAAACAAACCCCCTTGTGGCTCGTGGGTGCTGAGTACCCCCTATTTTTTTTCAGTGGGTGCTTGAACCCCGGAGCACCCAGGAAGTCAGAGCCTATGGGATGGAGGATGAAGTTTGTGGGGCATTATAGGGGGAACCTGATGGACTTTGACTACAAAGACACAATGAATTGCAATAACATTTGCACTTGTCGCATGGAAATACAGGCAAGGCCTTTCAGTGCTGCTGGCTTGTGTTATGCATGGTGTAGTAAGATTAATCAAGGGGCAGGGTGTGTAGGTCTCCTGTAGAAGTGTCTTTTTATTATTATTTCAGTCTAAAGAAAGAAGTAGTAAAACTGGGGCTGCACAGAGAGGCATGGAAGTGAGGTGGGGGTGAGAGACAGGGGGGATGGCATCCAGACCGGCTCTGTTCAATATCTTCATCAACGACTTGGATATTGGCATAGAAAGTATGCTTATTAAGTTTGCAGATGATACCAAACTGGGAGGGATTGCAACTGCTTTGGAGGATAGGGTCATAATTCAAAATGATCTAGACAAATTGGAGAAATGGTCAGAGGTAAACAGGATGAAGTTTAATAAGGACAAATGCAAAGTGCTCCACTTAGGTAGGAACAATCAGTTTCACACATACAGAATGGGAGGAGACTGTCTAGGAAGGAGTACGGCAGAAAGGGATCTAGGGGTTATAGTGGACCACAAGCTAAATATGAGTCAACAGTGTGATGCTGTTGCAAAAAAAGCAAACATGATTCTGGGCTGCATTAACAGGTGTGTGGTGAGCAAGACACGAGAAGTCATTCTTCCGCTCTACTCTGTGCTGGTTAGGCCTCAACTGGAGTATTGTGTCCAGTTCTGGGCACCGCATTTCAAGAAAGATGTGGAGAAATTGGAGAGGGTCCAGAGAAGAGCAACAAGAATGATTAAGGATCTAGAGAACATGACCTATGAAGGAAGGCTGAAGGAATTGGGTTTGTTTAGTTTGGAAAAGAGAAGACTGAGTGGGGACATGATAGCGGTCTTCAGGTATCTAAAAGGGTGTCATAAGGAGGAGGGAGAAAACTTGTTCATCTTAGCATCTGAGGATAGAACAAGAAGCAATGGGCTTAAACTGCAGCAAGGGAGGTTTAGGTTGGACATTAGGAAAAAGTTCCTAACTGTCAGGGTGGTTAAACACTGGAATAAACTGCCGAGGGCGGTTGTGGAATCTCCATCTCTGGAGATATTTAAGAGTAGGTTAGATAAATGTCTATCAGGGATGGCCTAGACAGTAATTGGTCCTGCCATGGGGGCAGGGGGCTGGACTCGATGACCTCTCGGGGTCCCTTCCAGCCCTAGAATCTATGAATCTATGAATCAGACTGGAGGAACCCTGGAACAAGGCTGATCATCCTGGAGGGAGCTGCCAAGTGTTGCCCTGACAGGTGACTTTTCTCACCTGACTCCCCTCACCTCAGCTGAGGTGGAAGGAGGTGGAAGGGATACAGAGGAGAACGAGGTGTTGGCAGGATCTGGTGGGTGGGGAGATTATAGGGGGAAGAGGGAGCATGGGGAGGGCTGGTGGGGGTGAATCTGGAAGGTAGTGCTGGGAAATGACCCAGCCCAGAGCAGCCTCCCACATTCTCTCCTCCCAGTGTAGGGAAGAGAAGAAGAGGCACCATGTGCCGCAGCTGGGAGCTGACTCTGCCCAGGAAACCCTGCAGTCCTTGGAGGTGCATCGTGAAACCTGCAGTCTGCGCAGGCCGGGCCTCCATATTACAGATCAGGGCTTGTCAAGATAAATGGTAGAACTCTAGGCTTTAACGATCATTGGCTCTTTAATGACCTAAATGGTCAGAGCCACAGTTTTACCTCTCAGCCAAAAGATGAGCACAGCACTCTCTGGGAGGTGGTCATTCAGTACCGACTCACCGCGAGGATTTCCACCAACTTCACTTCTCCGTGCTGCACCTTGGGTTTTCTGCAGCAACCCCTCCTCCAAGTACGGACTGGGTTTTTCCTGATTAACCTGCACGGCAGCACTGGGAAGCGAGGGAGGAAGCAGAGAGAAGAGGGCAGGAATGAATCAAGGAAATCTGGAAAGCCTCTTACCCCTAATTAAAGGGCACTTAGGCTATGTCTACACTACGGACCTTACAGCGACACAGCTGTCCCGCTACAGCTGTGCCGCTGTAAGGTCCCCCGTGTAGCTGCTCTTTGCTGGCAGGTGTGGTCCTGGGAGATAAAACACTTCACTAGAATTCTTCTCTGTCCCGGGTTGAATGCTGCATTGTGGTTGCTGCTAGCACCAGTCACTCGGATTTAACATCTACATTAATGAGCTGGAAGAAAAAGTCAAAAGCACGTTCATGAAATTCTTGGATGATACCAAATGAGGAGGAGTTGCAAACATTGGTGGAGGACAGAAGCTGGGACTGAATGACAGTCATAACCTTCGGAACACCCAGAGCATGGGGTTGCATCCCTGACCATCTTGGCTAATAGCCAATGATGGACCTATCCTCCATGAACTTAACTAATTCTTTTTTGAACCCACTTATACTTTTGGCCTTCACAACATCCCCTGGCAACGAGTTCCACAGGTTGTCTGTGCGTTGTGTGAAGAAATACTTCCTTCTGTTTGTTTTAAACCTGCTTTACCTCTTTTTGGGTCCCAGTTTCAAAGGAGCCTCCATTCCCCCATCAGCCTAGGACAGACATTCCCTTGCTCCTTTCCCTTGGCACCTCTCCTTGTGACTTTGCAGGAGTTGGCTAGCCCAGGCCTCCCTGCATGTTCTTCACAATTGCAATGCCCACTTTAAGAGAACATTAGTTCACATTTGGCCTCTGGTTTGGGGTGCCTCGGGTTTTGGGAGTCTCCTTGAGACACCCTGCACCTCACTTTGAGATGTATTGAACACCCAGAGGTGCACTTGAAGTCAGTGGGGAGCTGTGGGTGTTCAGCACCTCTGCACATCAGGGTCCAGGTGTCTCAAGTTGCTCATCCCTAAACTGAGACACCTGGACCCAAAATCAGTGTCCACCTTTGAAAATTGGGCTCTGTACCTCTCCTTGCAGTCATTAACAAAGAAACCTGTTCTAACGGTCTGACCCTCAGATAGTCAGTGGCCCTTGAGAACACATCTCTGGGAGTTGTCATGGTAACCCTGTTCACTGTGACCTGCTCCTGGCTCTAGAACCGTCGCAAGGCTCCATCCCATCCCACCTCCTTCCTGCAGCTGCTTTACTGCAAAGGGGCCAATGAACCGGCTGGGGCTTTCCCTGGCGGGATTCATGTTTCAGAGGGACGATCCAGCACACGTTCAGCACTGGACGCTCCTATTCACAGCTAGACAAGGTTCGTCATTTAATTTTTAATGGCGATGAGTCTCTTCCGAGCCACAGGGTTTCCCAAAGTAGCCATTGATGGTCTTATGGATGGGACCTCCCCTCCGGAGAACATACTGAAGGGGTTAGGGAAGAATATTATCGTGAGTAACTTTGGGTAAGAGCACCGAGTCCTGCCCATGAGGGGTTAACTTTGGGAACATGGCCTAGAAGTTGCCCCTATTGACTTTATGAGGAATTGAGGGAAATAATTATATTTTAAAAACTCCAAAAGGGCAGCACTGAAAAAAAGGGCAGAAATCTAGATAATAAAGTACATCTCAGCCCCCTATCTCCATCTCCCCAGCTCGGGCCACTTAACATTAGACAGGACAATGCACTAGAGTGTCTAGGATAGAAAGCGGTCTGGCCCCTTGAGGGTGGGAAGGACTCAGTGGAATACGGTAAGTCTTTTCCATCTCAGATTTAGACATTATTGGTGCAGGGAGCAGAGGTCCTATATGAGCTCATCTCCTTGCTCACCTTTCTCAGAGGTGTAAGTAGTGGGATAACACGGGCTGAGAACATGTCAGGGAAAGTCAGGGAACATGACAAGGACAGTTCCCTGGTATTCAGGAGGGAAAGAAGGAGGCTGAATTCTCCAACCAGTAGCTGAAGGGCTGGGCTGTTTCCTCAGCTTAGCCCGTGTTCTTTCCCATGGTTGGTTTGGTTTTAACCTGGGAGCTCTCACACCTGAGGGAAAAGCCTGGTGAATAAAACTCGTAGTGAACTCTTGTTATTGGACCTATTGGCCTACTGGCTTATAGCCATCTAAGCAACTGTTTGGGTGTGTGGATAGTAAGGGAAATAAGTTGTTAGAATTGATATATTAGTTGGGCCTAGTGGGAAGCAGAATTAAGACATTAACTGATACATGTATATGTGTGTGTGTGTGTGTGAGAGAGAGAGAGAGAGAGAGAGAGACCCCTGCTGTCAACTGGATGGAACAACACTACTCATATGTGTGTCATAGGCCTTATTCTGCTAACAGCTAATGGGGGTTCTCCTTTAGCTCCAGTGGGGAGGTGCTGTGCCCTTGGAGCAGGAGGGTCTGAACGGTAGCACTGCTGTTGCAGTGAAGCTGTGAATTGCCACAGGACACAAGAGAGTGACAGCCAGGATGTCCTAGGTTGCCAGGTTGTTACAGGATATTCTGTCCAATGGACGCATTGGCTAGCAGCAGCCAGCCATCCCCACACAGGGAGGAGGAGTGTTGGTCTGGGTGCTGTGGGTGGCTGTCAGGTCATTTTGGTGGGCAACAGAGCTACTTCTTAGGTACTCTAGATAGAAAAGGAGCGTTATTCATTATTATATTATTATTATTATATTTAAATGTACTGGGTTCTTTCCAAGGATCTAGAAAGACAGTTCCTGTCCCAAAGAACTCATTAAAAAAAGTTTGGATAGACAGATGGGGAGCTGCAGTACCATAGAGCACTGTTATTATTTATTGTCTGTATTGTAGTAGTGTTTATAGGCTTCAGTCAGAATCAGGGGCCCATGTTGTCAAGTGCTGGACAAACACAAAATAAGAGAGAGTCCTTGCTACAAATTTAAACAGAGCTTAAGAGCCCATGTAGGGGCCAGCAGGCAGAAAAAGCACAAACCCTGCCACTCTCTCCTCCAGGGGATCATTTATTTGGTGGGGAACTTTCTATTTATTTTAGAGGCATAATGGCCCAATTGATCAGGCACTGGACTGGCACTCAGGAGACTTGGTCTTGTCTGGGGCGGGGCCCTCGAGATGCTACGGTAATACAAACAATAACAATATTTATTTATTTTGGATGGTTTCGTGATAGAAATTGTGATTGTTCATAGGGATTTTGTTACGAAACCCAAAGTGAAAGTGGTACTTGCACACCTGGAAGTGATAGGATCTTGCCCTCGGTTTTTTAAAATTTTGAATGTGATTTTATTCTGAAAAGTGACTGTAAAAACTGAAAGTTTAATCTGGCTCCTGCCTTTAACTCTCTCCTCTCCACGGAGCCCAATTGTCACATCTTGAGAATAGGAGAACATCTCATCATACTTCTCAAATGTCCCTCTAGGAGGTGCATTACTCGTTTTAGTCCCAAAGCTACCCACTTTCCCTGCAAATTTGTCACCCCACCCCCTTATACTGTTGAAAATTATTTACCTAAGAAACAAAGAACCATTAAAATGCAGTTTACAGTCAGTTATTTACACTAAAGGAAGGGATTGACCAGCATTTTCAATTTCCTGCATGAACCATTTTTAGTGTCCTTCATTTTGGGTCTTGGTCACACATTGTGTCTCACAATTCAATCATGGCAAGTTGAGATGTATGGGTCTCTGCCATTTGTTCTGCAATTCCTAAGGACGAATGGCAAATAATGAATGGCTCTTCCTGATTTAATTACAGTATGACTTCAGTTGCACGGCAAGACCTTCAAAAGAAGAGCAAACAGAAGTCTGGTAGTGTCTCTGAAATAATTATTGTTGGTGAGGGCATAAGCTCCTCTCCAAAGGTTGAGAAGAACCTCACCTTGCAGCAGGAGAAATCTCAAACAGTCCAGCCGGTTGCTGCCAGGAAGGGAACACAGCCTAGTCTGAAGAGAGAACTAAGCTCCTTGGGGGCGCAGGGGAAGTTTCAGGCTGCAAAAAGGCTCAAATCCTCTCCCTCTTCTCCTGAAACAGCCACTGCCCCTCCCTCAGTGAGAGATCTCTCAGCTGCGCTTGAGGAAATCCAGGTTATCAAGAGCACGTTGCAGGTACTTTCAGACTTATCAATGGAAATTAAAGCCAAGCTCTCCAAAGTACACAGTGAAATCTCACAGATCAACACGTTGATGGAGAAAAACGAATCAGAAATCAGCCAGATGGGAGACCAAGTAAAGATTCAAGTCACTAAACTGGAGGCCAGCTCTCCAGATATGAAGACACAGCTCTGTCTTGCAGACAAACACGACCTCACCCTACAGCAGGAGCAGCAGAGGTCTGTAACGCAGGAGTCCGGTGCTGCTGCAGGAGAAGTGGTGGAGCAACATAGTGTCCAGAATCAACGGGACCTCACTCTTTGGCAAGGGAAGAGGAAACCTGAAACAGCAGGGTCCCTGATAACAGGAGACTGGACAAGCTTGCAAACTCAACAGGACTCCTCCCCACTACCGCAGGAGGAAGGCAATGGTCACGTATGAATGTTCTCCATTTATTACAGCTTCCTTCCCACTTACACCACAAGCTAATCCCAGGCCTCTCTGCCTATTTATGCCACCCAATCCAGGTCTCTGCATATTTACCCTACAGAATCTGGGCTTCTTTGTACACTTATTCTACACAATCTGTCTCTCTCCACATATTTTTTCTACCTGATCTGGGCTTCTCTGAACCATCATCCCACCCAGACCGGGCCTCTGGGCAGACTTTGCCCACTTAACCTATGCCACTGTATGAAACAAGCTAGCAAAGGCTTACGCCAATGCTTTCAAATGTGGGCGCCTAAAGTTAGGCCCATAAATCCATATGTAGACACCTACTTAGAAGGCCATAATCTCAGACATGCTGAAAACCCAGCAGTCCTCACGGAACTCAATAGAGACTGGGGTCTGTGCATCTCTGAAAACCAAACCAGGCAGGTGTTTAAATATGATCTGAAGGGCCTAACTTTATTATTACTAGTATGTGAATTACTGTAGCACCTAGGAGCCCTAGTCATGGACCCCATTGTGCGAGGTGCAGTGTAAACAGAGAATAAAGACAGTTCCTGCCTCAAAGAGCTCCTACCATCTAAGGAATCCACATTTGAAAATTTTGTCCTGAGGAACTCTTGCAATCCGCTGGGAGATTCAAGTGACTTAACCTCCAAGGAGCCCTAGTGAGGGACTGGGCTTTGGCCAGATTCCTCTTGCTTTTAGTCTCCCCAGTGCGGGTGGCATCTAGAACTGTGCCATCAAAGAAAGGCTTTATCCTGTTTATTTCAGAGCGGCAAAGAGCATACTAGTCTGGTCTCACTTACCGACCTGGTGCTGACAACTGTAGCCAGTCTGAAGGACTCTGATAATGCCAACGAAGCAGCCATGACAACACTGGCTGCAATTCTGGAGGACCATGGGGCTGAGATGAAGGAGAAGGTAAGAGGGCAGGAGCGGGGAGAGGTGGAAATTGGAGTACTCTATGCTGGGGGGCAGTGAATGGACCTTCTTTGTGGGTTTGTATAGCGACTTTGCCATAACGTAACAGGGGTACCAAACCTACTCGTGTTCTTAACCGTACCCACGTCTGTATTATTGCAGTATCCCTCTACTAGTCATTAAACTAATCATCTGTGTCGTCACTGGAATAATGGGTATGTGCTGCTGTATTAATGAGCTGCCAGTATGAACTTGTGAATCAAGTCTTCTTCAGGGAAGCTGCTCTCTGCCACAGAGCTCCTCCCAATCCAGGGCTCCTTCATACCCGTCTTGTCCTTCTTACTCTTCTCCGAGGCTTCATGCGCACCCCTGGGGTTCTAATTCTGTCAAATTTGTTATGATGGTCTCTGTACCTTTTTGCCCTGGGTAACACAGAGCGGGGACCATGGCTATGTATTTCGTAAAGCCTATAAATAATTACAGGTATGATTAATGAAAATTCAGTTCCCACCCCCGAAGAAGTGACTCTGAGTGTCTTTTCTTTTGCTCCAGGTGTCAGACATTGTGGATGGCATCTACCTCCAGATAAACAACATCCCAGAGGGCAGTGCCAGGCGGGCAGCTCTCAGGGTGGTGTGTTCATTGGCTCAGGAGAACCCAGAGGAAGTGGTCTCAAGCCTTCTGAGACACTCACTCCCATGCGACAGGTAATTGCATTAATGCATAGCCCCTTACTAGCACCTTTCATGTGAGGATCTCAAAGTACTCTACAAATTGTAATGACTTGAGCCTCACAAAGCCTCTGTGAAGTAGGTCAGTACTGTCCCCATTTTACAGACTGAAGAGAGGTGAAGTGACTTGCCTAAGGTCAGCCACTGGGAATAGGACCTAGGAATCCTGACTCTCATTCCCGGGCTGCATGGGTGATGGGTGCTTGTTTGTGTTGGTGCCAGAGAAGAAGAAGGAAGGAAGCTTCTTTCATTTCATAGTTAAACCCTGGGTCAACAAGACATAAACCGTGGCTCTAGGGCAAAGCCATAAGGAGGAACTTCCACACCCGAGGCAGTCGGGGGGCAGAAGGCTTACCTGCAGGCGATCCTTCCTCCCTCTGCTGCCGAAGCCGCTGCCGGCTTGCCTGCAGGAGGTTCGCCAGTCCCGTTCTTGACAGCCGTACCCTCCACCGAATTGCCACCGAAGCCACAGGACCGGCAGGCCACCCAGCAGCGGCTTCGGCAGCAGGGCAGGCAGGACCATACCCTCCGCCGATTGCTGCCGAAGCCGCGGGACCGGCGGACCTCCCGCAGGAAAGCTGGCAATGGCTTCAGCAGCGGGGGAGGAGGGGGCGCCCCTGACTGCTGCCTTCTGCGCCCCTAACTGCCGTGCGCCCCAAGGCGACTGCCTCAGTCGCCTCACCCTCGTTACGGCTCTGCTCTAGGGACACATGTGGGTCTTTGGGGCTCAACGCCTGGCTCTCATGAACTTGGTATGTCCGATCAGAGCTCTGTCTCAGTTTGATGGTGCAAAACCTCCACTGGGTTTTGATTTTACCGAACCAAACCCAGCCTGGTTCAGATCCAGGTCCCATCACGCCCAATGTGGAGTGATGGTTCTGTTTTTGTCTCATCCCCAGTCATCCCTGCATTTCTCCCTGTTTCCTGATGGGACACATTCCGGGCAGATTCCCTCTGTGCTGTGGGCCTCCCCTGGGGCCTGGCTCCATGTTAGGCCTCATGAGTGCAGTCAGACTCTGGAAAGGGAGTTCAGGAGAAACGTCCCCATGCAGAGGGTGATTAATGAACACAATGGAGCACAGATACCACGGTGATGGGGTCTATATAAGGACCTAAACAGAGGAGAGCGGTGAAGGTCTGATGAGAGTGCCTACGTTTCTGAATGTCCAGCAACGCTGCTGAGCTGTGGAGGGGCCTGTGCAGAAACCTAGAAATCAACGCCAACGTTATGTGGCAGCTGCTCCGAGAGCTGAAACAGAGACCCCGACTCCAGGAGGGCAGCAGCAACGCTGGTGATGGAGCTTCCCTCACTCCACTGGCTGTGAGTAATCAAACCACCAGGACTTCCCATTCCAGAGAAAGGGAGCAGCTCTGTATCCTCCACATTGAACAGCAGAGTGTCAGAGTTCTGAGGGATGCTGTTGGTGACACATCTGGGGGGAATAGTGTGTATGGGTTCCACATCTGCCTAATGACACTCTGAACGTCTCCCTATCTTTTGCACTTTACCTTCCACCAAGACTTTTTACCATGACCACCCCCTTCTGACAGAAGATGGGATGAGACTCATTTGGAGGAAAAGCAAGTTCTTAACCCACTAGAGGGGTCAATGGCAGTGTAACATGCAGCAGCATCTGTTTCCCGGGGCAAAGCACTCTGCCTCCTCACAGACCCTTCTATGGTAGGCTAAATTTCCTGGTTGAACACGTGTCTGGGTGGGCTTAATGATAATCTTTCTTACTGGCAGGGCCCTGCTGCAGTGATTCCATTTTGCCTTTGCAATTGGGAGACACAGTTTAACTAGCTTGTCTATTGTACCTGTAAGTCAGGTAACAAAGCTTCTTCTTTGCCAAGATCAGGAAGTAACATGTAGTAACTTGGGAAATGTGATCTAAATGAAACTACTATAAAGTGGATGCACAATTGGTTGAAAGACTGTACCCACAAAGTAGTTACCAAGTGCAGAGTGTATCTAGTGAGGTCCACAGAGATCAATCCTTTGTCCGGTACTAGTCAATATCTGTACTAATGACTTGGATAACGGAGTGAAGAGGATGCTTATAAAATTTGCAGATAATACCAAGATGGGAGGGATTGCAAACACTTTGAAGGACAGGATTAGAATTCAAAATGATCTTGACAAATTGGAGAACTGGTCTGAAATCAACAAGATGAAATTTAATAAAGACAAAAGCAAAGTATTACACTTAGGAAAGGAAAATCAAATGCACAACTACAAAATGGGAAACAATCGTTTAGGTGGTAATACTGCTGAAAAGGATCTGGGGATTATAGTGGATCACAAATTGAATATGAGTCAACAGTGTGATACAGTTGGGGAAAAAGGCTAATATCATTCTGGGGTGTTGTGACCCTAAGCACCCCTGTATTCACACCCTACACACGATGGTAATAATCTTTGTACAAAATATGGCTTGTGAGGTATCATTTGAAAACTAATAAGTCATTGATCATTAATATTCTTGCGTGATGTATGCACATGGTGTGTATTAAGAGTTATGGATGCCTGTTGGAATTATTACTAATGTGTGTTTAAACCAGGCATGCCAGGGGGAGTTGGTAAACAGGTCTGCCTTAGACAAAGGAATGTGTATTTGCTTCTCTGACCAGTCCTGTCATCTTACTGAGACAATGAAGGTCCATTTTTACACACCAGGTAAACAAAACTATCAAGAAAAGAAGAGGGGGAGGAGGCAGCATGGCATCTACACTCAGCCAGAGAGAGAAACTTGGTTTGGGTTTTACTTTTCAAAGAATACATTGCAAAGATTTATTGGTCTATAAAGACAGGGGCTGAACCTAAAATTATAAGTAATTGAATCAACGGATGTTCTACAATATTACTGTATTATAATATAGAGTGAGGTATTTTCTGAAAGTTAATGGCACATGGATGATTAATATCACTGTGAAATGTCTGGATTAAACGGTATGAATAAATATGGATACTCAATTATATTATGCTTTAAAGTCTGTGGCAAAACAGGGAGAAACAGGTTCCCTCCCAGAAAGGAGAGAAGGTAGCTATCTATATAAATTAAGCATGGTGGAATCAAAATAATGGAAGCCTCATTTACATCCAGAGGGATGGGAAGCCCCAGGAAGGGAAAAAGAGCATGAGGGCATCCTGCCTCTGCAAATAAAGTCACTGAACTTTCGAAGATATGAGCAAAGACAGAAGTCATCTTTGGCATCCATCGCTAAACAGACACAAGGGAACAGAGCTCTTGCAAGTTGAAAGATGGGTCTGTCAGTCCAGAGGTGGTTGAAATCTCTGAAAACTGAATAAAAGTGAGAAACCATCTTGAACAAAGCCTGCACCTTGCTAGATTAAGTTTTAGACTTTTAGATATGTGTTTTCACTTTAATTTGCTTGTAACCCTTTCTAAGTTTATTCCTTTTACCTAGCATCACTTAACCTCTGTCCTCTTTTTAATAAATTTGTTTTATTTTTTACTATAAACCAACTCAGTGCTGTGTTTACAGGGAAGGGTGTATTTACCTCTGTAAAGTGAATAAGCTGTGACATGCTTTTGTGTCTTTAGAAGAGCAAACTAACCTTTTCATGTCTGGACTGTCTAGGACGTGGCTGGGCATTGCAGAGCACATGTTTTTTGCCTTCCCTTTTGCAGTCTTTCTTCTTGGGCAGACAGGCCATGGAGAGGAGGAGTCCTGTTTGCCTTCCTCCCCACCTTAAATAGGATTTATATAACATGGGAATCCTTTTTTCCCAAATTTGACCCCCCTTCCCTTACAGTGGAAAGTTACAAGAAGTCCCATGTAATGTTTTAGTATTAGGTGACAAGACCTAGAAGATTGTGTAGGATCACAGCTTCCATGAGTCAGTGGCAGTATGGAGAGTCCACAGGAAGGCCAAGCCTTTCAGTCTATTGTCCTCGCTGATGGGCCATCCACCCTGTCTGGCTTTTCCATTGTTGTACCTGAAGTGTTAGCAGTGGGCGTCACCCAAAGTACCATAGTTGAAATATAGATACATAGTCAATATTCCTAACTTCAGATACAGAAATGATACAGGCATACAAATTGGATAATTGCATTCAGTAAATCATAACCTTTCCAATGATCTCTCACATGAGCTATCTTGCATAAAGTACATCTCAGTGATGTCATACTCTTATCATACGCATATTTTCATAAAGAATATGGACGAACACGTCACACGGGGATGAACTGTTCTCCATGTCTACAGAAGGTAGGACAAGAAGTAATGGGCTTAATCTGCAGCAAGGTGAGCTATTAGCTTTCTAACTCTAAACTCTGGAATAGGGTTCCCAGGGAGGTTGTGGAATCCCCATCACTGGAGGTTTTTAAGAACAGGTTGGACAAGCACCTGTCAGAGGTGAGCTAGGTTTACTTGGTCCTGTCTCAGCGAGGGGGACTGGACTTGATGGCCTCTCCAGCTGCCTTCCAGCCCAAAATTTCTATGATTCTATGTAGGGGGGACAGAGGATTTTAGAGTTAGATTTGTCTCTTTTACCTTCCTCAGGCAACCAGAGCCCTGTGTGAGATGCTTACTATCTATGTGTGCATTGGGGCAATGCGGGGCTTCTACCCCCAGCTATTCCTAGCCCTGCTGACTCAAGTTCACTACCTGGTGAGCCTGCCGGGCTACACTGAGGTCACCAGAAGGGAGTGCGGCCAGCAGAACAGGCTCACAACAGCCAGCCATGTGAGGTAATTATGGAAAAGAGCAGTTCCCTGAGCTTCCCTGAGCTGCCTCTGCACCGTGGCTGGGACTAACCCCCCCCAAATCCCATGTCACTCGCTGGCTCAGCAGAGCCTCATCTGATGGACACCACTGGGATGGTTATCGCAGGGCTTTTGGATCCCCTTCAGGGTGGCACCAATAGACCCGTAAGCCTGATGTGAGGTTGAGTCATCCCTGAACCAGAGCCTGATTAAGCCACATGCAGTGATGAGTCATTCCCATCCTACGCTCCAGCCAATCCACAAGCCAGGAGCTGAGCTGGTGACTCTCAGGGCAGGTATATAAGCCTCACAGGAGACACGGCAGCTCAGTCAGCTCAATGTCACTTCATGGCATTGGAACTCTCCCCTGCCTGCTAGTTGTGACAGACTCCTCAGGCCGTAGCCTGCTACAGCCCTGTCCCGACTCCAGGCTTGTTCCCACTTCTGCTCCAGCCCTGCCCTTGCTCTGGCCTAGCTCCCAGCCCTACGCTTGCCTTGTTCTGACTGCACTCTTGACTCCTGATTTCAGCTCTGGCTTCAGCTCCTGGTTCAACTGCCACCACGCAGACCACTAGACTCAACTGCCACTACGCCAACCACTAGGTCTGACCATCCAGGTCTCAGTTTCTGACACCCTATAGGGGTTATGTTGCCGTACACTGTTCCTCTCCACCCACCAGGCAGGGCCCCGTTACGAAGAGAGTGGGTGTGTTTCTAACCTCAAATCATAACAATGCACAGACAACACTATAGGAAAATAAGGAGGCAGCGTTGCCTTGTATATCAAAGATGTATGCCCTTGTACTGAGGATGAGATAGAAGTGGGAGGCAAACCTGTTGAAAATCTCTGAGTAAGGATAAAAGGGGTAAAACAAGGGTAATGTCATGATAGGGGTCTACAATTGACCACCTCACCAGGAAGAAGAGATGGATGAGACTTTTTTTTAAACAACTAACAAAATCATCCAAAGCCAGGACTTCAACTACCCAGACACATCTACTGGGAAAACAACACAGCAGGGCACAGATTATCCAACAAGTTCTTGGAATGCATTGGAGATAACTTTTTTGTACAGAAGGTGGAGAAAGCTACTAGGGGAGAGGCTGTTCTAGATTTGATTTGGACAAACAGAGAGGAACTGGTTGAGAATGAGAATGTGGAAGGCAGCTTGGGTGAAAGTGATCATGATAGAGTAGATGATTCTAAGGAATGGTAGGAGGAAAAACAGTAGAATAAAGACAATGGACTTCAAGAAGGCAGACTTTAGCAAACTCAGAGAATTGGCAGGTAAGATCCTGTGGGAAGCAAGTATAAGGGCTTGTCTTCACTAGAGGGGTAAGTCGACCTAAGTTACGCTACTCCAGCTACGTGAATAACGTAGCTGAAGTCGATGTAGCTTAGGTCGACTTACCCCGGTGTCTTCACTGTGCTGAGTCGACGGGAGACACTCTCTGCTCAACTTCCCTTACTTTTCTTGGAGAGCTGGAGTACCAGAGTCGACCGGAGAGTGCTCTGTCATTGATTTAGCGGGTCTTCACTAGACCCGCTAAATTGATCCCTGCTGCATCAATTCCAGGAGCGCCGATCTCCCCATAGTGGAAACCAGCCCTAAGGGGAAAAAGGAGTTCAGGAGAGTTGGCAATTTTTTTAAGAAACATTATTAAGGGCACAAGAGAGAATTCTCCCAATGGGTTCAGTTCTAGTCAATATCATCATAAATGATTTGGATAATGGCAGAGAGTGTACACTTTACAATTTGTGAATGATACCAAGCTGGGAGGGGTTGTAAGCACTTTGGAGGACAGTACTCATATCCAAAATTATTTTGACAAGCTGGAGAAATAGGATGGAATTCAATAAGGACAAATGTGAAGTATTATACTTAGGAAGAAATAATCAATTGCACAAAATACAAAATGGGAAATGAATGGCTAGGAAGGAGTACTACAGAAAAGGATCTGGGGGTTATAGTGTATCACTAACCAGATATGACTCAATAATGTAATACTCTTGCAAAAAAGCAAACATTATTCTGGGATGTATTAGCAGGAGTGTTGTAAGCAAGACATGAGAAGTAATTCTTCCACTCAGCACTGATAAGGCCTCAACTGGAATATTGTGTCCAGTTCTGGCCACCACACTTTGGGAAAGATGTGGACAAACTGGAGAAAGTCCAGAAGAGAGCAACAAAAATGATTAAAGGTCTAGAAAACATGACCTATGCAGAAAGATTGAAAAAAAAATCGGTTTGTTTAACCTGGAAAAAGAGAAGACGGGGGGTGGGGCTGAGGGTGGGGGGACGACATGATAACAGTCTTCAAGTATGTAAAGTTGTTATAAAGAGGAGAGTAATTGTTTTCCTTATCCACAGAGGACAGGAAAGGAAGTAATGGTCTTAAATGTCAGCAAGGGAGATTTAGGTTAGACATTAGGAAAAGCTTCTTAACTGTCAGGGTGGGTAAGCACTAGAACAAATTACCTAGGGAGGTTGAGGAATCTCCATCATTGGAGGTTTTTAAGAACAGGTTAGACAGACATCTGTGAGGGATGGTCTAGCAAACACTAAGTCTTGCTTCAGTGCAGGGGACTGGACTTGATGACCTACCAAGGCCTCTTCCAGTGTGTGGTGCCCAAGTCACTGAAAAGTTCCTAACTCCCTCCGAACTCTTGGAAACCGCACCCAATAAAGGCTTAGCAGAGTCGGATGAGTCTGTTACCCAGCTGCTCTGCAACGGGACTGTTGATAACTTAAATCAGTTATCCACTGTGGGGCTGCTTTACCATTTCCTGACCTTACAAAAGCTCCTAAATACTCCAACATCTACACATTGTAGCTAGATGGAAAGAGGCCACTGGGCCCCATTCAGGGCCAAACACCTTTCTGTCTATAGTATTTGTCCCCTGAGCACTGTAATATCCTTCTTTCTTCCAGGTAGTTCCTGAGATCTTCCCAGTGCAGGTTCCCTAACTACTTATGGGAAACATTAAACTCTCTCGGCACAGAGAAATTTGTCCTGCAATCCCACGCCACCCTTACTCTTCTTTCAGCTCTCATCTACACCCTCTTGTTTTATAGCCAGTTACCAGCTGTGTTATTAGCTACCTTTTGATTTCCCATCCCATCGCCATATTTGATAGTCAGGTCCCAGTGGAGATCAGAACCAAGTACTGGAGCAGAGAGCCCAGTGAAACCAGCTCAGAGACTATTACTAAGATAATAATCATGCCACGGAAAGTTCCCAGGGGTTATAGGGAGGGACTCAGACAGAGAGGAGGCATTTAATAGCCATAAATTCCATCCATGCACCGCCTCCATGTGAATAGAAATTAGATGGAGATGAGCTACCGTGTCACATCTAATTTACCCATCTATCTATCTAATGGTCTCAAGTTGCAGAGGGGGAGGTTTAGGTTGGACATTAGGAAAAACTTTTTCACTAGTAGGGTGATGAAGAACTGGAATGGGTTACCTAGGGAGGTGGTGGAATCTCCATCCTTAGCGGTTTTTAAGGTCAGGCTTGACAAAGCCCTGGCTGGGATGATTTAGTTGGGGTTGGTCCTGCTTTGAGCAGCGGGTTGGACTAGATGACCTCCTGAGGTCCCTTCCAACCCTGAGATTCTATGATTCTATACCCACTGTGGGCCAGTGCAGGATTATTTCCTGCAGTTGGTTCCACAGGCTAATTTTAAAGATCTCAGACTAGGACGCAATCCCACATTCCCTGGTGTGCCCCTGTGATACCTGTTTCAAATGTATTCCGTGATCTCCCATCCCAGGGAAAGCAGTGCCTTTGCTTTGCTATACATGCTACCCCTGCAGGGTGTTGATGTCTCAGATCTAGCCTCTCAGCCTGCCCATGAGGTGATGGGAGTGTCTGTGCAGTGGGGTGAAGGTAGGATTGGGGTCTGTTATATCCCAGCATGCTGAATGGGTCAAAATAATCCCTCGTATAACGCTATAGAATTTGGCCCTATGTATCTTGGTGCTTATAAACAGGAACTGAGAGGGGTTGTTTTCATTCCATGATCCTGGTCTTTTTTTTCAATGTAGCTGTGCAGTGGAAGCTCTGAAGGCCCTGCTGATCCGAGATAGAAAAGAAATTGTGTTGCCATGGATGGAGAAAGTGGGAGGCTGGGACCTTCTCTCAAGTGCTGAGGGTTATCTGGAAGGGGTCCTTCTGCTGGCTAGGTAGGCAATGAAAGCTTCAAGTTCCTCTGGCGACCCTGGGCAGCGCTGATTCATGCTCAGGCTGCCATCTGTTGCAAACTCCTTAGTTACTGTATATTCTTCCAATAATTATGAGTGTATGATTTGTATCACAGAGCCATGATTACACATGCAAGCCACCACCTCTCTGGGCTTCTTGCCAATACCATCCCAAATCTCCGCACTGAGGATGAAGAGAAAATGATGACAGCCATGGCCTTCTTCGCTGGGGTAAGATGGGTTAGTTGACATGCGTGGCTAGGCTTCTAGGGAGCAGTTTAGCTCCAGACTTCAGTAGCTCAGTGTTGAACGGGGAATTTGCATCAGCAACTTGGCTATCCTCTTATCTGTTCCTTGTCACTGATTATGGTGGGAGAGGCATGATGAGAGATCCTATCTTCTGCTGCAGAAGCACTAGTTTTGGATGGGCTAAACCATCAGGTGATACAGGGAAAGAATGAGAGATCCCCAAGGATATTTCTCTCCAGGTTTCCTCACTTATTAGATGGCTTGTCTTTTCCCAGTTCTTTGGGGCTGTCTGCACAGAATGGTCCTTCATCTAAAGCCATGAGATCTAGAGATACTCACTTTCCTGGATTTTTATGTTTAATTTACAGACCAATCTCACTTCTGAATCCCTTGCCTGGGGACAGCTCTGAGAAAAGCCTATTCACACCTCATGAAATGTGGGCGAGGAGTGAACTGCATTCACACAGGAGTGGGCTGTGAGCTGTCATACTTTGGTCTAATGTTTTAGTGCAGTGGTTCTCAAACTTTTGTAGTGGTGAGCCCTTTCACATCGCAAGCCTCTGAATGCGACCCACCTAATAAATTAAAAATACTTTTTTATATATTTAACACCATTATAAATGCTGAAGGCAAAGCGGGGTTTGGGGTGGGGGCTGACAGCTCGCGACCCCCCCATGTAATAACTTCATGACCCCCGGAGGGGTCCTGACCCCCAGTTTGAGAACTCCTGTTTTAGTGTGTGAGTGCTGGTGGTTTGTGATATACAGGTCGAATTAGACAATCTGGTGGTCCCTTCTGGCCTTAAACTCTATGACTCTAGGAGATTTTATTGCAGAATGCAGGGAATTTTGCCTGTGATATCCATCCAAAGAACACACCTGGAGAGAGAATTCTCTGTTTTCAGCTTGTAATGGACTCACTGTTTTGATTTTAGCTTCTCCGTAGCAAATCTGTGACCAAGCTATTGCCAAAACAAACTATTCTGGGTAGGCTGGAAGAGTGGCGGATAGATCCGAGACCCACTGTCCGCTGGCTAAGTCTGCACGGGCTTGGAAACATGGCACTTCACCGGCAGAAGGTAATAGTAATAAGAGGGACTTCCGTGGGAGCTCCAGATACTCAGCTCCTCTGAATACCAGGCCTTACATGTCTGAAACTAGGCCCCCCAAATTAGAGGCTACTTTTGAAAGCATGTATGTAAGTGACTTGCCCAAGCAAGTCAGTTGTGCAGCCAGAACTAGAACCCAGAAGTCCTGACTTGTTCCAGGCCCATTTCTAGACCATGCTGCCTTAGGTATAGCAGTGACAACGGTCACTGAATGATGAATCATCATTATTTTCAGTTATAAAACCAACTCCAGTAATACCAAAAAAGCCTGTAGTGAACACAACAGAACCGTGTAGCTGGTGTTGATGGCACTGACGCAAATCCTAGGTCTGAGGAAGTAGAACCCAGAACTGCTGGATGGTTCATGGCTAAGTGAGTGACATCTGGGAGTGCTTCACCAGGGGTCAATAATGTTCCAGGAAGGTGACAAAGAGCTGTCAATACCCTGCATCCAGCTAAAAGAAAGCGAGTCTCTGAATCCTGGGAGGGACCGTGCTCTGAGCACCCTCTATCTTCAGTCTGCTGGTTACAGTGAGCAATGACTGGAGAGCATGAGTCAGTATTCCATCTCTTCTGACGAGCTTCTTTTCCGCAGGTGAAACAGCTCCAGGCTCTCCTTCCCGCCATCCTGGTGGGTTTGAACGAGACACACGAGAGGCTTGTTGGGGAGGCCATCACCGCTCTGGGAAGCATTCTCAGACACCACAGGGACAGGGTGAACATCAGCTCCATCTGTGTTCGGATTGTGAAGATGCTTCGGCCCTTCCTGGATGACGTAAGGCAACAGGAAGAGGGAGGTTTCTATGTGCGTGGACGGGGAGCTGGTTACTGCTCCCAAGGAAAAGCAGTACCCTTTGTGAGGAGAGAACCTCCTTTTTTAATCCCTTCAATTCTTGGTTCCTCCTGCTTTCCCCGATCCCGAGCTAAGTTTTCATTCAGTGGATCCTGTTGGGCCTTTATTAAGCAGCAGTACAGATCCACTTCTAGCCATGCTTATAGTTCATGTCCTGTCACAGTCAAGCTCAATAGGGCAATATCTAGTCTGTTACCCATCTGCAAAATGGGGTTACTGATATTTCCTGACCTCCCAGGTCCCAGGTCGCCTAGGGCGGCAGGATTTGGGGGCTGGCATTTCGCTGCCCTTGGCGGAATTTCGGCGGCGACTCATTTCCCAGCGTCAATTCGGCGGCAGCTTCAGAGGAGGAGCTGCCGCCGAAGCGCCGCCGATTACTGCGGAGGAGTGCTGCTGCCTAGGGCGGCAAAAACCCTGGTGCTGCTCATGCTCCCAGGGTACTGTGAGGTCATATTCTATATTGCTTGTGAGGTGCTCAAAAACTAGTGACAAACACCATAGAAAAGCCTGTAAATACATGATCAATAGGGCGGATTCTGATGTCCTGTATTAGTCAGAGGTATATTCTCTGCTGTAGCCATGATCTGCAGCTCACAATGCTACAGAATCGACATTGGTCTCCAATTTCATCCTTTCCTCGGAGTAAAGCAGGCCTTCCTCATCACAGGAGGAAATGAATGCTCAGGATCACAGCAAACCCAGACATTTGAAACTCAACCAGTCTAGAGACTGGATTCACCATCAGGCATACGGCTCCCCATACAGGGTCTCCCATGACAATGGGGACTTCTTTCAATGGTTGATTGGGTGACTGAGTATCTCTATTGATTCTGAACTAGAAGGGCAGCTTGATTTCCCCCAGCAATCTTTGGTGAACAAATGGACCCTGAGACCAGAAAGATAATATGGCAACACTATCTGGAGGTTCAAAGTTTTTGCTGACACAGACTAACACGGCTGCTACTCTGAAACCAAATTTTATCTGACACTCAAGCAGTATGCTGCTGAATATGGAAGATGTAATCCACTGAAAGACGCAGGATTACTATGTTCTATGTGTTATGCAGCAGGATGTGCGGCTGATTTAACAACACCCTCCCCACAATGAATCGTCAACTAAGTTTGGCCCCAGGACCTTCTGTGTCACAGCACAAATCTCTACCACTTGAGCAAATGGAGTAATTTAACTAGCTGGTAGCAGTAGTGGGTTGTTATCCCCTAGTGGCCCAACCACTAGAGAAGGACATGGCACAGACTCTGCCATTATGTTACAATGACACAGTGTTAGCAGGGTGTGCACCTCTTGTATAGAGATGCCTGAAACTTATAGCAGAGAACCTCCAACACCTACATATGAAACTGTAGTGGGAAACATTTCCTCAATCCACCCCATTGTATAAAGAGCCATTTTTTCTGCATAGGCAGGCAATGCACAGTTATAAAGCCACAGTCTGAGTCTGTAGTTTCCATTACAGACACTGCTCTGTGCTGAAACAGCTTTCAGCGAGAGAGCTTTCCCTCTGTGTGTATTACAGCGCAGAGACAAGGTGCGCTCTTCTGCGATTGGCCTGTTTGGGAACCTCTTGAGTGGCTTGAACCTAAAGTCTAAATCCATCATGCAGGAGCAAGTCCTCAGCAGCCTGGTGCCATTGCTCCTCCATCTGCACGACCAGGACCAGGAAGTGGTTGAGGTAAGACTTAGCGTCATTTCTCCAGCCCTAAGGAATGACAATTGTCAGGCTCTTCTGCCAGATCCCTCTCTAGAGCCATTTCCCAAGGCACAATCTTTTCTGCTTTTTACCCTAACGTGTTTCCTATACACATGTACCCAAAGGTAAAAATATTGCTCCTTACAGACACTTCCCGTACCCTTTTAGCCCATGCTCTGTCTCTGGGGGGAGGTGCAGGGAGGGGTAGTGCCGGGTGCGGGGGGGGGGGGGGGAGTTGGCCTGTCTCCTGGGGGGGAATAGTACTCGGTCGAGGTTAGTGTGTGTGTGTGGGGGGGGAGGGGGTTGGCCTGTCTCAGGTGTGTGTGTGGGGGGTAGTGCTGGGGACGGGGGTTGGCCTGTCTCCGGGGGTGGTGGTGGGGTTTAGTGCCGGGGAAGGGAGTTGGCCTGTCTCCGGGTGGGGGGAGGGGGATGCCATTAACAGGAAGGCCAGATGCCATTAACAGGAAGGCAGGGACATTAAGGCCACATTGCTAGGTGGCATCTACACATGCACCTCTCAAAACTTGCATGTGGATCTGTCTGCAAGTGCAAAACTCTATAAATCAGGTAATTGCAGCCTAAGCACCTCATTTGCATGAACGCATCTGGAAACATCTGCCCACCAAAAATGTGGGAGGAGACCGTAGGACCCCAGGGCCCTGGCTCTCTCTCTGGGATAGGAACAGAGAGACTACAAGGGTCAAGGAGGAGGCCATTAACCCTTCCCTTCCCTCCCCTACTTAGGGTAAGTTTTCTTCATTGGCTTTCAGTGGCTATTGGACAGGATCAACAGCATCTGCCCTTCTGACCTCCCTCTCTCCCCTTTGCCACACAGAGTTGTGAGTGGACTTTAGCCCGATGTAATGACTTCATGGGATGGAAATTGCTGGAGGAGATATTCACCATGGCCCATTATGACAATCAGCAGGCTTTGTGCACGGTCTGCAAGCAGCTGGTAAGTGAACAGTGGGTTTTTCTTTGGGATGGGATGATTTGGTGGTGGTGGGGACCTGAGTTGTCTAATAAATGGCACCATATTTAAAATGACTTGCATCTCCCTCGAGATCTCGCTTTGCAGGCTTAGTGACCCTCCTGTCCACACCCTGCTGCTGCTGTCTTAGATCACGTTGGTGAACGGGAAAGCTTGAAAATCCTTGGTGTTGGTCTAAAAGCGATACCTTGAGCAATGCGCATAGGCACAGGCAGTGGGAAGGGCACTTGGGGACAATGCAGTGGGAGTAGGCAGGTGGCACCAGTGCTGGGGATGAGGCCATGGAGCACTCAGAGGATGGTAATGATGCTTTTTCCTGTTCGAAAGCTCGCTGGCAGGAATTGTCTGCAGCAGAATCACTGACATTAGAAACTGAATGGAGGTACTAGGTGACCCAGCCCCTTCTCCTGACAACGGAGGAAGGTCTGTGCTCCATCCAGTCTAGTTTTAAATATTTCAGGTGATGGGTCTTCCACTGCTGCCTTTGGGAGAGTCATCTACTACCAGCTGGCTCCCATTTTCACTGAGGTCCCATAGGACCTCTTTTCCCTCCCCCTAATGCTGTTCTTTGGTGACTCCAGCAACATTCCAAGGGCTTGTCTACACTTGAAACCCTACAGGGGCACAGCTGTGCTGCTGTAGCAGTTCCATGTAGACACTACCTATGCTGATGGGAGGGGTTCTCCTGTTGGAGTAAGTAATCCATCTCCCCAAGAGGCAGTAGCTAGGTGGGAAGAATTCTTCCATCAACCTAGCATTGTCCACACCAGGGATTAGGTTGGTTTACCTATGTCATTCATGGGTGTGGATTTTTCAGATTCTTGAGCGACGTGGCTGGGTTGACCTAACTTTTTAGCTCAGACCAGGCCTGGGAGGAGTTTGCTCAGAAGGTGAAAGCTCTGGACTTGAAAGAATTAGCTGCTGGCACCAAAGTTTGATCAGTCTGTTAGCCCACTAGTCTGGGTCTCCTCTTATATCCTCCTCCCCTTGTTGACCTAGATACAGTATTTCCCTTTCTTCTACTCCCCAGCCAAGCTCTCTCTAATATTCAGAGAGGTCTCTTCATTCCTCCCTAGGTTCAGCGATACTCAGGGAGAGTCCATGAATTCCTGTCCCAGAGCCAGCACTATCTGAAGAGCGGCCAGGCTCCTGTGAGGAGGGCAGCCAGTATGTTCACAGGTAAACAAAACCAAACTACACACTTGACCTTTGTAAGGAACTTCTATCAAAGCCTTTTTCTGAGCTTCCCTTCCTCTCTCTTGGGGTTTATACAGAACTGTAGGAAGCAAGTTACAGCCCTTTAATGCCCCATGCTCTCATCTCATCTAACCCCCACACTATGCTATTCCTGGAATAACTGCTATAGAACAATGCAAATACTAGAGTCGAGTTAATAATTCACAGCTAATTATTTATTAGGCACATTTTGCTTTTTTGATCTTTGACCACATTGTGAAATTCTCCAGAGTATTTATGATTCAAAAGGTTTGCAAATAGCTTTAACGACTAATTCTTGGGCAGCTGATTGTGCAAACTGCAAGTGTTACAATTGAATATATATACTTCTTCACGCTGTAACTCATCAAACTAATGTAACTGTAACTTTGGGCTTGTCTACACTTAAAATGCTACAGGAGTGAAGCTACCTTGCTGTAGCGCTTCAGTGTAGACACTGTCTGTGCTGATGGGAGAGATTTCCCATTGGTGTAGTTAACCCATCTGCCCAGGAGGCGGTAGCTAGGTCAATGGAAGAATTCAAGAAGTAATAATCAAGCATACAATTGGAAAATAGTTTGCGGCCATTATTTGCACTACAATTTGCTTTCTGCTAGTATTTGCCCTAGCAAAGCTTAAGTGATTACAGAATGAGATCCTCTGACATTCACCAATGCAACTGAAGGAAAATTCATTTTTGCATTTGACCAAATATTTGCCAGGGTGTCCCCGTTTGCCCACTTCTAGTAGATATAACCTCCTTTGCAAATCAGCTCTTCAGGCATGCTCCAGATTTGGGCCTCCTAGGAGCTTGTGAACTCATCTGATGACCTGACAGATGTCATGAAAACACCTAAGCAGTAGAAGCTCCCACTGGAGGTTGTGAGGAGAAGTGAGAGGCTAATTATTTTAACCATCTCTCTAGGGTTCATTGTCCATCACATGGATGCCAGCTGCATGAGTGTAGGAGATATGTCCTCACTGCTTAGTGGTAAGTGAGGATCCTGGCCTTTGAACCAAGCAAATTAATATACCTGGGTGTGTACATACAACCAGTCATGTGTTTGTGCATGACAGTTTCAGGGTGTGTGTTTAACCAGAGTGTGTGCCTGTCTGTTTCTGGATGTTTGGGTAACAAATTTGCACATTTATGGTATTCCTCTAGGCACAGCTGTTTCTGATCACATTTGTGTATCTAAGTTCATGGTCTCTGACTGCGTATTTGCATATCTCTGTGGGTGATCACGGGTCAGTGCCTGACCTGCTCCTTGTTTCAGCTCTCAGTGATTCGCTGCTTGACCCTGAGCCCTCAGTCTGCAGTGTTGCTTCTGTCTCTATCCAGCAAGTGAAGCAAGTTTCTGAGACTCTGGCTGTGACAAGTGTTCTGATCTCACTCAGGAGGCTATTCTGCTGCGTGACCAGCCAGAACAGAGAGAAACCTCTGTATGAGGACAGCCCCTTTAAAAGAAAGAGATGGCTGGAACTCCAAGATTCAAAGATTGTGTGAGAATTAATTCAAAAAGAGTAAGAATAAAACAAGAGACTCCTTACTGGAGGCTTCCATGCCTCTGGGCCTGCATTGGAAAGCACACAAAGGGGAAAAAAATCCCACGCTCTCTGTAGAAGAACTTGTTCCTCCAGCATTAGAAAAAACTGGCAGAGCTCCTGAGAGGTGAACACAGATCTTGCCTCCAGGCAGAAAATTGGACTTGTAGCTTTTCGCTCAACAAAGGAAAATAAATTTTGATGCAGTGTGTCATTAACCTGTGGAATTCTCTGCCCCAGTAGGTCAGTGAGAAATACTATGGGGAGAGGGTGGGAAGGAGACTGTGCCAATATGCTCTTCAACCAGGGTGTGCTTCAGCTGGAGTTCAGATGTTATTGCATATACAAGCTCTTGGTTTGCTCAGCTTGGAATCATCTTTGTTTAAAGGAGCGCTGTGAAATGGAGTGAGGCAGTGTATAGCATAAATAAGGAAGTATCTTGGTTCAGTTTTAAAAGGGATCTTGCCGGGCCTGGACTGATAGAAAGGCTTAGTCCAGCTCTGGGCTGTTTGGTCTCATTTGCTTCACAAGCTCAAGGAGAGAGGTTTTGGCTAGAGAGGCATTCCCATAAGCATTCCCACTTGCAGATATACTCTTGAAAAAGCCTCCAGGGAATCTTTCTTTACCTTTAGCAGACCACTGTAGTCTATTAATTTCTGGATTAATATATTGATAGATTGGTTTTATATTAGATCCCAGTAACCTGGGTTAAAAGTTCAGCTTCCTACACAACTTGTTATGGACCGGGATGTAGGCAGCCTAGCCTAGTAGTCAGGGCAGCAGTCAGGTTTAGTGGGTGGAGCAGGCATCCCAGTTGCGGAACAAAGCCGAGGGTCAGCACCAGAGTCAACTGCCAGTTACCAGAGCCAGGGGTCAAGCCAGAGTCAGAACTAGGAATTGAAGTTATGGGTCAGAGCTGAGATCAGATGCCAAATGCCAGAGACAAGGTCAAGCCAGAGTCAGAAGTTGGAGGACGGGGTTGGAGTCAGGACTGGTCACTGAGGACTGGAAGTGAGGTGTAAGGGCAGGAGGATAGACAAAGATGAAGCATAAAGCAGGAGGATGGTGGGAACAGGAGCGAACAGGGGTGAGGCAAGCAGGAATCATGAACAGGGTTGGGTGCAGAATACAGGCCCAAGTAGGGGCCAATGCAGCCACAACAGAAAACCACCTTGTTGCTCAGACAAAATTCCTGTTCCTCCTTCTGGTTTAAATAGCATAGTTGGCCCAATCGGCAGAGCTGGGTGATCTTCCAATCAGAGTTTGTGTTGGTGGTGCCTTGGCTGGGACAATAGTCCTAGTAGCTTCTCAGCCCATCAGGTTTCAGTAGACATTGGGTGGAGGCCAGGATGCAGCAGTTGTCTAGTGACTCCTAAGCCTGGGTTCAAGATCTGAGACATCACACAACTACAGTAGCAGGATTAGTTGCATGGGCATCATCAGCTTCAGAGACTCCAGAAGCACATGAGGGACCATGACCACAACTGATGTACGTACTTACAAGTTCTCAAGTATCCTTTTATTAAGAATTTTACTAAACAGATAAACGATATCAAAAATACCCCTTTCTTTCCTGCTGTGTTGTAGTAACACAGCATGTGTAGTCCTAATCCTGGAATCACGTACACTTCCTGGTAGGGACCCTGAGGTGTCAATCATTGTCATCACCACCACCAGTGGCTGTCATCCTGGCTTCTCCTTCACTCACAGGCCAGGACTCAACTTTTATAGTATATCACACTGATGTTCCCTGTACTTTATGCTTATGCATAGTGGTTTCAGCCCCTTTTCCTTATCTGTACATCCACACCCCACTAATTTCAGGGTGTCATGTTTTACATAGGCTAACTCCTTAGTTCCTCTTACATTCATTAGCACTTATGTCAGTGAGTTACTATGCGAGAGACAAGGTGGGAAGTACAAGCTTTCAAGCTACGCGCAGCTCTTCTTCCTGTCTGGAGAAGGAAGCAGAGTGCTTGAGCTAAACACAGGTTGGGACAGATTGTTAAACAGAAGGGGTAATGTGGGCAGTGCTCACTTGAAATGAAGTAGGCCATTTGGGGTTAGGCCGTTATGCATAAAAAGTTTGACGTGAGCCATTAAGGGCTGCAGGCAGTGTGGTATGTTACAAATTGTCGCAATGAGCCATAAAATCAGTGTCCCTGTGAAGTCCATGGTTTTTGTTGTCTAGCAGAGTTATGACTTTATGTTCCCACTATTTCCTGAAGTCCCTCTTTGGATACCTGCCATCTCAGTACTGACTTAGACCAACCTCGCTTAGCTGATGAGAGCTGAAGAGCTCTCAAAGGGGTTGCGACAAAGGGTCCTGTGGCACCTCTCAAAGGGGTTGTCTTTGAGATCCCTTTCTCCTTTAAGAAACTTCTAAAAATAATCATTGTCGCTGTGAATTACAGGAAGGTCACTAAAATGGCTTTGAACTAGCTCTCCCATTTTCTCCGAATGTTTCCCTCCCAAACTCATTTGTATAGGTCTGTGTGCAATGCTGTTGCTAGCAGCGTGATGGCACTAAACCCAGGCAAGAATGAGGCCAAGAAGCAGGAATTATAATAGAAAAGTGATGCTCATTTGATAAATGAAAGTGGCTCTTCCTTTAGGATTACGCTGCAGCTTCTTTTCCTGTAACTGACATTTTTCTCTCCATTTTCTATATAACCCAAGAGACATTTCCCTCCCTCAGGCAAGTACTCCTGAGTCTTGCTGTTATCAGCAAAAATACAATTCTAAAGTTCATTTGCCCTTGGGAGTAATTTTTTTTAAAGTAAGGATAGCAAAAGTTTTCAGAACAGATGCAACTTTTTTTTAGTAGTAAATAAAATGTCAGGCTCTTCAGGGCTCCTTTCTCAGTCTGGGGACCAAGTATATTATTGACTCACTGCAATGCTAATAAATAAAAGTAACACGAGCATCCCCAGCCGAGATCAGGGCCCCATTGTGGTACAATGCAAAGACAGAGACATAGACAGAGACAAAGGGAGAAGATGAGAACTGAAACGTGAAGTGACTTGCCAAATGACACAAAGCAACTTCGTGGTAGAATTGGAACTAGAATTCTAGTCTCCTGCTTCCCACTCTAGTGCCTCATCCACTGGAACATGTGGCCTCCCAACAGCTTGCTGGACGGCCTGATAGCACTGTCAGGGTTAGACACCTCTAACTAGTATTAATTTGTTCCTACAGGGAGGAAAGCTGTTTAAGACCCAGCACTAGGAGTCCTAAGAGCTGGGTTCTATTCCGGGATCTACCACTGACTTGTTGCATGACCATAAGCAAGTCACTTCACCTGTGTATGTCTCCGTCCATACCTGATCACTTCTTGCCTTGCCTTCTTCAACCTGCTCCTTTTCGCTGTCCTCCCCAGTTCTCACATCATATCCTCATATCTAGCATGTTGCTATCTTCCTTTCCTGTTGGTTGGTGCAGCCATATCTCACCTCCTCCTGAAGCTTTGAATTGGCTTCTGTCTCTTTCCTTATCATGTCCCGATGCCTCATCCTCACTTTCATGGTCTTGCACAACTCCACCCCAGCCCAGCCTACATCTTGTCTCGTCTCTTACAGTACCTCTCCCATATTGCACTCAATGTTCTGCCAACATGTTGCACTTTGGCCCCCCCTTCATTTCCTCCCCCAGACAGCTCTCTGCCAACACTGACACTGGTTCCTTTCCATGGAATCTCCTTCCTTATCCCATGTACCATGCAGCCTCACTCTCCGCCTTCAAATCCATCCTCGCCACCTTCTTTATCTTACTAGTGTTTTATATTGAGCCAGCCGTTGTAGTTCTGAGCACTCTAAGTATTTAAAATAGGTTCTTATCCTAGTCTTCTTAGCATATGCGCAACGTGCCTCAGGTGGCATGTGACCAGGATTCATCACCAAATTTGATCTTCTGGTTGGATCATTACTAGCAACGGCTATTATAAATACCTTCTTCCATCTCTAGCTGGCCAGGTGACTGCATCCCATCCAGATAAATGCAGGTTTGGCTCCGGTGACTAAAGTATTCAGATCTTCCAGGCTTGATTACTGCAACACACTACCTGGCCTTAAAAAACCTCTGTCTCATTGTGCATGCTGCAGTTCATTTCCTAGTCAGTACAGGTCAACACGAGCGCCATTAGCCCCGCATTGCTCCAGTAGCTACCCTGGCCCCCACTGGACTGCAGATCAAATTCAAGGTGCTGGTTTTAATCATCAAAAGACACTGTAGATTCGGCCCACATAGAGCAGGGAACTGCCTTTCTCTCCATGACCAGGACCTTCCACCAGAGCTGCATTCTTCACAGACTGTGGATCTATGAATGACAATTGAGACTGGTCAGAGTGGGAGGCAGAGCCTTCTTAGTGGCCATAAAGCATAGGCGCCGACTTCGTGGGTGCTCCGGGGCTGGAGCACCCACGGGGAAAAATTGGTGGGTGCTCCGCACCCACCGGCAACTCCCCGCCCGCCTCGGACCCGCGGCAAACTCACCGGAGCACTGGGAGACGTTGCGGGCCCCCGCCCCTGACGCTGGGCAACGTTGCGTCGGCATCGGGGGCGGGGCCCCGCAACGTCACCCGGCGTCGGGGGCGGGGCCCCGCCCCTGACGCCGGGTGTCAGCACCCACCGGCGTAACAGGAAGTTGGCGGCTGTGGGCCATACATCTCCCTTTTACAGGACATTAGAATGACCACTGATTCCATGACTCCCTTCAATCCCAGTGCAAGACACTTCTTTAAAGCAAGTCTTTCCCATGACATAAAGAAAACCTTTGTAGCCTTCCAACTGCAAAAAGAAGTGCAACAACTAAAGACTTAGACACCTGTTGGATTTTGCAAATATATATGGTGCACAGACACTATAGTGATGCACATGGTATAAATACCTAGATAGATCTGGTCATTAATTGGCATTTGCTATGCAGTGAAACAATTATGTTTTTATTGCTATTAATAGTAGGGCTCTAGGTTGGTGCAAAACACCTGTGAGGATGATGCTTGTTATAGGTAATATTGAAAGGTAAAAGGTTCCTAGAAGATCCCTGTGCATTCTCCTTTGGAAGCCAAATTCTGTGAGCAGCCAGCAGGAAACACTAGCTTCTCCCACTCACGCTATCATCAGTTCTCTGCAATCTGCTGGTTCAGCGCTTAACTAAGTTGAACATTTTAGCTCTTCTCAGCAAGTTTCCCATAAGCCACCAAGAGACTCCTGACTAAACCAAAGCTGATAAAGCTATGATTTCAAATGTGTGAGTAACTTAATTGGGTCCTATAGCATGCTTGTCACAAGATACATAGTTCTAGTGACGTTTAAACCCATTAGAGGGATTAGCACAAGGTTTCTTCTAGGCAGAATGAGACAATTTAATTTCTCTTAAGCGTGCCATCCTCCCTGGGGCATGTTCTCACGTACAAACTCCCTGCCAACCAAGCATCAAAAGCTTATATTTGCTTTTTACTGTTTCTTTCATTAAATTAGACTCACAAACAAGTGTCATGAAACTGCAGTGTGATTATCAAAGAACAAGTGTCAAGAATACTTTGTGGTTTTCAAATGTGTTTTTTTAACACACATCTAGCAAGACTGCTAAATGTTTGGCATTTGGCATTAACCCAGCAAAAGGAAAAAGGAGTTTATTTTAATGGTGCAGCATCCCTTGGGTCTGTACATTGCCCCCAACAATAGGAGAAATCTGTAAGGTATACGCTATCTATCTTAGATACTTTCATGGCCCTTTAACAGAGTTCACTCACTGCTAGGCACTCCCTCATGACCACATGTGGCATCACACCTCTCTTGCTGGGCTAATGCCCCTGGCACCGTGGAGGTTTCTCTGCCTGGTTATTTGGTCCACCAGCTGGTTCACTGTCTTTAGCCCACCCCTTTTGGGGTCCCAGTTGTCCTAACCAAGAAGTTGTCCCTTTCAACTTCAAAAAGGGGAACTACCCAAAAATTAGGAGTCTAGTTAATCAGAAATTAAAAGGAATGGTCACAAGAATGAAATACCTGCACACTTCATGGAAACTTTAAAAAAATACCAGAATAGAGGCTCAAACTAAACATATACTCCAAATAATGAAAAACAGTGAGGACGACCAAAAAATGGCACCATGGCTAAGCAACAGAGTACAAATTGGAGGTCAAATCCTGCTAGGGAAAATAGAGAGGGACATAAATTTTGGCAAGTCAAGTGTAAAAGTATAATCAGGCAGGCAAAAAATCTGAAAAGCAACTAGCAAAAGACAAACATTCTAAGAGCATTTTTTAAAAGTACATCAGAAGCAGGAAGCCTACCAATCCATCAGTGGGGCCACCGGACAATTGAGGTGCTAAAAGAGCATTCAAGGAAAACAAGGCCATTATGGGAAAGCTAACTTAATTCTTTGCATCACTCTTCACTGCAGAGGATGTGAGGGAGATTCCACACCTGAGCCATTCTTTTTAGGTGACAAATCGCAGGAACTGTCCCAGATAGAAGTGTCATTAGAGGAGGTTTTGAAACAAACTGATAAATTAAACTGTAATAAGTCACCAGGACCAGATGGTATTCATAAGAACGGCCATACTGGGTCAAACCAAAGGTCCATCTAGCCCAGTAATCTGTCTTTTGACAGTGGCCAATGCCAGGTGCCCCAGAAGGAATGAACAGAGCAGGTAATCATCGAGTGATCCATCCCCTGTTGTCCATTCCCAGCTTCTGGCAAACAGAGCTAGAGACACCATCCCTGCCCATCCTGGCTAATAGCCATGGATGGACCTATCCTCCATGAATTTATCTAGTTCTTTTTTGAACCCTGTTATAGTCTTGGCCTTCACAACATCCTCTGGCAAAGCGTCCCACAGGTTGACTGTGCGTTGTGTGAAGAAATACTTCCTTTTGTTTGTTTTAATTCTGCTGCCTATTAATTTCATTTGGTGACCCCTAGTCAGCCATCCAGGAGTTCTGAAGGATGAAATTGCAGAACTACTAACTGTGATATGTAACCTCTCACTTAAATCAGCTTCCATATCAAATGACTGGAGGATAGTTAATGTGATGCCAATTTTTTAAAAAGGCTCCGGAGGTGATCCTGGCAATTACAGGGCGGTAAGCCTAACTTCAATACCAGGCAAATTGGTTGAAACTATAGTAAAAAACAGAATCAGACACATAGATGAACATAGTATGTTGGGAAAGAGTCAACATAGCTTTTGTAAAGGGAAATCAGGTGTCACTAATCTATTAGAATTCTGTGAGGGTGCCAGCAAGCATGTGGACAAGGGTGATCTAGTGCAGGGGTCTCCAAACTTTAGGAGATGAGGGCCACATTAGATTTTTTTTTAGGGAAACGAGGGCCCCCCGCCGCCGAAATGCCGCCGATGTGGGCAGCAGCCTCTGAGCTGCTGCCGAAAAGCCGCCGACACGGCGGCAGCTCCCGAGGTGGGCGGCAGCGTCTGAGCTGCTGCCGAAGTGCCGCCAACGCAGCAGCATGGGGGTCGGACAAATTGAAGCCGTGGGCCGGATCCGGCCGCGGGTTGTAGTTTGGAGACCCCTGATCTAGTGGATATGCTGCACTTGGGCCTCCAGAAGTCTTTGACAAGGTCCCTCACCAAAGGCTCTTAAGCAAAGTAAGGTGTGCTGGGATAAGAGGGAAGGTCCTATCATGGATCAGTAACTGGTTAAAAGATAGGAAACAAAGGGTAGGAATAATCAGTCAGTTTTCACAGTGGAGACAAGTAGATAGCTGTGTCCCCCAGGGATCTGTACTGACAGCACGTTCAACATATTCATAAATGATCTGGAAAAACAGGTAAGCAGTTTGGTAGCAAAGTTTGCAGACAATACTAAATTACTCAAAATAGTTAAATCCAAAACTGACTGCGAAGAGTTACAAAGGGATCTCACGGTTCCGCGGCAGCGGGACTAGTTGCCTGAGGCCACACAAGCAGCGGCCGGTGTGGCTGGCCCCGGGGCCACCCCAGCTGCTTGGTTGGCCTTGGAGTCAGCCTGCACCAGCCGGTGCAGAAGTCACGGAATCTGTGACTTCCGTGACCTCTGTGAAAGACTCGCAGCCTTAGTGACTGGGCAATAAAATGGCAGATGAAATTCAATGTTGATAAATGCAAGGTAATGCACATTGGAGAACATAATCCCAACTATACATACAAAATGATGGCGTCTAAATTAGCTGTTACCACTCAAGAAAGAAATCTTGGACTCATTGTGGAGAGTTCTCTGAAAACATCCACTCAATGTGCAGTGGCAGTCAAACAAGCCAACAGAATGTTAGAAACCATTAGGAAAGGGATTGATAAGAAGACAGAAAAATACCATAATGCCTCTCTATATATCCATGGTATGCCCACACCTTGAATACTGCATGCAGTTCTGGTCACTCCCTCTCAAAAAAGATATATTAGAACTGGAAAAATGTACAGAGAAGGGCAACAAAAATGATATGGGGCGTGGAATAACTTCCATATGAAGAGAGATTAAAAAGTCTGGGACTGTTCAGCTTCAAAAAGAGACATACTAAATTGATATGACAGAGGTCTATAAAATCATGAACGGTGTGGAGACAGTGACTAAGGCAATGTTATTTATTCACATTACTCAAGAACCAGGGGTCACCCAATGTAATTAATAGGCAGCAGGTTTAAAACAAACAAGGAGGTACTTCTTCACACAACGCACAGACAATCTGTGGACCTCACTGCCAGGGTACGTGGTGAAGGCCAAAAGTATAACTGGGCACAAAAAAGTGTTAGGCAAGTTAATGGAGAATAGGGTCCATCAATGGCTACTAGCCAAGATGGTCAGGGATGTAACCCCATGCTCTGGGTGTCCCAAAGCCTCTGACTGCCAGAAGCTGGGACTGGACAACAGGGGATGGATCACTCGATAATTGCCTTGTTCTGTTCATTCCCTCTGAAGCACCTGGCATTGGCCGCTGTTGGAAGACAGGATACTGGGCTGGATGGGCCATTGGTCGGACCTGGTATGACCATACTTATGTTCTTAAGAGTCCAAAACTCTCTTTAATGAAAACAAAAAGCCATCTCCTTTCTCTGACGCTTTTTTTCAGCCAGTCCTCAGTTCAGCCTGCTGCTCCTTGCTGAGCTCAACCACCTTTGTACAGGGCTTGTAGGGGAGCCCTGTCCCACCCTTGCAGCCCAGGGCCCTGTACTGCACAGCTAGATCAGCTCCCTTACCCGTGCTGCGGTCTTCCTGGGGCCACTTCCTACTTTGTCTCTTTACTTCCCCTCTAGGTCTCCCAATCACTTCCCTGGTTAGTCTGGGTCTCTCCCAGGCCTCCCTGCCTGCAGAGCTTTTCTCTTTCAGTCCTTTTCCTGCTCTGAGCTATCCCACTGCTCACTCAGGGCCCTGCAAGAGCCTTCTTGTGCCCTACAATCTCCTCCCACCAGCTCTTTCCCCAGATAGGCCCTACCATAAACCCAGCTCCTTTCCGTTTCCTCACAGGTGAGGCTTGTCCTATAATCAGGGCTTGCTTAGTCCCAGGCTCTCCAGCCCACAAGCAAGCCACCCTGTTACATGCCTCCCTTGCTGTAGTATCTGTACACCTCACACTCCAACATATTTATCCTCACAACACACCTGGGAGGCAGGATGCTGCTATTGTCCCTATTTTGCTGATGGGAAATTGAGACACAGAGGGATTGTTTCATATAACTTCATAGATGTAAAGGCCAGAAGGTACCATGAGATCATGGTAAATCATGGGAGACAGGAGAGATTCCAGAAGACTGGAAAAGGGCAAATATAGTGCCCATCTATAAAAAGGGAAATAAAAACAACCCAGGAAACTACAGACCAATTAGTTTAACTTCTGTGCCAGGGAAAATAATGGAGCAAGTAATTAAGGAAATCATCTGCAAACACTTGGAAGATGGTAAGGTGATAGGGAATAACCAGCATGAATTTGTAAAGAACAAATCATGTCAAACCAATCTGATAGCTTTCTTTGATAGGATAACGAGTCTTGTGGATAAGGGAGAAGCGGTGGATGTGGTATACCTAGACTTTAGTAAGGCATTTGATATGGTCTCGCATGATATTCTTATCAATAAACTAGGGAAATACAACTTAGATGGGGCTACTATAAGGTGGGTGCGCAACTGGCTGGATAACCGTACTCAGAGAGTAGTTATAAATGGTTCCCAATCCTGCTGGAAAGGTATAACGAGTGGGGTTCCGCAAGGGTCTGTTTTGGGACCGGCGCTGTTCAATATCTTCATCAATGACTTGGATATTGGCATAGAAAGTACGCTTATTAAGTTTGCAGATGATACCAAACTGGGAGGGATTGCAACTGCTTTGGAGGATAGGGTCATAATTCAAAATGATTTGGACAAATTGGAGAAATGGTCAGAGGTAAACAGGATGAAGTTTAATAAGGACAAATGCAAAGTGCTCCACTTAGGTAGGAACAATCTGTTTCACACATACAGAATGGGAGGAGACTGTCTAGGAAGGAGTACGGCAGAAAGGGATCTAGGGGTTATAGTGGACCACAAGCTAAATATGAGTCAACAGTGTGATGCTGTTGCAAAAAAAGCAAACATGATTCTGGGCTGCATTAACAGGTGTGTGGTGAGCAAGACACGAGAAGTCATTCTTCCGCTCTACTCTGCGCTGGTTAGGCCTCAAATGGAGTATTGTGTCCAGTTCTGGGCACCGCATTTCAAGAAAGATGTGGAGAAATTGGAGAGGGTCCAGAGAAGAGCAACAAGAATGATTAAGGGTCTAGAGAACATGACCTATGAAGGAAGGCTGAAGGAATTGGGTTTGTTTAGTTTGGAAAAGAGAAGACTGAGAGGGGACATGATAGCGGTCTTCAGGTGTCTAAAAGGGTGTCATAAGGAGGAGGGTGAAAACTTGTTCATCTTAGCATCTGAGGATAGAACAAGAAGCAATGGGCTTAAACTGCAGCAAGGGAGGTTTAGGTTGGACATTAGGAAAAAGTTCCTAACTGTCAGGGTGATTAAACACTGGAATAAACTGCCCAGGGCGGTTGTGGAATCTCTGTCTCTGGAGATATTTAAGAGTAGGTTAGATAAATGTCTATCAGGGATGGTCTAGACAGTAATTGGTCCTGCCATGAGGGCAGGGGGCTGGACTCGATGACCTCTCGAGGTCCCTTCCAGCCCTAGAATCTATGAATCATCTAGTCTGACCTCCTATATAACACAGGACAGAGAATTTCATCCAATTACTCCTGTACTGAGCTCAGGACCTTGTGTTTCACTAAAGCATCTTCCAGAAAGGCATTCAGTCTTGAGATGAAACACACATTTACTGCGCAAAGCTGTATCTGAGATGGAGAAGGGACTCCCAACAGAAGGGATTCACAACCAGTGCAAACCCAGCCAACTCACTAATGGTTTGGGCTCACATCACAGTGAATAAAGTTACTCAAGTGCTAATAAGAGGCTTTATCATATCTGATGGGTTGTTAACAGCAGACATTTTCTTTGGAGAAAATCCTCATTCAACAACACACCAACACTGAGCGGTATGTTCACGTACCACAGGCTCTTCTACCTCTTCAAGTCAGGTGTTTTTTTTTAACCTAGTTGACAAAGCCTACTCTGTACACTGTTCCTACCTTTCAGGGGAGGGCTCTAAAAATCTTGCCACTTGCCCTATTTGTTAGGCTGCAAAAATGTCTTTATTTAGTGACATTTGAATGCATTACAATTAAAAGGTTAACATTTCCCACTGTCGCTACCATCAGTGGTAGCAACATAAGGAGCTCTTGTATAAACTGCCATGTTATGCAACCTTGCTCAAAGCAGGTCTACTCTGGACAACTTCAACCATAGCTTCAGCCATCTGAAGTACTGCTCCTTCAGTGTGCCCTTCAGAGGATCCTCCACATTCCACCCTCCAACTTTCTGCAGGGGAATTCCACTGGGCTCTGTCCTCGGTCCCTCTCTCTTCTCCCTCTACACCTCATCTCTGGGCAGTCTCATTCATAAACAGAAATTAAACTACCATCTTTATGCTGATGACTCCCAGATCTACTTCTCTTCATCAGACCTGCCTTCTTCTGTCCAAACTAAAAGGTCAGCCGGTCTCTCTGGCCTCTTCTCGTGGATGTCTAGCCATCACCTCATGTTTAACATGGTTAAAAACAAAGCTCTTATTCCCTGCTACTTCCCTTCTCGATCACTGTGAACATCACCACCATCCTGCCTGTCACTCAGGCCTGTAACCTGGGCATTATCTTCAACTTGAACATCTCTCCAGGTTTTCATATCCAGGCTATGTCTAATACTGGCTGATTCTTCTTTCATAACATCTCTAAGATGTCACCTTTCCCAGCCATGCACACAGTGAAAACTCTCATCATCTTGCACCTCCATTACTGAAACATCCTTCTTTTTGGCCTTGACAAATGCAACCTTGCCTCACTCATAGCCATTCAGGGCGCAGCTGCGTTTTCCTAGCCTGTTGCTTTGACTACGTCATTCCTCTCTGTACATCCTTCCACTGGCTCCCCTTTCTCTATTGTATCAAACATGAGCTACTTGTCTTTACGTCAAGGCCTTTTGGGGCCTATCCGCAATTTCATTTCTCAGCCAGTATTGAAAGGTTTATTTCAGCTTTTGATCACCCCAGGATGCCAGCCCCCATCCCCTCTTGTTTGAAAATCTAACAAGCCCCTTCATGCTTTCACCTGTGCTTCCCCTCATGCTGGGGAGGAACTCCCCATAAACACAGGCGCTGGCTTCTAATTTTCCCTGGGGGTGCTCAATGCCCGCTCAACCCCAGCCCCCAGCCCAACTCCACCCCTTCTCTCAACCCCCCACCCCTTCCTACCCCCGTTCTGTCCCCGTCCCCACTCCACCCCTTCCCCCAAGGCCCCACCACGCCCCGCCTGTTCCTGCCCCCATTCTGCCTCTTCCCCGCCCTGTTCTGCTCCTTACCCGAGCACTCCCCCTCCCTCCTTCCCAGCGCCTCCTGTACATCACTGAACAGCTGTTATGCGGCATGCAGGAGGTGCCGGGAGGGAGGAGGAGTTGATCGGCAGGGGCCACAGGTGGATGGGAGTGCGGGGGAGGGATGGGAGCTTGGCTGCCGGTGGGTGCTAAGCATCCGGGAGCACACATGGCTTCGGCGCCTATGCCCGTAAACATCCATCAAGCTATCTCATTATCCACTTTCAAAACCCCCTTAAAACTCTCCTTTGTTGTGATGCCTGCAAAAAACTAAGACCACTGCCTATTGTGTTGACCAATATTAGCCCATTTTTAAAGAAAAAATATGGAGCTATGCCTATCTCATAGAACTGGAAGGACCTTGAAAGGTCATTGAGTCCAGTCCCCTGCCTACACTAGCAGAACCAAGTACTGTCCCCTGACAGATTTTTGCCCCAGATCCCTAAATGGCCCCTCAAGGATTGAACTCACAATCCTGGGTTTAGCAGGCCAATGCTCAAACCACTGAGCTATCCCTCCCCCCATTTTTTCCCTGTACTCCCCTATCTGTTGGTCTCCATCTATTGTCTCTTGTTTCATACTAAGATTGTAAGTTCTTTGGGGTAGGGATCATCTTTGTACAGCGTCTAGCACAGTGGGGTCTGGTCCATGACTAGGGTTCCTGGGCACTATGGTAATAAAAATATTAATAAGGGATTAGTCTATAAGAACCAATAGTCAAATTGGGAAATAAAAAAGTGGTAATACGTAGTAATTGAGTGCTTCACAATCTTTAATGTATTTGTGTTCATAACATCTGGATGAGGTAGGGCAGGGCCATTATCCCGTTAATTTTTTTGAGTTAATTGCGTGAGTTAAGTGCGATTAATCAACAGCCCTAATACTTATTTAATTAATCATTTAGGGTCTGACCCAAAGCCCACTGAAATTAACAAAACTCTTTCTACTGACCTCAGTGGGCTTTGAATCAGGCGTCTAGTACTGAGGTTCTCAAATTGTGGTCCATAGAGCTCCTGCTGTTGGTCTGTGGAAAGTTCATATGGTGCCAGATCCTCCTTATTTCTAGTTACTCAGTTGCATTAAAAGACAGATAGAAATACGTTAGATATTATCCTCTATTACTTTGCCATGTTAGCAATTGCCACTTGGCCAGTTTTTCTACTACCGTAGCTTTTCTACTGCAGCGTGCTAGGTTGTTTTCACTTTAAGCGTGCCAATCTTCTAACTACCAGGAGCAGGTGCATGGCACAGCAGATGGTGGTGATGGTTGTGGGTGCCTGAGAGGAGGCGGAGGGATACCTGGTAGGGCAAGTGGGGGGGCAGGGTGGTGAGGAAGAGGCGGATCAGGCTAGTGGTGGTGGGGTGCCCAGGATGAGTGGGGGAGGGTCAGGGGGTATGAAGACACTAGGAAAGAGAAGAAGAGGGTCAGGGCCATGGGGGTGGGCTGCCTGGGAGGAGAAGGAAAGTCAGAGCTGGTGGTGGGGATACCTGGAAAGAGAAAAGGAGAGTCAGCGTGATGGTGGGGACACCTGCGAGTAGGGTGACCAGATGTTCCGATTTTATAGGGACAGTCCCGATTTTTGGGTCTTTTTCTTATATAGGCTCCTATTACCCCCCATCCCCTGTCCCGATTTTTCACACTTGCTTTCTGGTTACCCTACCTTGGAGGGGCAGGCTGGTGAGAGCGCCTAGGAGGGGAAAAGTAGCAGAGGGGTAGCCGTGTTAGTCTGCATCTGCAGAAGCGACAAAGGGTCCTGTGGCACCTTATAGACTAACAGAGGTATTGAAGCATAAGCTTTCGTGGGTCAATACCCACTTCTTCGGATGCAAGCAGTGGAAAAGGAGGGTCAAGGCCGGGGGGGGGGCGATACCCGAGAGAAGTCAGGGTGGGGGTGGGGACATCTGGGAGGCGCCTAGAAGGGGAAGAGGAGAGTCAGGGTGGAGGTGGGGTGCCTAGGAGGGTCAGGGCAGTGGCGGCGCGAGGAGGGGACGCCGGGGAGGGGCAGGCCGGGGGGTGACAGCGCTGTGGGGTTGGAGGCGGTCAGGCGGGTGGGGGCGCCTGGTGGGGAGGATCAGGCCGCTGGGGGGCGGGGCCGGTTTTCCGGTCTCTCGGGGACGGGTGGGGGCTGTGTTGGGCTGGAGGGGGCAGCTGGAGCAGCTCGGGCCCGGCTCGAGGAGACCCGGGGCCGTAGGAGGTAAACTCGCCTCCCCGACCCAGTTGCCAAGGGAACGGAATGCAGCAGCCTCCGGCGTCACGTGATCAGGCTCCCTCACGTGACTGGCTAATGGGAGTCGCGGGCTGGTGACGTTTCCAGAGGGAGGCTCTCCGGTGCCGGGGCGCAGGGCGATGACGTAGATGGGGCGGCCAGCGGCGGGGATGGAGGAGAAGGAGCAACTGCGGCGTCAGATCCGCCTGCTGCAGGGTGAGGGGCGCTCGGCCGCGAGGGGACGGGTCGGAATCGCTGTGTCCTGAGGCCTCCCCCGAGGGTGGCCCTTTTACCACCCCCCCCCCCCCGCGGGCCCGTTACCCAACCCCGGTCCGCCGTAGCGCCGCCCCCACTCGCCCGGGGTCGTAACCCCCCCCTTCTGCTGTCGCGCTCCCCGCCCCCATCCGGTTACCCCCCCCCCCCGTCTGCTGTCGCGCTCCCCGCCCCCCCCCCCCGTCTGCTGTCGCGCTCCCCGCCCCCCCCCCCCGGTCTGCTGTCGCGCTCCCCGCCCCCCCCCCGTCTGCTGTCGCGCTCCCCGCCCCCGTCCGGTTACCCGCCCCCCCCCCCGTCCTGCTGTCGCGCTCCCCGCCCCCCCCCCCCGTCCTGCTGTCGCGCTCCCCGCCCCCCCCCCCGTCCTGCTGTCGCGCTCCCCGCCCCCCCCCCCCCCCCCCCGTCCTGCTGTCGTGCTCCCCGCCCCCGTCCGGTTACTCCCTCCGTATGCTGTCGCGCTCCCCCCCCCCCCCCCCCCCGATCCGGTTACCCCCTCCGTCTGTTGCTGTCGCGCTCCCCCCGCATCCGGTTACCCCCTCTGTATGCTGTCGCTCCCTTCCCCCCCCCCCCCCCCGGCCCGGTTACGTCTGTCTGCTACTGTGCGCTCCCCTCCCCGGTCCGGTTATCCCCCCCCATGGTCCTGTTACTATCTCCCCAGTCTGCTGCGGTGCGAGGGGCCAAGCTACCTCCTATAGCTGCAGTCAGGGGGTGGGGGCTGACCTGCTGCGACACTCGTTCTCCCCGAGCTTCTTGTCCCTGGTGCTGGGGTTGGGTCGTGTGGCCCCCTCAGTTTGAGCTGTGGTGCAAAGATTGGGCGCCTTCCCTGCCTCCCCGGGGATCCCTAAAAGGCTCCCCCAGTCTCTCAGGTCCTTCGCAGAGAAGCTGGGACCTGTTTGTGTGACCTTGTCTAGTCGCTGGTGAAAGACACCAGCTGAGGTCCCGTGCCTGCACTGAGCGATGCCTTGCTTTGTGGGTCATTTGCAGTGCTAGAAACCCCACCTTGGCTCCTGCAAATCCACTTGTGCTCTCCCCTCTGTCAGGGCTCTTATCTTTGACTGAGGGTATGTCTAGACAGCAAAAAAACCCCAAACCCGGTGGCAGCGAGTCTTCGTGCCCAGGTCAGCTGACCCCGGCACATACTACAGGGCTAAAAATAGCAGTCAATGTTCCCGGTGGGCTCTGAAACCCAGTGAGGTGAGGGGGTCTCAGGGCCTGGGCTCCTGCCCGACCCTGAGCATCTGCACTGTTTTTAGCCCCAGGCTCTGAGAGGCTGCTCTACACATTTTTCTTTGCAGTGTAGACATATCAATACTGTCTGAGTTGGACACAACCAGATACACCTGATCTCATATGACTAATTCTGCACCACCACAGGTGTGCATGGAGCTTTACACACAAGTAAGATGACTCGGTCCTTGCTCTGAGGATCTCAGAATTTTATTAGATGTAATATAGACCAAGTGTGGTTCTGGGGGCACGGAATGAAGAGCAGCCGAAAAAGTCATTGGATTTTATTTGTGTTTTGGTCTGTGTCTTGTTGCTGCTGGATTTTGAAATACATTTCAACATCAATGGAGCAGTTTGTGGGCAGGGAGTTTAGCTGGCAGGTCAGCTTATTTTGCCTTTCTGCAGCTATATGGTCTAATTTTTGGCAGCGGGAAAAACCTGATTTCTTCATTAAAGCACACAAAGATCCCTGGAAAAAATGCGAGGCTCAAATATAGTTCTTTAACCACTTTCATCTGAAGATCCCAAAGTGCTTTATAAATATTGATATTTAACAAACCTCGCAATCCCTCTCCCCCTGTAAGCATATTCATCCGTATTATTGTTAATAGGGAAATTGAGGCACAGAGACATGAAGTGATTTGCCCAAGTGACTCACTTGCATTGTTAGTCAGTGTTGGAGCTGGGATTAGATCCCAAGCCTCCTGACTCTTAGTCTCTTGCTTTAATAATAAGTCTACCCTTCCTTTCCTAGACCAAATAATAAGCACCTCTATAGGGGACTGTATTGTGCTGTATATGAGCAGGATCAGATTAGGGTTGCTAGGCAATCTCCACTATAAAGGGGCTCAGAGAGGCAGTGGTGAGAGCTAAAAAGATACCCGTAAAAGAAATAAGCAGTAAGTTTTCTCCCCGTCTTGTCTGTCCCCCCTCCTATCGCCACCCTCACCACGAGTGATCTACAGGAACAATGATCAGAGTAGTGGATTCAAGACTGGTGTGTATAAGAGGAACTAAACATGGCCAGAAAGTGGGATGATGCAGTATTCGACAGCTATGTAAAGATCCATAATAAGAAATCTGTAATCATTACATAGCTCAGCTTTTCTTCCAGCATTAGTGATGATGTCTGAAACCTACTGAGCATGAGAGCTCATGTAGAACAGGTGTTTTCAGTGCAATGTGAAGACAATCAATTTGCAGAACTTGCTGTTGCAAGACTGTTGTGGAAGATGTAACTAACAGAGGTTGTTTTGCTTTCTTCAGGTCTCATAAATGACCATAAAAACATCCATGGAAATGCACCAGTGCCCCCGCCCTCCAGGACTCCAGGGTGGAGAGATCCCAGGCAGACTGCCTTCAACAGTCAGGGAGCATTCTCTGCAAGATATTCTCAGCAAGCTCCAAGAGATTTCCAATCACATCACGGTAACTCCTGGAGGAAAAAATACTCCCTTGTAAACAGACCGTCTGCACCAACACATCATCCTGGAAGCAGTGCATCTGCTAACGCACTTCAGGCTTTTGTGAGCCAAAGGAATAGCCAGCCTCCTGGGCCACAGGGAACAGGCTCAGAAAGGCAAATGGGCTTAGCAACAGGTGGTATAGTCATAGGAGTCAAACTGCCACAGAGGACTAGCTCAGCCTTGGACAATCGAAACATTAGTGAGTTAGAATCCCAGCAGGGTTCCTCTGGGGTGAAAGTAGCCATAGCTGCTCCAAAAGGAGCTGAAAAGGTTCATGAAAGTTCTAGCTTTCAGAGTGTTGCTCATAAAGAGGACAAAGAAATGTGTCTCTCTGTCTCCCAGAGTTCATTGCACCAGCCTGCTGTTGCTGGAGGCAGAGATGATGCAAGCCCAGCATATCCGAAGGAACTGGGCAAACTTCGGACTGCGAAACTGGCTAAAAGTGCCCCAGAGTTACGTGACATTATCAGTGAAAGTGCCATAGCATTAAAATCCAAGTCTCAGCAGTCTTCAGCTCTACCTGATCGAGAATCAGGTTGGCTGGTAGCCTGGAAGAAGCCAGTAGCACAGATTCCAGCTCACTGTAGTTCAGAGCAAGTCACAGCTGGAAGAGATACTTTGAAGGAGCCAAAGATCCCTGGAAAATCTGAGGCGCACACAAGCTCAGTTCAGGCTGTGACTTCAGAGGTTGGGATAAACCCAGCGAAAAACCAGTTTGCAATATCACACAAGCTACCCAGTTTCCAAAGAGCTGCCTCAACGCCAGTCTCCAGTAAAGCTTCTAAGTTCAGGAAAACCAACTATACGTGGGTAGCAAATCCTAGTAAATGCTCCCGTGCTGTAAAGAGATGGACCAGCCCTAGAGCTTCTGAAAGCACTAGGAAGCTTTCTGTGGGAGCAGAGAGAACTGCTAAGCCACTGCCAAAGGGGGACTTGGGAGCAAAGCAGAAGAAATCCGGAGTGCATTTGAAACTGGATCCCTCTCCTAGTAAGTACAAATGGAAAGCATCCAGCCTACAGCCACCTTCTTCAACTTCCAAGTCAGTGTTCAGGTGGCAGTCTGAGGGACGAAAGGAGGCTGGAGTCTCCCAGGTTTCCAGAGCCAACTTTGGCCTTCAGACTCTAAGCAACGCATCCATTGGTCATGGTGGGTTGAAGTCCTCTTTCAATGATGCTGCACTCTCCTCTTATAAAGTGAAGAGCCGGACCAAAATCATCAGGAGAAAGGGGAGTTGCTGGTAAGTTACTGGTTGTGTCTGAAGTTCTGTAACTGGTACTAACCTTCTTTGCACTTCTCCTGGGGCCCGCTCCTACGTTCATTGAAGTCCATAGGAGTCTTGCCATTGACTTCAATGGGAACAAATCCTCAATTATTTACATTGTAAGCTCTTTGGAACAGGGACCCTCTTTGTGTTCTGTGTACAGTGCATCACCCAGTGGGGTCCTGGTCCATGCCTGGGCTTGCTAGGTGCTATCGCAGTACAAAGAAATACTTGCTGCTTCCTTTCCAAACACGGGACTTTCCGATCAGCATGAAATATGCTGCTTTTGAGAGGGGAGAATCCTTAAACTTCAACTGCTTTATTTCCCACAAACAACTGCTGTTTCCTTTCCTTTTGCCCCAACTGTATCCCCCTCCAAATATATATTCCCCACAGCTCTTATTAGAGACCCTACAATAATAAGCCAGCATTCAGTGGGGGAAAAGAAGTCAGTAAGGAAACAGGTTTCAGTTTCAGTCTATGTCTTAGTTAGATGTAGGGAATGAGGAGGGGAGAAGGAATGATTTCAGTTAATTGTTTTATCATGCCTTTCACCCCAAAGTGCTTTACATGTTTTATACGCAGATGCCTCTGGAGAAGTAGGCAGCAGCTGAGTACAACACTCTGCATTACAGTGGGGAGAAGGGATACCAGGGCAAAAGTCTATTTGTACTAAAAGTACCATGGGACCGTTGTTAATCCCATGACATGTCTAGCATGATACCATCCCTTGGGCCTGTCTCTCTTTTTAAGGTTTTGCACTGTACAGCAGTTTAATCCAAGTATTTAAATCACACCTGCAGAATTTTTGTAGGTGCTTTTATAATTTCCCATAGAGTGAAATTGACAAAGATCCATGTCCCCTTGGTGGTCATGCAGTTTTGGTGCATGGGCCTACAAGAGTACTGTGTGCAGGAGCAGCAGAAATATCCAGCACAATTCATATGCAATGAAACCTCTGCTGTGGGTCACATCTGATAAGTGTAATGTACAGTGGGAAGGATAGGAGTGGAAATAAACAGAAGGGAAAAGGCATGTGGACTAAGGCACACATACAGGGAAGTGGCACAAGTTGGACTGATGGTCTAATGGCGACAGACGAGATCAGGACTAAGCTGTCTCTCACTTCTTAAGCTAGTGAGCTGTGAAAGCACTATGGAGGCTTGTCGTGGGAAGGGTGTGCTTTGTGTTGCTGTGTAGCAGGACTATAGACTAGAGATGCCCAGAATGAACTTGAAAATTTTGCTTTCGCTGATTTGTCTAGGGCCACGCAATAAGCCAATGACCGAGCTTAGGTTAGAATTTGGGGGCATCTGGCCCTTACTCCCATGTCCAAGCTGCTCTTTTCATCTGTCTCCTACTAATCTCTCCACCGTGCCTTGGCATTGTCTCCTGGAGAGAGGTGAGGATGTCTCCACATGAGTGATGCTGAGGAGATGGGGTTCGTGGGGTGAGGTGAGGAGAATTTGCGGTCTGCTTGCTTATTTCTTTTGCCTGGCTTGGCCTGATCTTCTCAGCCCTCTTAAGAACATACACCTGCTCCAACAGCTGTAGTAGGGGAGAGACTGGAAGTGAAGGGGGATACCTAGATATGAGCTGAGATCTGTCTCTCTTCATGCTTTCCTAGCAATTGATCAAATTTGCCCTTTCACCTGGCATTTGCCATCAGCATATTTCCATTGCTCTTACTTAGAGAAGCACCTTAGTTCAGTGGCTAAGGTATCGGACCGGGAGTCAGGAGAACTGGGTTCTAATCTCAGCTGTGCTACTGTCTTGCTGCGTTGGTGGAGAAAGGAGAGCACAGATAGCTGGGGGAGGGGAGTTGCTGTTTGATCCCTTTGTGATCCCTTTTTAAACTCCCCGTGTTGCATTCTCTGCAGTTCCCCAACGGATAAGAGGAGCAACTGCTTCCCCACAATGCCCCTGAAAAGCCACTACTCTCTCAGGAAAAGAAACTCCCCGCGGGGAAGACCTGCACCATTGAAGAGAACCCTGCCCAAGGAGCTGGTGCAGATCACCAAGCACAGACTATGCAGGCTGCCAGCCTCTAGAATGCACGTCCCAGCCAAAGAAGGTAAGAGCTTGGACATGTGATGCTAGAGCTGGAATATTGCTGAGGGGGGACAGTTTTAGGAGTAGGTTTTTGGAAGGAGGAAATGAGCTGCTCATTCCTCAGTGAGGTAAACCTGCTGATCACTGTTGTAGGGTCAGTGTTGAGAAGAAAAGACAGCATGGGATGAGGCCTTCACTCCATCTCAAGTCTTTCTCACCAGGTACCACTTCTCTAGAGCCTTGCATTCCCCCACCTTGCCCCCATGTGTACTGTGAAACCTCCCTTCAGGGCCACCTCTAATTGACAACCACTCTAAAGCTTCCCCTTCTAGGATGGTTTTGCTGTACCTTCAGTTAAAGACCAACTTTTACTGGGCACATGATTGTTTTCAATAGTGTTGTGGATAGTGGCGTAAAGTAACTTTCACTGATAGATCTGTGTGCAGCCTTAAGTCATCTTCTGCACGTGCAGGATCAATTCCCTGTCTCTGAAAGTATATGAACTGTTGATGGGCCCACATTCCCATGGTTAAGAAAACTTATTGGTGTGAAAAGAACCTGAATGGTGACTGGTCAATGTCTGTTCATTTCGATTGTGTCCTTCTTTCTCCTTCACCACCATCGCCTTGTCACTCTCTAGATCAGGAAAGGGCAAGGATTGTTCCATGGAAGATCTTGCAAACTAAACAGACACTCAGAACACAGAGAACGGCTGAATAGTCAGGAGAGTTCAAATATCGTTGGTCAGTATAGAGATGGTTTAAAGGTTAAAACCATCATGTCTTTGAGTGGGCTAGAGTGTATAGGCTTCACAGACAGCGTGTGTTTGAAGAAGGACTCAAAGGAGGAGGTGGCAGAAGCATTGTTTGTATGATACAGCTGTAAGATAGTATAATCGCTGTGTGTGTCTCCTGAGATGCTCATCTCAACCAGGAAAAATCTACCTGATAACGGCATCATGGTTAGAAACTGTGTGCATAACAGCTGCATCTCTGCAGGGGTGAAGCATGTGTGTGAGTGGGTTGAAATTAATAGGTTAATTTCAACCTTCTTAAAGGGTTATTAAAGGACTTCAGGTTTAAGAAAGAAATGTTTGTGGAATGGAGTGCTGCCCCTTAGGTACAGCAGTATCTAGCCGTAAAGCACCTCTTCCTCCAGCAGCTAGATCTAGGGTATTTGACCTCTGTTTTGTAGGTTGGTGTTTCTCTGGTTTGATCACCTGCTGTGTATGGTGAGGTTTGGCAGTTAGTGGGGCAGGCTCTCTGTGTCCTTTCTGGCCCATTAACTTGTGTTTATATGATTCTCTTGTGTGCTCTGGGTTGACAGGAAGCTGTCTCCATGACCCTCCTCGCAGAGCAGGAGCTTTCAAATAACCCAGCCCATTGCTGCATTGGCAACTTGCCGGAAGCCTGAGGGCTCCACCTAATTTGCATGAACATGGGACAGATGAGATCTAGTGGTTCCAGTACTGGGCTGGGAGTTGGGAGGCCTGGTTCTGCTACTGACTTGCTGTGGGGCCTTGGGCAAGTCGCTTAAAATTTCGTTCAATTTTCTCCTCTGTAAAATCGGTTTAATGTCTACCTCCGGGGTAGTGTGAGTATTGTTTATAAAGCACTTGAGATCCTCACATGGAAACTACTGTAGAAGGGCAACCCTTGAAGACTCTTGCTTTTAGCAAGTGTGGGTGGGAGGAGATGGGGTAGTGGGGCATGTGTGCACTTAGCCAGCTGGGATACAACAGCATGGCTGTTGCTCTACTGTTACTGATGCTGCTGCTTATTTGAGTTGGAAGAGACTGTTCTATGCTCTGGCTACAGGAATCCGTCTCAAAATGGCCTAGGCCTGAATTTTCGGAAAATGCATGTGCAGTTGCCTAATTTGCATGTGGAATGACTAGGCTTACATGCACAATTGCAGTCACTGCACATGCAAAAGAGCAGCTGCATGTCTAACTTGTCATTTGTATGCACGGATGCTGCTGTTCTCAGACAAACGAGGCAGTAAATGGCAACACTTCAGGTCAGAGAGAGAGGACATGGGGTTGTTGGTGAGGCGGAGGGAAGAGTGGATTTTCTGTGGAAAGGGGGTGTTTTATTTTCTTTTTTTAATGGAGGGATTTGGAGATGTGAGGAGAGGTTGCTTTGCAGCGGTGGTCAGGAAGTGTGTGCCAGAGAGAGCGGGGAGAGGTTCCAGAGGTAGTGAGATCGCCTGATAAAAGGCACAACGCAGTGTGTGGGAGAGGAAGGTGAAGAGAGATGCGATGTGCATTTAGGTGTACGATTGCATGTGTTGGCCATCTGAGCATCTGTGACTGACCCCTGGAAACCAAACCAGCCACTGTGCAGTGGAGTCGAGGCTCAGTTTCTTTCAATTCGCTCTCTGAATTCTATTGCACCTGGAGAGGCTTTCAGGTTGCTGGAGACAGGGCCCCACTCAAAGGCCCTACATGAAAGGCTTGGGTGGAAAAGATGGTCATGGTACATGGAAGCTGCAAATGGAACCAAAGGTCTCTCTCAACTCACAATGCACCTAGGAAATCATCTTAAAGACAGTTCAGCCACAAGGCCTCTTCAGAGATCATCTCCCGAGGGAGAAGGGAAGAGAGATGAGGAGAATGCCCAGGGCTTTATTGCATGTCATTGAGTGTGTTTCTGTGAGGGCACAAGTATTTGGTGAAGGCTAGGGGGAGACTAAGGCTAAGTCTACACTGCTACCTGTGTCGGGAAAACTTATGTCACTCAGGGGTGTGAATATTCCACCCCTGTGAGCGACATAAGTTACTGAGATACGCGCTTGTGTGCACAGTGCTGTGTTGGCAGGAGAGCTTTTCCCGCCGACATAGCTTCTGCTGCTCGCAGAGGTGGGTTTTTTTTATGCCGATGGGAGAGCGCTCTCCTGTCGGCATAGGGCGTCTTCACCAGGTGCGCTGCAGCCACATCGGTACTGCTGTACGTATAGATATCTGCTCAAGCTGTCGAGAGAACAAAGCAGCAAGGATCTAGGAAAAAATTAATGCTAAAGCTGGTAGCTGGCTAGAGCAATGTAACGACAGCTACTTAGTTCAAGTAGTGGGGTCCGCATGGAAGCCTCAAACAGGGAGGCAGCTTGCTTGTGCTGTACCTGCTCTAGGGATATATACAGTACATGTGGTGATGGTGGTGACTCTGATCCATCTAGAGCGAGGGAAAATATGGGGCCATTCAGAAAATTAACTTATAAGGGTCCTGTGGGGCTTGAGCTTCCCACATAGTAGCAATTCCGAGAACTCCCTGGGTTGGATCCATTCTCTGCGAAACTGAGACTACCTCTTGACTTGGTGGAGGGAGGAATGAATGTTTATTCTACTATCTTATTCTACTACTTCATTTGTTTCGGTTTTCACCAACAAGGTTGGTGATGATTGGAAATCTAACAGTGAATGTCAGTGAAAATGAGGTAGGATCAGAGCCTTAAATAGGAAAAGAACAAGTTTAAAATTACTTAGACAAGTTAGATGTCTTCAAGTCACCAGGGCCTGATGAAACGCATCCTAGAATATTCCAGGAGCTGACTGAGGAGATATCTGAGCCATTAGCGATTATCTTTGAAAAGTCATGGAAGACGGGAGAGATTCCAAATGACTGAAAAAGGGCAAATCTAGTGCCAGTGTCTGAAAAGGGAAATAAGGACAACCTGGGGAATTACAGACCAGTCAGCTTAACTTCTGTACCCGGAAAGACAGTGGAACAAATAATTAAGCAATCAGTTTGCAAATATCTAGAAGAAGATAAAGTGATAAGTAACAGCTTGGATTTGTCAAGAACAAATAGTGTCAAACCAACCTGATAGCTTTCTTTGACAGGGTAACAAGCCTTGTGGATAAGGGGGAAGCGGTAGATGTGGTATACCTTGACTTTAGTAAAGCTTCTAATACTGTCTCACAGGACTTTCTCATAAACAAACTAGGGAAATGCAACCTAGATGGAGCTACTATAAGGTGGGTGCAAAACTGGTCGGAAACTGTTCCCAGAGAGTAGTTATCAGTGGTTCACAGTCATGCTGGAAGGGCATAATGAGTGGGGTCCCGCAGGGATTGGTTCTCGGTCTGGTTCTGTTCAATATCTTCATCAATGATTTAGATAATGGTATAGAGAGTACACACTCAAAGTTTGCAGATGATACCAAGCTGAGAAGGGTTGCATGTGCTTTGGGGAGGATAGGATAAAAATTCAAAATGATCTGGATAAACTGGAGAAATGGTGTGAAGTAAATAGGATGAAATTCAATAAGGACAAATGCAAAGTACTCCATTTAGGAAGGAACACATACAAAATGGGAAATGACTGCCTAGGAAGGAGTACTGCGGAAAGGGATCTGGGGGTCATAGTGGACAACAAGCTAAATATGAGTCAACAGTGTCACACTGTTGCAAAAAAAGCAAACATCATTCTGGGCTGTATTAGCAAGAGTGTTGTAAGACACGAAAAATAATTCTTCCACTCTACTCAGCGCTGATTAGGTCTCAAGTGGAGTATTGTGTCCAGTTCTGGGCGCCACATTTCAGGAAGGATGTGGACAAACTGGAGAAAATCCAGAGAAGAGCACCAAAAATGATTAAAGGTCTAGAAAACATGACCTATGAGGAAAGATTGAAAAAACTGGGTTTGTTTAGTTTGGAAAAGAGACGACTGAGAGGGGATATAAGTTTTCAAGTACATAAAAGGTTGTTACACGGAGGAGGAAGAAAAATTGTTCTTCTTAACCTCTGAGGATAGGACAAGAAGCAATGGGCTTAAATTGCAGTAAGGGAGGTTTAAGTTGGACATTAAGAAAAACTTCCGAACTGTCAGGGTGGTTAAGCACCGGAATAAATTGCCTAGGGAGGTTGTGGAATCTCCATCATTGGAGATTTTTAAGAGCAGGTTAGACAAACACCTGTCAGGGAGGGTCTAGATAATATAGTCCTGCCATGAGTGTAGGAGACTGGACTAGATGACCTCTCGAGGTCCCTTCCAGTCCTATGATTCTATACTTGCTGCTTTACAGGATGAACGAGAGACAGTTCCCCACCTAGTTCATGAAACTGCTCCCTAACTTTCTTCCTGCCTTCTTCACCAGGGAAGAATTACCATCCAGTAAAACACCAATCATCTGTCCTTAAAACAGGGTTGCTAAGAGGTAATAGAAGAATCCGTTCATTTTAGAGACAGAAGAGAGTCATTGGGTCGTGTTACCCTGGGGCAAGTGCAGGGTTGCTCCCTGCAAGTACCTTTTCTAATGCTTTGCCCAGTCTTGTTTTAAATGTCCCACATGACAGGAGGTCAGACTAGATGATCACAGTGCTCCCTTCTGGCCTTGAAATCTATGATGCAATGTCCACCATTTCCCTGGAGAGGCATTTCTGCAATTCTTCTCATTAGGGAGATCTTGCTTATTTCAGACCAGTATCTCTTCTTAGGAGCATCTGTTACTGAAAAGGATAGTTCTTGGAGAGCTTGACTGTGTATCTTGCTCTCTGGGAATATTCTCCAGGCAATCGCCATAGCAATATATTCTGTAGAAAGACCCTTGTCCTCCCTTCTCCCTCACACTTACAGGCCAGCTTTCCCAACTAATGTTTGCAGCATACCAGTGTCTAACCTGGGAAGTGCTACCAGAGACAATGTCAGCATTTCATCTTTGTAGTGTCTTTCATCTCGAAGGATCCCCAGTCACTTTACAGTCTCTCTAATCACCGCATCCACCTCTGAAGTGGAATGCAGCAGCTGTTCAGCAATATGCAGTAACCTGACCTAACTGTTTAGCACAGGAAGCGAGGAAGAATCCTGTAGCCAGGTGAAATTTCAAGTTAAATATTGGTAGAATATAGTCACCTTAATTGGAATTTGGCTAGGACCCTCGGAGTAAGACCCCTATTCTTATTTAAAGCGACATGAGATCTTTAATGATCACAAGCAGTTTCATGTTTCATGTCTTATCTAAAAATTGATGTCTCCAGTAACACACTGCCCCTAGTCCTCTGCTGGGATATCTTGGAAATGAATTTAATGTGTTATGTCTATGTATCCTAGAAATGTAATTATAGAAATGTAGGGTTGGAAGGATACCTTCAGAAGTGATCAAGTCCAGCTCCCAGCACTGTGGCAGGACCAAATGAACTGCAACCATCCGTGATATGTGTTTGGAATTTTTTAAAAAACAGGCTGGATGGTGATGGGGATTCTAGAGCCTCCCTTGGAAACATATTCCAGAGCTTAACCACTCTTGTAGTTTTTTTCTAATATCTAACCTAAATCTTCCTTGCTGCAGATTAAGCCCATTACTACTTGTCCAATCTTCAGTGGACATGGAGAAAAATTGATCCTTGTCCTCTTTTCCACAGCCCTTAACATATTTGAAGGCTATCATCAGGTTCCCCCTCGGAGTGCCTGGTTTTGTATTGTCTAGTCATGCAGCTTTGACGCATTGTGGAACTGCATAATTGCCTAATTCTATTGGAGACCCTGTGAAGTGTGCAGTGTTCAGAAATATATACAAGCTGTAAGTGTTCACCTTTTTGTACTTAAAAAATCAACCAAAAATTAATCATAAAAAATGAATCTACACCACTACTTTCTTCAGCACTATAGAATTTCCTTTATAAGTATAACTGGGTTGAAAAAGTTCATGGAGAATAGGTCCGTCAGTGGCTAATAGCCAGGATGGTCAGGGACGCAAGCCCATTCTACAGGTGTCTCAACCTTCAACAACCTGGGACTGAATGACAGAGGATGGATTGCTCGAAATTGCCCTGGTCTGTTAATTTACTCTGGAGCACTCTGCGGGGAGGGATAGCTCAGTGGTTTGAGCATTGGCCTGCTAAACCCAGGATTGTGAGTTCAATCCTTAAGGGGGCCATTTAAGGATCTGGGGCAAAAAAATCTGTCAGGGGACAGTACTTGCTCCTGCTAGTGAAGGCAGGGGACTGGACTCGATGACCTTTCAAGGTCGTTCCAGTTCTAGGAGATTGGCACATCTCCATTTATTATTATTATAGCACCTGGGACTGGCCACTGTTGGAAGACAGGATACAGAGCTAGATGGTCCATTGGTCTGACCCAATATGGCTGTTCTTGCATTCTTTATTGGGCTGGAGTAGGAAGATCTCCCATCAAGTACCAAGTCTGATTGATTAGTTTGTGAGATAACAGCCTAAGGTGCGGTGGTTGCAGGTGATAGACCTCAGACCTTTATTAAACTTTTTTGGTTTCTAATACTGGTAATTAGCATTAGATGAGCAAGCGCTAAGGCAGACATCTAATCCAGATAGCACCATTAGTTGTTTCCCTAATGGGACAGCGGATGTCATGCTGTTCCCGCAATAAAGGCTGTGTTGTGTCTGACTGGGTTTGTGTACAGCCAGGGCACAATCCCACATCCTGAAATGAGAGTAAAGAAAATACGGTACTACTATCAAAACAGTCTAGACTTGACTAGAGCAGCTCAGGTGCAGATATTGCCCAGATTGTGCACCTGCCAGAATATATATTAAAAATTAAATGCATAATTGTTGGTATCTTCTAGTTTTTCTGTGGTCTAACGGTTATACAAGAGGAGACTGGGAGTGAGGGCTTCTGGGTTCTATACCTGACTATGCCATAGACTTAGTGACTTTGGGCAAGTTATTTCACCTCTCTTGTGCATTAGCAACATAGGGGTGATACTTGCCATGCAGAGTTTTATGAGGTTCTAAGAGATGATTGGGTGAGAGGTGCTAAATCATTCCACTTTCATCCCAACACTCTCAGGCCACTGGGTGTTGATGACTCTTTTGGTCAGGAGAACCAGACTTGGTTCTCTGTGGAGCTGTCCGTGACGGTCCTGGACCACCCAGGTGCGATTGCTATGTAGTGACGTTAGGCAATTCCTTTCCTCCAACTTCCTTTCTCGTGAGGCTGACTACACAGCCTCTGAGCTTCAGTGTGAAACCGTGATTGACGGCCAGGCAGGGAGACCGTTTGGGCTCCGACCTGCATCTCATGCAGTTTCTGATCCGAGTAGGACAATGGTGGCATCGCTGCACCTTCATAGTTTGTCTCAGGTTGAAGCTCAGTTCCAAAGCATGCACACCTGTGAGTTGAGCCAGAAACCTCCCAGGAAGCTTGCATGATTTTCATGGAAACCATGAGATCACGTGTCACGCACTGGAGACATGGACTGCAAGGTGTTGAAATTTTGTGGAACAATATGTCTTGGGCTGGGTCTGACAGCTTGGTCAGGAATTCTGGGGAGAATGGTGTTGTCCATATACCACCAGGATTTCTAAATTCCCATTGGGAGCACAAGCTCGGATGCATGTCTTTCAGGTGGGTTGGTTCATGCACTCGGGTTCAGAGGCCGAAAGCATGGCCTGTCCCCCACTTCTCCTTTCCCAGATTCACAGAGACCCTGATTGGCAGAGCTGCATCGGAATTAGGCCCATAGATTGGGTGCCTCCTCTTGGGGCTTGAGTAGCAAATCCTATGACTCGGTCAAAAAGCAACCGTTATCCTCTCCCACCTCCAAATGCAAGTTCCTCAATGAAACCTATCAGGTCACTCCTTTCCCGAACAAGTTACACAGCTGTTATCCCCATTTGACCCCCTAATTCTCCCTCTTCTGAAATGGGACCACTGCTGATCCCATCCAATGGGACCCCAATTCAACCAGAACATCTGTCATGCACAGGTCTAGGGATGGGGGAACTAATCCCTGCCACTGAGAGGAGGTAGTGAGTGTTGGTGAGCAGGGGCAAACATGTTAGAGAGGGAAGTCAGCCCATTTTATAGCATCTGGAAAGTCCACAATGAAAACCTGATACCTGATTCCTTCAGTAACCGATACAATTGTAGGATTACAAAATTGAAGTGCAAATGTCCCTTTGCGTTAATATTAGTATCACATGTCGTGTCTAGGGCATGATCCAGCTCTCACTGAATTTGTCAGACGTCTTTTGTGCTTACTGGGAGGTGGATCTGGTCCCTAAACAGTAATGCTCTATGGAGCGTACATTAATACCCAGCCTCATGTGTTGCAGGGCGGGGGCAGTAATATTGTAGTGCAATTGGGCGCATGGGCACAATAGACTCTTACACCCAGAGTTCTATATATGCAGAAATCTCGTTTGAGAGGTTGTGTGATGGATTGTGGGATGCAGAGGTTAAAATTTGGTCCTGGATTGGTGTTTCATCTAAGCATTGACTCAGTGGGACGTTGTTACAGTGCTCCTAGGCACTCCTTGGCTCCTTAGGGCTCCTAGGCTCTATAGTAATATAAATAATAATGCTTCTGTGGGACGAAGCAGTAATTGCTTTGCATCCAGCATTTTCAATTTAGGAGCTAATGACGATGCAAGGGAGAAAATGGAACATTGTCAGAGAATGATGGTGTCTCGCCATTAGATTATCCAAAATAGTCTTTAGCGTAAATTCCACGTCTGTTATAAATTAGCTGTAATATATTAGTCTGAATGGAACATTTAACAAGTGCTCAGGAATTAAGAAAATTTCCAAAGTTTACGTTGCTCTGACAAGGTTAATACAGCCATGTTGCCTCTCTGGTATAGTTTATGGTCTGTTTATCCAGGTTTTTATAATACCTCACACATCCCTGTGGCGGTCTGTATTCATAGATTCCAAGGCCAAAAAAGATCACTGTGATCATTTAATCTGACCTCCTGTATGGCACAGGCCATAGAACGTCACCAAAATCATTCCTAGAGCAGAGCTTTTAGAAAAGCATCCAGTTGATTTTAAAATTGCCAATAATGGAGAATTCTTCACAACCCTGGGTAAATTGTTCCAATGGTTAATTACTCACTGTTAAAAATGTATGCCTTATTTTCAGTCTAAATTTGTCTAGTTTCAATTTTTAGCCATTGGATCATGTTCATAACGAAGAGTAAAACATACATATCAAGGAAAATAGCAAGAGACACTATTCCATTTATGAAGTGTGGCAGAATTAATGATTCTAGAGCAGCCTTAATTTTCTGGATTTTTCTTGACCCTTCAGTGCTTAGTTTTGCACTTGTTCCATTAATGTTAGGGTGGTTTTTTACATTTAATTTCCTAAGAGATAGAGCTCGCTCTCGCTCTATCTATATCTATATCAGGGGTCTCAAACTCGCGGCCTCGGGGCCGCATGTGGCCTGTAAGGTTATTTTGTGCGGCCCGCGAGCTCCCCCCGCCCCCCCCGTGTTTACCTAGAGCAGCTCTGGCCCGGCGCACACTGGGGGCAGGGCCTGCCTGCCCGCCCTGACCCCGCGTCTGTGGGTTTCTCTGACCGCTCCTCCAGGTACCTCCCCCGAAGCGTCCATTGGACGCGGTTCCCCGTTCCCGGTCAATGGAGCCTGCCCTACCCCCAGTGTGCGCCGGCCGGAGCTGCTCTAGGTAAATGCAGGGGGCAGGGGAGCCGCGGGCTGCCCCGCCCCCCTCCTGCAGCCGAACTCCCTGCCCTGAGCCCCCTGCCACACCCCATACCCCTCCTGCACCCCAACCCCCTGCCCTGAGCCCCCTGCACCCCTGCCCTGAGCCCCCTGCTGCACCCCTCACCCCTCCTGCACCCCACACCCGACCTCTCTGCCCTGAGCCCCCACCACACCCTACACCCCTCCTGCCCCCCCGGGGGGGGGCAGAATTGGGGTGGGGATTTCGGGGAAGGGGTTGGAATGGGGGCAGGGAAGGGGTGGGAAGAGGCGGGGCCTCATGAAAGGGGTGGAATGGAGACGGGGCTGAGGGCGGCGTGGGGGAGGTGTAATGTGGCTCTCAGGCCATTGTGCTAGTCCTCATGTGGCCCTCGTGGTCATTTGAGTTTGAGACCCCTGATCTATATAATGAGGTGTGAACACAGAGAATCTGTAGATAATTGGCATGCCCTGATTACAGGCTTTTGTGGGGCTTGTAAATGCTTGCTTTGACCTGATTGGAAGCTCGATGAAGTTAATGGAAAGACTCCTACTGAGTTCATTGGGTCTTGTGTTGGATCTTGACTGGCAGCGTGTCTGTTTTAACTCTACAGCTGTTTTCTATAGATGGAAAGGGCTGTATAAGTGCAAAAATATTGTTAATCCTGTCACTTCTGTATTTTTTTAATACATGTTTTAAAAATTGTGTGTATATGGTTTGCCTTGATTGGAAATGCGCTTTTAATTTGCACTATACGTTCCCAACGGTATTTGTCTGCGAATAACTATGGGAGAATGATCTTGATTCAGTTCTGGCATGTGAATCACTGAGCAAACTCTCAGCTTTGTTTCAAGTGCAGAATTTTTGTACAAAGCAGAAGAAGCCCAACTTGATTTTTGGATCCTGGGTGGAGTTTCCACCAGTCGTAAATTGAAAAAAAGCATCTTTTGTCATCTGCGCTAAACTCATTACATGTAGACACCGCAGAGAGAAAATCGTAATAATTATTTGTATTAACACATTGCCTAGGAGCTCTGGTCATGGACCAGAACCCCATTGTGCTAAATGCCCTATAAACATCGAACAAAATGACTGCCCTGCCCCAAATAGTTTACAATCTAAGCGGGAGACAACAGATGGATACAGACAGACGGGAGCACAAGGAAACAATGAGGCAATACCAGTCAGCATGATGGGCAGGGGACTCCCACACTGTCTTTTAAATGTAAACTTCCTGCCATTTAGAACACTTTCTAGCTATTACTGTCTCAGTGGCAGATGTTTATCCTGCATCAGTGTTCCATTGCAGTGACTTTTTACAGCAAACAGTTAAAATAATAAAGTAGCAAACTGTATGTTGGTGCAGTCTGATACCTGCAGCTCCTTGGAGTGCTGTTGACAAGCTGTATTCTGATTGGTGTAGATAAGACTTGTTTGGTCTTCAGCAAACTAGAAATCTGTTTATTCTAAAGAGGACAAGATGGTGCGGATTGTAATTTTATGAATATGCTGTTTTCAAACAGCCTTCATTTTTTAAAAACAAAACTTTTTGGTAAGATCTGACTGACAGAGACATATAATACATCCTTGCTACTACTGTACAGAGGGTTGTCAGCTGTACAGTGCCGTTCTAGAAGTGTTCAGACACCCTCGGACAAGCTAATGCCTCTCTACCAGGTAGTTTTAATTACAGGCACAATCCTGCCAGGTGCTGAGCAATCCCAACTCTAGTTGGCATCAGCGGCATTTGAGGGTGCTCAGCACCTTGCAGGATCAGGTCCTTCATGAGCTCTGTCCTGTAATGAAAGGAGGGTAAAAACAGTCAAGTGGTTCGAGTTGTGAACCTTTTCTCACCCCTGTAAAATCAATGCTGCTGCTTTCGTTGATCGCTCCAGCTCTGATACCTTTGTGTAATGCTCCTTTCCCAATGGCATTCTGCTCTGCTCAGGCATGCAGCACAGTCGCGCAGTCATCTTGTTTCCGTGGTTTATTCTCTATTAATAAATAGAATTAATCTTGTCAAATTAACATTTCTTTTCTGCTGGAGAAGTGGCGGCCATGTAAATGTCAAAGCGGGCTCCCATGTGTATATCAGCCACGACTCTCAACACTTCCTGGCAGACCCACATGTAGAGTGTGTGTGTATACACATCAAAACAGGATTATAAATTACAGGACTTGCTGGAAAGCAAGGTAGCTCTGCCTCTTTTTTGGCAAAGGCTCACGTGATGTCTCCCCCCTCTGACCTGCAGAGGGCAGTCTTGCCCCTTGTATTCTCCGTAGTCCACCTTTTTCTGGTAATTGATTGCCTAATTTCCTCTTTATGTGAAAGAAAGCAGATATCAAGTAATTTGCAGCAATAACCTGCTAATGCTGGGCCAGTATCAAAACTCCCATGTTCATTTCAAGTGGCAGATAAAACACTAATATATAATTATCCTTGCAAATTGGATTGTTTTAAATAACCAAAAGGCTATGGCCAGGAGAAAACTAACCCATTTCCCTTGAGTTACTATTGCAACGTAATTGCTGCGTTCAATCAATTTCCTTGGCATTAGAAATTCCATCACAATCAACATTAAGCTTTATTCATTGTGATGGCTAAGAGCCGGGCCATTTCTCCTCTTTTCCTTAACTGGCAAAATTAATCAGGGAAAAGATTTTAAACATTTACCCGTGTGAAAGAGGTCAGCTCTGCCACTATATTGCTCAGCAGATAAGGGGGCTAATAAAAAGAAAATTGAATTACTAATGATCGCCAGGAACAGAGTATATAAAACCTGGCAATCGCCTGGTTCAGGAAAAAGGAGAATCAATTTTCTTCAGACAAGGTGCGCTCATTTTTTATTTTGGCGCATATTATCAGCAATTTAATTTGAAAGTGCATAAACAGGAGGAAACAGTTAGAAAATAATGAGCCCGAAGGTGTAAAATGCTGCAGGATATATGCAGTACACAATTTATTTGGCACAACAGATAATCGCTTTAATTGAATTCAAAACTGCATTGTTCAGCAGCAGTGCAGTCTGCCTCTCTTGCCTGTGGGGATTACAGAATATTACAGAGATTCCAGTGAGAGGCTCTTCTGTGCCTCTTTCCCCTTTATAACGTCCCCTCCTAGGCAGGTTTCCTCGTTGCTTGGGTTCGTTCAGACATGGCCACAGCCACTTGGAGGTGTAATGTTTAAAAGCTGTGAGAAAATCCCCTTTGGGAACGCTGCTTAGGTAGCATTGTGAGTGAGTTTTTAAATAATATGTCAGTCTTTTGCCATGATTGATAACTTCATGCAAACTTGGCATGTGAAAAAAGTAGCCCATCTCTTCAACACGGTGTACACCTATCCTCTTAGCAGGTTTTGTGTCAAGGAGCACCGGGCTGAATTGAGTTTGTTGTATGGATGTTGCTTGTACGGCTCTCACTGTACTTGCTGTCTGCTTAAATGGGGTGTGCATGTATGTGGCTTACACCTGTCATTTCCCATTGTAATTTACAGCCAGCACATACACCTTACTTCAGAATGATTCATCTCTTCCCTTCCTTGGGCACCAAATGGTTATGATCCCAAATCTGCATGATTAAGACAAATATTTATGCCTTGGAAAAGAAGCATCTGATCGAGAATCTATTTAATCTATCTCTCTAATCTAATTTATCTATATTTACAATGGTGGCTTTATTGCATAGTTTTATCCCCACACAATTAGCAGGAGCATTGCAGAATTTCATTCTTTACAGACAGTGATGTGTGGTAATGGGTTTGTTCTGTGAAATGTGAGTTAAGTCTATTACTCAAGAGTCAGACCAATTAACTTTCCCCAGGACTGGTTCTCCCCATTCAGCTCTGCAAGTGCGGCTTGGTGCTGACCTGCAGCACCTCCTGCTCTTCTAGTCCTGGCCTCTGAGCATAGAGGATCAGTTATGGCAAAGCATTAAGGGATTTGCAGATGGGGAGAAATATCCTCAATGGGACAAGGCTGAGATAATCAAGCTCATTTTGGTAGTGACCTAATCCAAAGCTTCTGATCTCAAAGGCTAATGTACCTCCTCTGCCCATAGTGAGTGACAATCCAACCTACATATTAAACTAGTTTTTATTTAGCAGCTTATGGGTGACACATGGGAAAGTGTAGGAAATATGGGTGATGGGAAGATAATTTTGTTTTAAAAGGGTTATTAATGGGCTTTCTCCAGCTAGATTGCAGGTCCTTGTGATTTGCTACACAAAAGCCTGTACTGTGAGAGGTGTCTCTTCAGCTGTCTAGGAGAATCATCTTTTACTTCACTGTGTTCCTTTCATTTGGAGAGCAGCATGGAATTGTACTGGTGTGTGAATAATACTGTTACTCAGCACTTTGCATGTTCAGAGCACTTTACAGACATTAACTAAGAATCCTTACAAGATTTCTGTGAGATGGCTATAGTAGGGGGAAATATTAACATTCCTGTTTTGCAAGTGGCAAGATAATGGGAGCTTTAAACGTAGCTAAGATAGATGGAGAACTAAAACAGCGGCTTGCCCAAGGCAAAGAAGTCAGTGGCACACCTGGGGTTAGAATATGGGAATATCCTATGCTCAGTCCACTAGTTGCGCTGCCTTGTTGTACTGCCAAGATCCCAGGATTTCAGGCCTCTCCCATTCTAAAAATGCTCTGCTTCCTGCGTATAGCTCTCTAAACTTCACAAACTACAGAACTAGCTTGACTGTCTGTGCCAACAAAACCATTCCTGTTACCAGCTTGTTCTCAATGCTCTGTCAGCCATTATAAAAATTAAAACTGAGCTCTCTAAGTCATTCACCAAAAGAGAAAACATCTGGTTTTTAAATGGACACTGCCAAGTTTTTTGTAAAAAAAAAAAATTGTTTTGTTTTGACCTGATATCCATAAGAGTGATTCAACACCTCTATTTAATTTTAATGGAACTTAAATGTATTAGGAAAACAAATTCCTCTGCACTCTTTATCAACCCAAACAGTGTAGCACTGAGCAAACGCATTAGAACAAGGGACTCTTAGTGTTCATTATCCAAGCACAGGGAAGTGAAAAACGTCAACCAGGTGTGAAGAATGACTGGTCAGTTTAAGGGTGGGATTTGGACATGCACTCAATTACCATTAATTGTATTGGGTATACGTTTCTCTTTGGCAGCTTTGAAAACCACAGCCTAGGTTTTTAAAATCTTCTCACTGTACTGGAAGGTGGAATTAGTAACAAGTAGCTCTAACAGAGGATTTCTAAACCCTGTTCCTTTAATACTTTATATTTCTTTATATAACACTTTCCCCCCCACTTTCTCTATTTTTTTCTCCCCATCAATCTATTATACAAATTTATTTTTGTATGTTTTTCTTGTGAGGTGACATCCCTGATCATGTTACCCATGAGCGAGGCTGGTGCGGTGTCTCAGTAAAATGTTACCAATTAAGTCCAAGGTTATGATCTTTGCCCTCAAACAAGACCTAAACTAGCTGGGACCCCTGTGAGTTCCTGATGTCTTTATTTGGTGTGCTCCAGCATTAGTTTTGTCCGAGTGACTAGATGCTTCCTGGAGCTGCTCTGAAGAGTTCACAGGTTTGCCGTTTGAAGCCAGCAGGGTTAATATCGTTACCAGCCATGCTGTCAGATACTATGTAGATTGACCTTACTCATAAATCATTATGTTCTCAAATCTCTCCTCTGACTTTCACTGGCTTGTCCTTGGGTACGACTACAGTTCAACCCCTCCCCCTGCAACGCCAACGAGTCTCAGAGCCTGGGTCAGCTGACTTGGGTTGACTTGTGGGGCTCACACTATGGGGCTAAAAATAGCAATGTAGACGTTCTAGCTCGGGCTGGAGCCCAGGCTCTGGGACCTGATGAGCGGGGAGGAGCTGGCTAAGTGTTTGTCCCTTGCAGTAATTAGTAAAAGTTCACATACTTGGCTGTATCCCCAGCACCAGTTACGTCAGTATTAGTAACGGTTTTGGGTTTCCCTGGCATTTACAGGTGACTGTTCCTAAACTACAAACAGCCAGCAGCAAGGATGCTGTTTTCTGATAACTCTCTGAAATAACAAGCTTTTGATTTTCTATTATTGGAAGCCTGTGTTCCTAAATGGGTGGGTGTCACTGGGTCAACTGCATTTGGTTAGATAATTTCTGAGAGTTAGGTGCCCAATTCCCATTGAATTTATTGGAATTTAGGCATCTGATTCCCTTGGGTTCCGTGGAAAATCCCAGCCTAAATCCTTTGAGCAGAAAAATTCACATGAGGTTGGGGTGAATGAATGGGGCTGGACTTCATGGGAATGGGGGGAGGGGGGAGAAAGAGGAAGTGTAAAAAGGTAACTTGCCCTTTATGGAGCATTATTCCAGTTCATCCTTAATCCCCATGTATATTTTTCCTCCCCTAGCTCAGTGGCTTTCTTCCACTGTTATTTCAGTGTGGGACTGCTCCTCTTCCTGGTGTCAAAGAATCCCCTGCCCCCTTTGCCCCCCACAGAACTGCATGATTGGGATGAGTTTATATTCTATTAGTAGTAAGCAGGTCTTTGGTAAATATGTGTTTATAAGTTAATGGGAAAAATATTTGGCTTTGGAGAGGTCTGACGTCTTTTTGTTGGCTGTGACCTTTGATATTTTGAAGCCCCTGGGGTGGGGGGGAAGCTTTACTAAGATTTTGAACCTTGCAGGCACTGCCCAGTGTGGAACCAAAATAGAAACCCTCCCCCGCAAATCAAAATAGAGCCCAAGCCCTTATCACACCAATATGTGCTTCTCATTTGTCCTGCAGGGGCTTGCTTTGCACCCTCTTAGCTAATGCCTGTAACTTGTAACTCTGCGTAGCATATCCACGTGTTGGAATTGCGCAGTGTAATTGTGGTAATCAGTGGCAGCCAGACAAACACAGGGGTGTCTTGCAGTTCTGTTTTAAAATGAAGTTTTGCAAATGTAATCCTGACCGGCAAAGTACTAATAAAATTAATCTACATTATAGCTTGCGCTGCTAGCGAGAGAAGGCTACAAAGTCTGCTAGTGAAGCTGTTATTAAAATAACTTTTACAAACACCCTGGAATGTGAAATTTGCTCATCCACACCGTCCAGTACATGGTTATGATTAGCAAATACATGTGCAGAAATTGGGAACTGTTCACAAACATGAACCATGGCTGAATTGTTCCTGCTGATTAATTCCTCCAGCTCTATTTGCCACTCTACATTGTGCAGAGTGTCTGAGCCTCACTGCCTCCTAGACCCCTTATATAGTCTCTTCAGTTTTAAAGAACATTGGTCTAGTTGTCTTTTAAAATGTTTTATAGCTGGGTATGTTTAAAAACCAACAACACAAAATCATACCGCTCCTTGTAGTTTGCAAACTAATCTCTTCCCTTCTTGTGTTTCCTTTACTATTTTCTTTCCCCTCTCCTTTTTGCTTCATCTTCCTGTTTCCTCTGGGTTGAAAACCAACATGTATGTTAGTAGAACAGGCAAGGTAACCAGTGATGTTGCAGCTGGGTCCCTGGTTACTGGTAGCCTCAGTAATGAGGTGCATGACTGCACTTTACGGGTAATGTGTATTTCATGGATACTCTTCACAGCACTTGCAGAACTCCCCAAGTCCTATCCCAACCAACAATGGGCTTGTAAAACCTGGAAAGTTTTCCACGGGGCAGTCACTGTGTGCTCTGTGCCCTCCCCCTTCCTCTTGTTCTCCAAAACGCTTCCTAAAATCTGTTTCTCTTGTAAACTCCCCTCCTGTGTTGATTTCCTCCGTGACCTGAGCTCTCTTGAGTTTCTTGCATATGAATAATCATTGGAGCAGTGTATTGTAACTGAGATGGATCATCAGCTCTTCAGGGAAGAACCTGGCCTTCATTTGCTTGTACAGGGCTGTGTAGAATCTATAGTGTTATATAAATAAGTAGTAAAATCCCTTGAATATGTAACAGATGCACAAATGCACCTAGTATGTGCTTCCTAAATACGGTAGTTATTGTATGCAACCTCTCACACCGTGTTATCCCACCTGTTTTGTTGTTTCGAGGCTGTTTTATTTGAGGTGATGGAGAAATAAGTGTATTTCAGTTGTCCTTATGAATGGTGGTGCGCTACCTGTGAAACGTCTGGTGTTTTAAGGGACTTTTTATCTGTTCTTATGCCAGTTAGTACAAACAGACCTTCAAGTCTGCATCTGTGTCAGTTTGTCCTACAACATTATGTAGTATTGCATAGTGTTGAAGTGTGGTGTTGTAAGACTTCTATTATCTCTGTGATTTTGTGTCCCTCCTGAAAATGGAGCTATCTTGTGAGGCTACCTTAGTGAACGAATAACTCAAACTAGCCAGGATCCATGTGTAGTATTTGTGGAAGCCCGTGCAAAAGACACAAGTGTAGTTAGTTATTCGAAGATTCAAAGGGGTGACCAGCATACTCCCATCCTTGGATTTAAAAGCTGCTGCTGTTTGTAGGAGAATATGCCCATGTTTTGTGGAGGTGCATGGAAGCATCTGAGTTATGAACCAAGTCAAGAACATGCAACCAATAGCCAACAAAAACTGTGGAAATAGCCCCCTCAGCAAATAGCAGCCCAATTGCTATATCACCTGGGGTATCTGAATATAATGTGCAGCTTAACTCATTGCAGTATGCAGACAATCACTTGCTATCTTCAACTCTGAGTTTTCCAGTTTGGTTGTCGGGCTGAAAGTGAGGTCCTCAGATTAAAGGGCCCAAATACTTTATGGCTGAGGTCCCCAAACTGTGGAGTGCACCCCCCTTAGGGGAGTGTGGAGGAAAGTTCAGTGGGCCCAGGCCAGTCCCCACAGGGGGTTGGGAGGGAGCGTCACCCAGTTCTGTTCCTGGCCCCGGTCGCTGGCCCCATGCCTGGGGCCCCAGCTTGGGTTGCCAACCATCCCAGTTTCGCCGGGAGTCTCCTGGAATCAGGCCCTATCTCCCGGAGGCTACTGAAGCCAAACTGGGAGATTTTAGGTGTTGAAAGTCTGGCGGCACAGCGGGGCTAAGGCAGGCTCCCTGCCTGCCCTGGGTTCACACCGCTCCCGAAAGTGGCTGGCATGTCCCTGTGGCCCCTGGGAAAGGGGTCTCCGTGCACTACCCCCGCCACGCGTGCCAACTCCACAGTCCCATTGGCTAGGAATTGCGGCCAATGGGAGCTGCAGGGGCAGCACAGCCACACAGAGCCCTCTGCCCACCCCTCCCCAGGGGCTGCAGCGGTAAGGCGGGGGCCTGAGGTAAAAAGTTTGGGGACCACTGCTCTATGGGATAATTTTGACTATCCCCCCCAACCCCAAGAACTGAGCAACTCCAAAAGTCAACCTCTCCCCAAATGATGTTTCTCTTGGCTGGGTCTCCCCATCGACTGGTGAACTTAATCTAGTGACAATGACTTTGAAATGTTTCCATTGCGGTCCAGCTGTTTGCTGAACTATTAGAAAAGAATTGTGCTTTGTGTACCAGCATCTGTTATCAATGAGAGAAACCAAAAGGGTATTTGATATGGCAAGGATAGTTCCATCAGGAATATCCGTGTGTGAGAAATAGGTGAAATGGGATTTACACCACCATCTGAACATTAACGGGGGTATTTTACCATGCCCCCTTCTTTAGGCTTCTGCAATCCATCATTTCTTTGCTGCTGTGCTGTACTGGCTGTTACATTTTACTACACCAAACACTGTAAAAGGGCATTAGAGCAGTTAAATCTAGAGTCTTGCTTTCATAAGGAAAAAAGAAAATGCTGAATTAGGCAGTGGAAAAGGCAACCACAGCGATACTTTAATCTTGCATAAATTATGAAAAGAGAGGCTAGCAATGTTATGTATTGTTAGAGCTGTCCTAATTATTTTTTTTAGAACAATCAATGGGGGAAAAACAAAGTTTTGGGTTTTTTTGTATGAATGGAGTATGCTATTTACTTCCAAAATGGCAGCTGTTTTTTTCCTGACATGACTATATTTTAATTTTATCCTACATAAGTTTGAGATTAATGCACTAGCTTTTCTAAATAAGTACAGTAGAACCTCAGAGTTACGAACACCAGAGTTAGGAACTGATCGGTCAGTCGCACACCTCATTTGGAAGTACGCAATTAGGCAACAGCAGAGACGAAAAAAAAGAGAAGCAAATACAGTGCAGTGCTGTGTTTAAATGTAAACTACTCCCCCCCCCCCCCCCCCCAAAAAAAAGAAAAAGGGAAAGCTAAAAAAAGATTTGACAAGGTAAGGAAACTTTCTGTGCTTGTTTCATTTAAATTAAGATGGTTAAAAGCAGCATTTTTCTTCTGCATAGTGTCAAGTATCAGAGGGGTAGCTGTGTTCGTCTGGATCTGTAGAAGCGACAGAGTCCTGTGGCACACTCTTAGGGCACCCACCCTTTCCCAGTTCCTAGGACTCTGGGTGTACTCTTCTACGGGGTTGCAGGTTCTTTTTACCAGTGAAATAACCTTACACAGTAATCTCCTCCATATCAAAAGAGACAAAGCACATGTAATTCTCATAGCACCAGTATGGCCACGCCAGCACTGGTTCACAACCCTGCAGGACCTTTCAATAGACCTCCCAGTTGATCTCGCAGTGTGACCAGACCTGATCTCCCAAGGCCATGGCCGCACGTTTCACCTGAACCTGGGGTCTCTACATTTGACGGCTTGGCACCTTCGTGGCTGAACAAAATGGAGCTGGTCTGTTCGGCACGGTCCAAGAGGTCCTTATGGGCAGTAGAAAGCGGTCAACTAGAATGGCCTACCTTGCAAAATGGAAGAGGTTCTTGCTCTAGTCTCTTCTGAAGGGGGTCTCCCCTCTGGAAGCCACACTCCCCTTTATCTTGGACTATCTGCTCCATCTGAAAGGGGAAGTTCTAGCAGTGTCCTTTAAGAGTCCACTTGGCGTCAGTATCGGCATTCCACACTCCGGTGAACGGCAGATCAGTTTTCTCCAACCCAATTAGCTCTCGGTTCTTAAAGGGCTTAGAGCGCCTGTACCCACAGGTATGCCAACCTCTGCCCCCCTGGGATCTCCACTTGGTCCTATCGCGACTGACAGGGCCACCGTTTGAGCCGCTAGCAACATGTCCCTTGCTTTATTTGTCCTGGAAGACCGCCTTTCTGGTGGCTATCCCATCAGCTAGAAGGGTGTCAGAGATCCGAGACCTCACCTCTGAGCTGTCCTACATCGTCTTCTTCAAGGACAAAGTGCCGCACTCATCATTCCTTCTGAAAGTGGTCTCCCATTTCCACAATAGTCAGGACATCTTTCTCCCAGTCTTCTATCCTAAGCCTCATGCGTCTGAACACGAACAGAGGCTTCACTCTTTGGATGTTAGGCATGCTTTGGCCTTTTACATAGAAAGGACCAAACCCTTTTGAAAGTCCACCCAGTTATTTGTGGCCGTCGCTGAAAGGATGAAGGGCAGCCCGGTCTCGGCTCAAAGGCTTTCCTACTGGATAAAGGCCTGCATCAGCATGTGCTCTGACCTGGCGAAAGGGCCCCCTTTCCCCCCCACATTTAATGATGCACTCCACATGGTCACAGGCTGCGTCAGCGGCATTCATGGCCCATGTTGTAGACATCTGCAAGGCAGCGACCTGGTCGTCTATCCATACGTTTACGGCACACGACGCCCTTACTCAGCAGGCGAGGAACAATGCAGACTTCAGCGCAGCGGTCCTCCAGTCTGTCTCTCTCAGGAATTCCAGCCCCACCACCTGAATGTTTGCTTGGGAGTCACCTGCATTGGAATGGACGTGAGCAAGCACTTGAAGAAGAAAAATGGTTACTAACCTATCTGTAACTGTTGTTGTTCGAGATGTGTTGCCCATGTCCATTCCACAACCCACCCTCCTGCCCTCGGTCAGAATTGCTGGCAAAAAGGAACTGAAGAGGGCCTGGGCTGGCAGTTGCCTATATACTGCGTCAGAGAGGTAGGGTGACCAGGTGTCTGGCTTCCTACTGGAACACCCAGTCGAAAAGGGACCCCGGCGGCTCCGTTCAGCACTGCCGATCGGGCCATTAAAAGTCTGGTTGGCGGTGCTGCCGTGCTAAGGCAGCTTAGTCCTTACCTGTTCTGGCTGACACAGCACTTTGCCCTGGAAGCGGCCAGCAGGTCTGGCTCTTCGGTGGAGGGGCCATGGGGCTCCGTGCCCTGCCCCTGTCCTGAGCACCGGCTGCGCGCTCCCATTGGCTGTGGGGGCAGGGGTGGTGCCTCCAAGCGAGAATGGCATGTGGAGCCTCCTGGCTGCCCCATCTAGGACCATGACCTGCTGGCTGTTTCCGTGGTGCGCGCAGCATGGTGCCAGGACAGGCAGGCTTCCTGCCTTAGCCCCCCCCCGCCCGCCCGCTGCATCGCTGACTGGGAGCTGTCTGAGGTAAACCCACGACCCAACCCTGAGCCCCAACCCTCCTGCCCCAGCCCTGAGCCCCCTCCAAACCTGGAGCACCCTCCTGCACCCCAAACTCCTCATCCCCTGGTCCAGCCCCGTGCCTCCTCCCACACACTGAATCCCTCATCTCTGGCCCCACCCTAGAGCCCACACCCACTCCTGCATCCCAACCCCCTGCCTCAACCTGCAGCTCCCTCCTGCACTCTATATTCCTTGGCCTCACTCCCCCAGCCTGGAGCCCCCTCCTGTACCCCAAACCCCTCATCCCCAGCCCGTAGTCGCTCCCACACCCCCAACCTCCTGCCTCAACCCAAAGCCCCTCCCACACTCCAAATCCCTCGGCCCCACCACCCCAGCCTGGAGCCCCCTCCTACACCTCAAACCGCTCATCCCTGACCACACCCCAGAGCCAGCACCCTCAGCCTGCATCCGCAGCCAGAGCCCTCACCCCCTCCTGCATCCCAACTCCCTGCCCCAGCCCAGTGAAAGTGAGCGAGGGTCAGGGAGAGCGAGCCACTGAGAGAGGGGGGGAATGTAGTGGGTGGGGCCTCAGGGAAGGGGCGGGGCTAGGGTGTTCGGTTTTGTGCGACTAAAAAATTGGCAACCCTACATATAGGTGCCACTCCAGGGGGCACCAGAGTCGATGTGATGGGTACCACTGGGGAAAAAAGTCTTCCTGAGACAGTGCGAACGCGCATGCACAGGGTGAATTTGATTTAAATCAAATTGATTGAAATCACTAGTCAGGAAGACTCGATTTAATCATGGTTTTCTACATAAAAGTGCATTCTTGTTGGTTGTTATAACCTTAATACATATTCTTCACAACTCAGAGATAGATGTAGGTTTCATTTTTAGAAGGTACATACTATACATTTTTAAAGTGATTTATTTTGAAAACTTTTCAGAGTAGTTTTACAGCTATATCAGAAAATGAATGATTGGTTATTTCATTTACCAAAGGTAATTGAAGCAGATATTTATGAAGTCATTGGGAGGTGAACGATCTCCAATTCAACAGGTTAATCATTAAATATTTGGAGGATTTTCTTGCCATGTTGTATTAAGAGGAGAACATCACCAGACAGACATTTAAATTGTTTTATTTAACTAAAACAACAACGTTATGTATTTTGGATTTTTTCTTCAACAGCAAACATATAATATTTTAACAAAAGCATATTTTTGAATTTGAACATTCATGCTTTTTAAAATCAGGTTTGTTTTTGTTAAATATTTTTTTTAATTAAAATAGTTAAATGAAATATTTAAAAAAAAATTAAATAGACTGTCAGCCAGGTCAGCATGAGAAACTTAAAATATTGGCTTCTGCAGCTAACTCAGTCGTCTTCACCTTCATTTTCCTGTTTGTTCATAATCTGGAAAAGAAAAACAAGCTTTCCTGCTTTTTCTGTACTAAATAGTACTAAAGTAGTTTCTTTCTACACCGGCAGAAGAAGCGACTGCTGTTAAGTGAGATTATCACTTCAACAGTCTCTGAATCCAAGTGCTTAAGTGAGTTCCACCAGTTCACTGGTGTGACTTTCTTTTAAACATACTCAGCAAACATATATTTCTTGAATGGTTCACCCTTAGCTCTGAAGTTTATTCTAGTCGGCATTATGGAGGGGTGATTGCTGGATGTCCATGTCATAGCCAACTTCTCTTCTTCAGCCGTTAAGGTTTGACCCTGGTACCGAGTATTGAGAATATTTGCAAGAAAATGAGCTGAAGATAGTTCTTGTCCCATTTGTTTTTTTAGTGCTTGTAATTTAACTCTGTCATTGCAGATTTCTCTGTATAAGACCTCACTCAGTTCCTTCCAAATTTCAACAGCGTCAGCAATAAAACAGCTATTTCCCTGCATTTTGTTCAAGGCTACAGAAATAGGCTTCAGGGTACTCAGCATGTGTTCAACGTTTCTCTTAAGCCCAATGTTGAGAACTTTGGCTGTGACAGTGCCATCTATTTTTTCACGATTTTGTTCACAAACTCATCAGATTAGGCCACTCTTGATATAGTGCTCAAAACAGTCCACTGCTGAGTTCCGTTGCACATCTTGTGGGAGAGTTAGTTTGGTTCCTCCCACTTTTTTCAGAGCAGCTGCTGCAATGTGGTTGTTATGGAAGTATTTTGCAATTTCAACAACATTCGCCTTTATTTCTAGAACACAGAAGTCTTTGGCTAGGAGGTGCATCAAATGAGCACTGCAACCGTATGTTATTAGCTTGGGACTCTCTTCTAAATAATTTCTTCTCATTTTGGATACATTTGCAGCATTGTCTGTGACCAAGCTGCATACTAGACATTTGAATTTTCCCCCACTGTTTGTTATAGTTTTTACTTCTGCTACCTGTAAGTATTTTGCTGTGTGTGCATTTCCTAATGTATCCATTGTTTCTGTAAGGAAGACTTTTTCCCTTCTTCTGTTGTCACACAAGCACATACAACAGGATCATTGTGGACATTGCTCCACCCATCAAGACTCAGGTTAACAATTTTACCCTCTCGACCAGAGATCTCAAACTCAAATCACCACGAGGGCCACATGAGGACTAGTACATTGGCCTGAGGGCCGCATCACTGACACCATTTCATATAAAGGTACAAAAAGCCCCCACGCCCGGTGCCTCTGCCCCCGCCCCCACTCCATCCCTTCCATGAGGCCCCATTCCAACCCCTTCCCCAAAGTCCCCACCCCAACTCCACCCCCTCCCTCCCCCTATTCCAACCCTTTCCCCAAATCCCCGCCCCACCTCTTCTCTGCCTCCTCCCCTGAGTGTGCGGCTCCCTGGTCCTCCCCCCTCCCTCCTGGAAAGCGCTAAATGCCGCCAAACAGGGTCTCTCATGAAAATATTCCCAAACTGGGTCTCTCTTATGGGCCTGCTGCCATTATAGGTTTTTCCCTTCTAGTGAGAGAATGGTGTGGTAGATCTCAAATCAATGAAGGCTACACTCAAAGACCTCAAGACTTCAGAAATATGCTGCTCAAACAGTTTCACTTTTGTTTCTACTGCCTGTCCCTCCCTTCTCACATTTCTCTCCAGACGTCTTCTTGTCCAGATCTATTCCACCCCCAACAATCTTCTATTCATTGAACTTTCTGAAACTTTGCACTTTTAGAGAGAGGTAAGGGATTGACTCTGTGTACACAAATTTGCAGAGGGACAATAGGCTTGAGGTCTGTTATTTCTCACCTCTGTATGTTTGTTTGTTTATTTAAAACCATTTTTGCTGTTAACAAGCATGTTATCTCTGGAGACACACATCCACAGTTTGAGAACTGCAAAACTAAGCATCTCTGATGGTATCTTCTAGACTCAGCACTGAGTCCCATTGGGTAGTGTGACAAAGTTCCTCCTCTACCTTGGTGAGTCCTGCGCTTATTGGCGGATTTTGATCGCCTCAGAGATCTTCCCCTCTGGTAGAACCCACAGTCAAATTCCTCCTGTGTCTGATCAGGAGTTGGGAGGTTTGGGGGGAACCCGGGCCCACCCTCTACTCCGGGTTCCAGCCCAGGACCCTGTGGATTGCAGTTGTCTATAGGGTTTCCTGTAACAGCTGCGTGACAGCTACAACTCCCCACGGCCTCCGCCCAACACCTTCTTTATGCTTACTGCAGGACCTTCCTCCTGATGGTCTGCTGATGCTTGTACTCCTCAGTCCTTCAACTCTTCTCACTCTCAACTCCTTGTGTGCCTCTTGCTTCCAGCTCCTTTTTAAACCCAGGTGCCCTGATTAGCCTGCCTGTCTTAATTGATTCTAGCAGGTTCTTCTTAATTGGCTCCAGGTGTCCTAATTAGCCTGCCTGCCTTAAATTGGTTCCAGAAAGTTCCTGCTTGTTCTAGTGCAGCCCCTGCCCTGGTCACTCAGGGAACAGAAAACTTCATCCAATGGCCAGTATATTTGCCTTCTATCAGATTTCTGTGCCCCACTTGTCTGGGTCTGTCACAGTAGATCGAAAGATTAACCTAAATAATCTGTACAGAAGCCCCTGAAATCCCATAAAATTGGCTCCCTAATCCATGAACTATTGGAACTCATTTACAAAACTTTTCTTAAACATTACACAAATATATTGTCTCATCCTATAGAATTAGAATTTATAATCCCTATTCCAAGATGAAATAGCTTTGAGGTATAATGTATCTTTATTAAAAAAAATCCGATTTAAAGAAAAAAAATCCTTTTTTTTTTTTTTAAAGTATTGATTTTTATCCACCCTGTGCACACATCTATATTGAAATGGACCATGAGCAACACCTCTTGAAGAACAACAGTTATGGAAAGGTTAATAACCATTTTTTTCAGAGTTATGAACAGCCTCCATTCCTGAGGTGTCTGTAACTGAGGTTCTATGTATATTCTAAAGTGATAACCGAGAGGGGACATAGTAGCTCACCGATTAGAGAGAACTTTCCTGAAGTTCAGGGGTACTTTGTTCTCGACCACACATATTTGAAGGATGGAAAATTCCAAAGATGGAGGAAATTGTTTAGGGTGTTGCAAGAAGATATGAGTAATGGGGTAAAATTAAGATAATCAGGAAGAGTATCTGGAATGACCGTGAGATCGGAGAATAATCTTCCAAAGGAAATGATAGAAGTCCCATCCAGGTCGGGTATCTCAACTAGATGGGGCAAAGTTCTGGAAGGTACTTTAGGGAATAATCCTGCATTGACTAGGGAAACATAGCCAATAATGTCACTTTAATAGATTTTCTTTCTGTCACTCTCATTTCTGTGCTTTCCAAAGACCATGGTTCAAATCTGACCTGGGTTAAAAATGAAAGAAATGTGGTATTTTAAAAACCGAGGGTGAAATCCTGGCCTTATTGAAATCAATGCGAGTCTTATCATTGACTTCAGTGAGACTGGAATTTCACCCCTACTCTCAAGAGGATATTCATTCATGTTTCAAAACCTATTACTCAGTCTGGCACTCATGCCAAAGAGACAGGGCCGGCGCGCCCATTAGGCGACCCTAGGCGGTTGCCTAGGGTGCCAAGATTTGGAGGGTGGCGGGTGGCTGCCTCCCGGCTCCCCGCTCAGCTGCTGAGCGGGGAGCTGGAGGGCAGCTGCCGTGAGCTGCCCCGCCGCCCTCCCCCCCCGCTCAGCGCCTGAGTGGGGAGCCGCCCCACCGCGCCCCCCCTCCCCCTCGGCGCTGAGGGGAGAGCCGCGGGGAAGCTGCCGCGAGCTGCCCCGGGCTCCCCGCTCAGCTTCCGCGGCCGGTGGGTCACGGGTGGTGGGGGGGGAGGGGGGAGGGGACCTGGCTGCGGGGCGGGGGGGGGGGGCGGCATTGCAGGGGGAGGCTGAGCTCCCGTGGGTTGTGGGAGCTGGCCGGGGGGGGAGGCTGAGCTCCTGTGGGCGGGGGAGCTGGCTGGTGGGGGGGGCGCCATTGCGGGGGGTGGGGCGCAGGGAAGTTTTGCCTAGGGTGCGAAACTTCCTTGCACCGGCCCTGCAAAGCGAGCCCTAGGATTGGAATAACCAGAGGTTTTGCAGGTCAGACTGAGGTGTACCGGAAAAGCGGTGCAAGAGGCAGCTTGCAGAGCACCCTTCTGTATTCTGTTATTACTGTTAACCTGAAAAAAACTGTCAAACTAACTCTCATCTTCAGTAAAGAAAGAAGCACAAAGGACATAATACACCCGTGGTAAATTGGAATATAAATCTCTCTAAAATGGGACAGAAGGACTTATTGGTATGTAAATAACTTCTGGACAGCCATAGACAGCTTTTATTAACATCCCACAATGGAAATAATAAATAGAAAATCACAAGACAGAAGAGATGTCTGTCTGCAAGTAAAATGTTGATATTTTTAGCATGCTTTTTTGTGTGCTTAAATAGGAATTTGGTGTTTTGGGATGGAATGCTTTGTTGTTTCACAGTGACCACTCCGGGTCATTCAAGAATGCTGTTGATTGATTCAAAACGCTGTCTTGTCTTGTCTTGTCTTGTCATCCTTGCCAAGAAGGACAAGCATATGAGGCAATCCAGGGATGGAGAGAAGAAACACAAATGATCAGGGTTGTTCTATCTCAAGTGTCATGTACACACACAGTGCTATATGCATAATGGCTAAAGCTTACCTAATAGTGGTAGAGTCAAGATCTTCTCTCCAGAGAGATGTGTGAAAAGGAGTGAATAATTTGGGGCACCACAGTGCAAGGAGCCCGTGGCTCAGTCTGGTAGAATGTTCCAAATTGGAAAAGTTGAGATGAACTTTGCACTAAGTTCTGTAAAAAATACTCTTTATATCAAATATTTGAGCTCCCAAAAACCGTCTTCTAGTAGCCCATGGAACTAGGCTATGCTATACATTTGTTCACTCTTCAGCCTTAACTAAGGGAGACATGACCAACAAGTCCATAATCGCAAACGATTCTAGATTAAAAAAAAACACCACCTCTCAACATACTGAAACTGAATCCTGGGGAAATTGATACAAATTGGAAGCCAATACAATCTGCAAAGCATGGGTGTAATGTGTGCCGTATATGGTACTCTGTTTGTAAGCAGGCAGCTGCATCTTGCACTGCTGTAGTTTGTGTGGCCTTCAAGGGTATCCCTATAAGGATCCCACTGCAATAATACAATTTGGAGGTGACAAAGACAGTGATGGAAATGCCTCTACCATGTAGCCAAATGCAGATGTAAATAAAAAGCTCTCCTGCTGGTCGCTGTTACCTGAAAATCCAGGTGGAGGTGCGGATCCCACAAGAGCTCCAGACTGCTAACTACTCAGTAGAGAGAGCACATACTTCCTCTACTACCTTCTTGAGTGTTTCCTTTTAAACACCAGGATCCCAAATCACACTAAGCCAGGGACTGGACTCGATGATCTTTCAAGGTCCTTCCAGTTCTAGGAGATAGGCATATCTCCATTTAAAAGATCAACGCACATTTCCACAATCACGGTGAACAAGGGTGTTCTTGCATCTTCAGGGACGTTATTGATTCAGGAGCCCAGTTCCCGATATCCCAAATTTTGCTTAACAGATCAGCATCTCCGGTGTGTTTCACTTAGCACAGTTGCCTGATGGTAGGACCACTGTGGTTAGGTTTTGCTGTTCTGGATGATTTGTCATTCTGTGGCATTACTCATGCGGCGCCATAAATGTAAATTGCACTTTACAGTCAGTAGAATGTGCCAGGCGGTTAACAAAATCCTTGTCTTGAGGAGTTGACAATCTAAAGAGTCCAGGGCAGGGATGATGTGGAACGGGTGGCCAACAATGAAAGTGGTAGTTGAATAGAGATGATTTTGTGTGTGTGATGTTTTGGTTTAGCTTTGAGATGTAAAGATAAGAAGATTCCAAGGAACCTTAATTCAGAGGAAACTGAAGCTTTTAAATGTAAGGAGTTCACATCATTTCTCTCTTGAAGCTTTTGCTTTTGGTGTTTGCGTGCAAACCCAGCTGGTGTTAAAGCACCTGAATAGCCACACTGTTTGTGCAACACATGCAAATATTTGCACAAATAAAACCTCAAACAATTTGCACTTGATAGCACCACTTAGTGTAATCTCTACTTATTTTGATTTATAAAAAGCACTTTTCTGTTTACACAAATACTAGAAGTTGCAGTAAGGGGAAACATCCTTCATCCAAACAGACTTCACTGTCCAGAGCCACTTGGTGATATATCAGTAATACAAACAGCTCAGTCATGATTCAAGATCGCCTTATAAATATTAAAATGACTTGCTATTGGCCACTCTTACTCCCTCAACTCACCCCTCCTATGAAAACCAAACAAGATGGGAGTCGTGCAGTGTGCCCTGCCTTTTTTTTTTTTTTTTTTTGGTCGGACCTAGTGGGGAGCCATATTTTCTTCATGCCCTGGAAATTGGTTTGCCTCCTGAATCCCTGTAGGAGCACTGAAAATCTGCCTATCGCTTTCCATTGCACATGCCCAGAGTTTCTCCTTGTGGCAGCATTCCTTCTGGGTGGAGATAACTGGATGGGATTGAAGCTTTTGGAATCCATCCGTGTTGCTCCTCCTTTGGCTGGAGAAGTTGAGATTTGCCTGGTTCCTAGTGTCAGGGAGGTGAGCAAAACAGGCCAGTGCCTGCTAATAACACTGCACTGCCACCAATGTGGTTTCATATCCTCTGGTCCCACACAGACTTAACGACCATTGCAGAGCCCCAAGGAGAATGTGGGAAACTCATTATTGTGTGATCGAAGGACTCGCGCTGATTGGTAGCTCCTGATGTTACTCTTTCCAAGGAGGCTGGTGGCAGTGACATGGGCATGGATTAGTATTGGGAGGTAATCCTTAATCCTTCTTATCTTCTCCGTGTATCTCTCCATCCCCTCAATGTCCCCCTTCCACTTACTTCCTTTTTCCTAGTCTTTTACTCATCCCCCTCACCTTAATCGTTTACTTTGCAAGGACTGGGATATGCAGTGTCTCCGCTGCCTTTGTGACTCTGGAGGGCAGGGATTGTCTCTTTGTATGTGTTAGTATAACCTCCAGCATAGTTGGGTCCCGTTCCTGATCAGGTCTTTGGGTGCTGCTGCGATTAGTGAGTCCTAGTACTGCTCAGTGTGAACAGCACAAGCTCACTACATATTATCGGTGCTCAGGAAGCAATCGTGCTATTGATTTAACTTCCCTGTTTAGAAAACCCACCTCCTCACAAGTGAACTGTATGGCCCAGTAAGGGGAGTGCTGGAAAGAGACAGCTCAGAGTGAGGTTTAACTAGAGAAGAGGCAGGATAGCCGTACAGTGCAGCAGTTGCCCTAGAGTAACATTTGGCTGAGGCATAGAGGGACAGGGAGTCGTTGCAGTCAACACGTACAGTATTAGTAAAGTGATCTGTGTTTGAATAATTCCTCCCCCTCTCTGTCTCCAGATTTCGAGGGCGGGGGGCAGTGACTCTGCCCTCTGTCACCACTTTTATTTCAGGGCAGGGGAGGGCGTGTGTGACATGCCATCACTTGTGCATCACACTGGTGAAGAAGCTTTGTTGAAAAGTGGCTTAAATTAGATATCCTTGTTTATCACTTTACAGCCTCTGCCTGTCCTAGACAAACAGGTGTCACTGTATACAGTTCCCAGCAGTCCTTTTCTGCATAGATAATGTGGAGAGTAAAGCTTGTCTACACATGGAGCTATTCCTGATTAACTCCATGTGTGGACACTCTTATTCTGGAATAACAGTGTCAGCATATAGAGCAGGCCTGCACAACTTGTAAAGCGGCGAGGGCCATATTACTCCAAAGAAAACAGCTGAGGGCCGAAACCCCCCCGGCCCCGTGGAAACACCCCCTCCCTCCCCCCAGTGCTGCCCGCCCCGCGGAAACAACCCCTCCTTCCCCAGCGCTGGAAGCCTGTAGAGGGGGAAAGAAACAGCATGCATTGGGTGACCAGCTCACAGCAGTAAAATAGGACCCACCCCCTCTCCGCTCGGCCCCACCATCACACCCCTCTTCACCCCCCCCCCCAGGGGTCACTATATTACTGCACACAACAGTCAATCAATGCAGTTGTAGATAAATCTCTGCATTATGCATTTTTGTATAGCTTCTATATGACTTTGTATTGAACCTTGGTAATATGTTATAGCGGGCCCCTAAGGTAGTATAATTAAGGTAAAAGAAAAATGTCTTTTTGCTAGAAGTAAAATAAGATCTTCCCCCCCCACTTTGTATTCAATTGCCCTGTTGAATGAATGAGGTGTGAATGAGGAAGGCGTGGAAGGCAGGCGCCTCCACACAGCTGCAATCCTTGAAGAGGGAATCGGAACCAGACCAAGGACAATCAAACTTGTCAAGCGGGCTGACTAGAGAAGAGCAGACATACTGACTGCCTCGGGGGTTAGAAGCAAGCACCTTCCTTTGGAAACACCCTCTTTGCATCATTGGGACAACCCCCAGCCCAGAGACAAGCAGCAAAAAGGATCAACGGACACAGTCCCAGATTTTGGGCCGCACAGTGAGCCCACCTACTCACCCCCCCGCGGGCCGCACAGTGAGCCCCCCCGCGGGCCGCATGTTGTGCAGGCCTGATATAGAGTTAGGAACAGACAAGCAAAGGGGAAGGAAGGCAAAGGCTGAAAGTTCAGCGCACTTGCCTTGAGTTTGTGTCTGCCTTCATTGCTGTTTACTGTGGCAAGATGAACAATGGAAGAACTTTGTGTAGCGCTTAATCTTGCAGTGACGAGCCGCAGGCTGTCAGGCCTGTCACAGCTAGGGGAGCCAGTGTGTCAATCTCTCATAGTTCTGTAATAGGGATAACATCTCATCTGTATGGCTGGAAGCTCACTTTCCTGTTCTCTGTGCCTTTAGTGCTGCTGAATGATGCTTGATGGACAGCGCCAAAGACACACGAGGTATAACACAGGCAGGGACTGTCTGCTCATGTGTCTCCGTTCTATGCTAGAGGGGCCATTTCTAGTGGTCAGGGGAATTGTCCTCCCGGCTCACTCAGGTCTTGGTTGTCTCTGTGCTTAATTTGTCAGAACTGTGCTCTCTGTAATAGCACCTCTTCTGGTTTGGATGCTGGGGTTTATTTCACACACAGGCCGCCAGGTCTGAAACGACATTCCTGACTTTTCTGTTGCTTTGGAAAAGCAAAAAGATCATTCTGGTGTATGGGAACAGTCCCTGCTCATGAGCCATACCCGTGTGTGCTGCATTAGCCAGCCTATCTTCCATCCTCCTTAGCCTCTGCAATAGGCAGGGCACTAGGACAGGCCGACAAAAGTGCTAGATTTAATACATTCGTAAGATATGTAGCTGTTTGATCTGGCTGAGTTATGTCGGAGCTGCTCACTATCCCAGGTAAACATTCCAAAAGTGACTTGTCATTCCAAGGAGCTTGTCTACAGGAGCAACCAGACCTTGGCAAACTGGGGTGTGAATCTATCCCGCGCTAGCCTGCCATCCTCTGTCTGCGTGCACCCTGCTGGTGTGCATTAATAGTTCCTTCCGGTGCTTTGATCTAGTCCTTTTTGAAACAGGACTAGCTCAAAGCACTACAATGAACTGGTTTTATGTGTCAGCAGGGTACACACGGACCATTAATCTGTGGCAGACTAGTGTGGGGTCAATTCACACCCCAGCTTGCCACAGTCTATTTGTTCACTTAGATAAGCCCTTAGGCGTTATCATTGTGCTTAATTTGTAAAATGCCCTTTGGGGAGAACTTGAGATGAAAACCAGGCTATATAAAGAACCGTGTGGTACCTAAGGCTTTGGCTACACTGGCGCTTTACAGCGCTGCAACTAACTCGCTCAGGGGTGTGAAAAAACACCCCCCTGAGCGCAGGAGGTTACAGCGCTGTAAAGCACCAGTGTAAACAGTGCCCCAGCTCCCAGCGCTGTAAGCTATTCCCCTCGGAGAGGTGGAGTACCTGCAGCCCAGCGCTGTAAGCTATTCCCCTCGGAGAGGTGGAGTACCTGCAGCGCTGGGAGAGCTCTCTCCCAGCGCCGGCGCGCGATCACACTTGCACTTCAAAGCGCTGCTGCGGCAGAGCTTTGAAATTTCAAGTGTAGCCAAGTCCTGAGGTGAACAGGCGAGATAGGAGTTTATTGGTTTCAGAGGGGTAGCCATGTTAGTCTGTATCAGCAAAAACAAAGAGGAGTCCTTGTGGCACCTTAGAGACTAACAAATTTAATTGGGCATAAGCTTTCATGGGCTAAAACCCACTTCATCAGATGCCTGGAGTGAAAAATACAGTGAGCAGTATATATATCACAGCACATGAAAAGATGGGAGTTGCCTTACCAAGTAGGGGGTCAGTGCTAACAAGGCCAATTCAGTTAAGGTGGAGTGGCCTATTCTCAACAGTTAACAAGAAGGGGTGAATATCAAGAGAGGGAAAATTACTTTTTGTAGTGACCCATCCACTCCCAGTCTTTATTCAGGCCTAATTTGATGGTGTCCAGTTTGCAAATTAATTCCAGTTCTGCAGTTTCTCGTTGAAGTCTGTTTTTTAAAGTTTTTTTGTTGAAGAATTGTTTTAAGTCTGTTATTGAGTGTCCAGGGAGATTGAAGTGCTCTCCTCCTGGTTTTTGAATGTTACAATTCTTGATGTCTGATTTGTGTCCATTTATTCTTTTGTGTAGAGACTGTCCGGTTTGGCCAATGTACATGACAGAGGGGAATTGCTGGCACATGATGGCATATATCACATTGGTAGATGTGCCGGTGAATGAGCCCCTGATGGTGTGGCTGATGTGGTTGGGTCCTATGATGGTGTCCCTTGAATAGATATGCGGACAGAGTTGGCACCGGGTTTGTTGCAAGGATTGGTTCCTGGGTTGGTGTTTTTGTTGTGTGGTGTGTAGTTGCTGGTGAGTATTTGCTTGAGGTTGGGGGGCTGTCTGTAAGCAAGGACCGGCCTGTCTCCCGAGGTCTGTGAGAGTGAGGGAATGTCCTTCAGGATAGATGGTAGATCCTTGATGATGCGCTGGAAGGTTTTAGTTGGGGGCTGAAGGTGATGGCTAGTGGCGTTCTGTTACTTTCTTTATTGTGCCTGTCCTGTAGTAGTTAACTTCTGGGTACCCTTCTGGCTCTGTTTATGGAATCCACAGGCTTCTGGGATGATACTGTTTCCTGTCTCCACAATCTTGCTGGAATCTTGCTTTGCCTCTCCAGTAAGCAGACTGTGGTGCTTTCTTGCCTTGGCTCAGTCCAGAGATTTCGTGGCTAGCTCCCTTGTCTTGGTGCTTTCCTTGCTGCCAGTGTTAACAGTTACCAGACTTGGCAGTGTCCAGCTGTGGGGTTGTTTAATGCCTGTACTTCAAGACCTTTTTGAATGAAGCCCTCTAATCCTCTCCTGAACACTGCTAGTGGCAACGTAAACAGGCAAAACCCAGTAATAAAATACAATGAAGAATATTGATCTGAAATCAAGATGTTAAACCCCCACTAGTGACAAGCAGTAAATCCGAAGCCTGGTGCGTTCCTTTTTTTTAATACATATTAAGGCGGGCAGCTTTTTATGTCATCTCTTATGGGTTCTTATAGAACAGGTGGCCAAACTGTGGCTTGTTTACAGTTAAAGTGTGGAGCCCCCCACGCCCCTCCCCATTCTCTGCCTACCAGACTGGACAGTGGGGAGCTCAGGGCTTCTGCACTGCAGGGAGGGAAGTTTAAGGGCTTTAACCCCGCAGAGGGGTGTCAGGGCAGAAGCCCCATGCCTCAGCAGGCACCGTTCCCCGGGGTAGGTTATGCATGTCTTGCGGCTCCTGAACTTCTGAAGATTATTTTATGTGGCTCGGAGGGTCAGTAAGTTTGGCCACTCCTGTTATAGAAGGTGGTTATCTCAGTACGAGGTGAGAGGGTCGATTTCTGTTTTATCACAACATTGTGCCTCCTTATCACATCAGTTGTTCCCAGTTATAGCTACTTCTGGCGTTCAGAACTGCTGATTCTAGGCTCCTACTTCTTGTCTTTAAAGACTTGTGGGCTGAGGGCCCTAAGCACATGCCCTTTCTTGCCATTATATACAAAAAGGTTGCAGTGTTTTCTTTTCAGAACAGCAGGCATTGTGGGCAAGCTTGCATCTGTTGGTATCCTACCAGAGAGAAGTTCCCCGTAATGTTTTCAAGAGGACCTAAGCGATGTAGGAACCCTAAACCTCATTGATTTTCAGTGGGACTTAAACGCTTTTTAAAATTGTACCTACAACTTCAGTGGCGATTTCTTGCCTCCTCTTTCTGCCTTCAGTTGTGCAGATTTCACATTCTCAGAGATCCTTGAAAAGACGTCCATCCCTGTTCGGGATGGGCAGCTGCAGGTGTTGATCCTTGACTTTAGTAATATCCGTCTCTTGGAGGCAGACACACCTGTATTAAAAAAAACGTATAAGACTTTTGTCTGGCTGCTTACAGGCAGCAGTATGGCCTGGGCAAGGCACAGTCAGTCTGTTACTGAATATGAATTCAAAGTCTCACTAGCAATATGCTAAGGAACAGGCTGTGTTCAGGAACATGTAGCACACACCATTGTTCCTTTGAGAAGTGCACTGCGGTGGTTACATGTGTATGTGACCATAGATTTTTCGGGCATTGTGGTAGTGTTTGCTGGGGAAGCTGGTCTTAAAGGTTTTTTTTTTTTTTTTTTTTAAACTCTATATATTTATTGCATCTTGAGGACTCCAGGTCACTTTTTCTCAGTTTACAAGTAAAATTGTTTTCCTCTCCCTTAACTACCAGCTTTGCAAACTCTTCCTGGGATCAGAGAGTCAAGCTGGGTTCTTTCTGGCTCATGCATCACTAGTAGTAATAAAGGCCAAGATTCTCAAAAATGGGTGCCAAAAATTAGGCTCTCAAGGCCATATTTAAACACCTGCATAAATGTGAGCCTGATACAAAGCCCATTGAAGGGAATGAGTCTTGCTGTAGACATCAGTGGGCTTTGGATCAGGCTGTTAGTAACCTGATTTTTCAAACATGCTGCGCATCCGGCAGCTCCCAGTGAAATCAATGGGAGCTGCTGAGTGTGCAATTCTTCAGAAAATCAGACCACTTATTTAGGAGTCTAAATTTAAGCATCCGTAAAAAAAAATCTTAGCCAGAGAGTCTACAGATCAGATTCTGTGCTTGTTTATGACTGTACAACCCTGTTTGCCTTCAAGTGGGTTGCACAAATGTAACTAAGGGAAATATGGACCTGCACTTAGAACTTGACTAATATTTCTTTTGATATGCGAACCAGAATAAACTTCAGCTCGCTCTCCTGTAGCTGTGTTATCTCTGCTGAGCCAAACAGGAGTAAAATGAGGTTGTCACTCTGATATTTGTGGGCCAGGCTAGTAAAGGAAGAAGGGGCTGTTTTTAGATGTAGTCTCTTTTCTGACCACAGCTAAATCTTAAATCTGTGTGTATGCATGAATGGATGAGGACAGTTCTTCTGGATATTCTGGGCCACATTTCTCTCACATAGGAATGGGAACGGCCCATTCGGTCATCCAGTTCTTTCCTGTGTCAAACACAAGATTTTACCCTCCAGTGATATGTCCAATCTAATAATTAGATGCCTGGAGAGATTTGACTTTCCACATTTCCCTTAGAGATTTTTCTGTGGCATATTAGACCTCACAGTTGGGGAAATGTTTAATCCCATTATTCCTGATCTTACACCCCTGCAAGCCTCCCTCTTTCTCATTTGTGTTTATGTTCCTTAAGTACTTGAAAATTATATCTCCCTTAATTGTGATTCAATACGGCTATTGCCTTCCACTGCATGAGTAGCCCCGGGCATTGAACAGCCAGCTCAGTGAGACTGCTACTTTGTTCCATGCTAAAAGGAGATGGTTTAGGAGAGGGCTATGCCTGTTGTGATCTTATCCCAAAGGCAGCATGCTGATACTTCTGCATACTACTGTCCCATCGTCTTGAAGAGCTCAGTGTGCATCCTGGGCTGCTTGGATGCCTAATGCTGTGCTTTTTTGTTGTTTTAAATATTCATGTGAGCAGAGTGGCTTGGTGACTTAATGAAGCCGTACGGTCTTCTGAGTCCAAAGCAAAAGTGGACTTGCCAATAGCTTGTATAAAATTTCTCATTAACCCAGTCAGTGGCCGCTAATATTGACATATTGTCCCCCTTTTTAACCGTTAAGAAATTAAAATGAATCCATGTGCAGTAACAGACATCAGTTGCAAACAAAAAATTTGCTCTCATCATACTGGTAGGCTAAAGAATGCTCTTCATACATGAAAGATAACTGACGTTCACACAATAGACAAGGGGATTATACACAATACTGCTTACTTCATGTGTTCCTTAGTGCTTTTTGATGGGTTACTTAAGTGTGTACCTGAAGCTTAAATAAGAGTAATAAAAAGAAAGAGAGAGTGTCTCAGAGGAAGAGAGAGGAAAAATGAACAAGTTGGTATTCTAGATCTCTGGAGGGTAGATGTGATGTAAACTACCCCTTGGAAGATGAGATGAATGGGCTGTATGCTATTATATCTTGTATAGTAAACTCCCTGGATACAAATCATTCATCCACTTTAGAGGGTATTCATCCTTTCACCCATCCATACAAGCGTTGAGGAGAGCTCAGTGTTGTGGGGTTCTCTCTTCATTGGGCTTCCCGGGTGCTACTGGAGTACAAATAACAATCCCCTGCTTCACTTTAGATTCAGTCCTGCATGGTGCAGGATGGTGGGAATTAAGGGTGCTCAGCACCTTGGTCTTGAAGAGGGCGTGTCTTGATCGTTGCAAACTGCTTTGAAATCTCGGCTGCAAGGTGCTATAGAATTGCAGTGTATTAATTAAGAGTAAAATAACATGCCGAAGGAATGTAACGATGTTTAAGAGAATGTTTATTTCTTGCAGCGTTGCCAATCTGCTCCCCTGCTTTCAGGTCACTGGTGGGACTCTCCTGCTATTAAAATAGACAGTAGATTCAGGGGAGAGCACCTGACACATGGCCTGGTGAGCATAATTTGACCTGGCGGCTGAGTGAAAAATGTTGGATGCAATTTTTATTTTCAGTGCACTCAGACACAGGAAGTTTTAAAAACTTTTATAGTAAAATAGAACGGGGTCAAGTGGGGATTCATACAAGCCCTTGGATGAGTCATGCTCAGGGACAGTAGAGAAACGCAAGCATTCCACTCCCAAATCTGGGATTTCTGATGGCTTGGAGAGGTCCTCTATTTCACTAGGCAGTACTCTTCAATGTTAATACCCAATATGCCTCAAAGACTCAAGGATTGTCATTCAAATACGTCTCTAGTTGATTAAAACTAAAGAGCCATAACTCCTACTGGGCCAAGTTTTATAGAAAATCCTGTGAATCACATTGGAGGAGTCTAGCACATTCTGACTGATGCGGTTACAGCTGCTTCCTCCAACCTAATTTTAAAAGATGGTAGCAAGCATTTCAGTTACTTGAATAATAGAAAAAACATGTGTGTGTGTGGAGCAGTGTGCTGGGAGTCAGGAGACCTGGTTACTAACATTCCCAACTCTGCCACTGATTGTGTATGATATTGGGGCAAGTCAATTTACCACTCGGTGACTCAGTTTCCCCATCTGTAAAAGGAGAAAAATAAAGTGCTCTGAGAGCTGTGGATGAAAAAGCATATGTCAACAGGTTGTTAGAATTCACCTATTTTTTAAGTACAAGAGCAAGTCTCAGTTATCTAAATAATGGAAAGAATTGTTGCATATGTAGCTATTTGCATATTCAAAGCTTTTGCCGTCTTAGGGCATGACTACGTTTGCAGAGGTAGAGCACTGAGAGTTAAACCAGCCTTCGGAGAGCGCAGTAGGGAAAGCGCAGCAGTCTGTCCACACTGACAGCTGCTAGCGCACTGGCATGGCCACATTTGCGGCACTTGCAGCGGCATTGGGAGCGGTGCATTATGGGCAGCTATCCCACAGAGCACCTCTTCCCATTCTGGCGCTGTGGCTTGTGGGAAGGGGGCGGGGAGGACATTCTGGGTCCTGTCCCAACGCCTCGTGATACATCGGTTCGCATCCCAGCAATCCCTGTGCTTCCGTCCACATTTGGTGCCATCCTTCAACGTTTTTTGTGCTGCGCGCTCTGTCTTCCCTTTCGGTCTGCGGGAATGGAGCCCGAACTGCTGAGGAATATGCTGACAAGTCTCACCAGCATGTCACGTTTGGCAGTCGAGTTACTCCTTAAGATCCAAACTGACAGTGAGGACTCCGATGATATCGACTCGAGTAACGCATACGACACGAGATTGCTTGTTTCAGTGTAGTAGCCGTGTTAGTCTGTGTCAGCAAAACGAAAATAAGAAAGAAAAACGTGTAGCACCTTAGAGACTAACAAATTTATTTCAGCATAAGCTTTCGTGGGTTAATACCCACTTCATCGGATGCATGGAATGAAATACACAGTAGACAGATATTTATACAGTCAGAGAAACATGATAAGGTCGAGGTGCATAGACCAACCTTAAGAGGCTAATTAGTTGAGAGGAACCATAACAGCAGGGGAAGAAAAACCTTTGAAGTGATAAACAAGATGGTCACACAGGTGTGAATGAGGATCATTAACTTAAGGGAAATAGATTCAATTAACGTAATGGCCGAGCCATTCCAAATCTCTATTTAATCCGGAGGTAATGCAATCTAGTTTGCATATCAATTCGAGTTCAATAGTTTCTCTTTGAAGTCTGCTTTTGGAGTTAATCTGTCGCAACACTGCTATCCTCAAGTCTGTCACTGAGTGATTAGGGAGGTTGAAGTGTTCTCCTACTGGTTTTTGAATGTTATGATTCCTGATGTCAGATTTATGTCCATTTATTCTTTTGCGTAGAGACTGTCCGGTTTGGCCAATGTACATGGCAGAGGGGCATTGCTGGCACATGATGGCATATATCACATTGGTAGATGTGCAGGTGAATGAGCCCCTGATGGCGTGGCGGATGTGATTAGGCCCTGTGATGGTATCACTTGAATCGATATGTTGACAGAGTTGGCATCGGGCTTTGTTGCAAGGATAGGTTCCTGGGTTGGTGTTTTTGTTGTATGGTGTGTGGTTGCTGGTGAGTATTTGCTTCAGGTTGGGGGGCTGTCTGTAAGCAAGGATTGGTCTGTCCTCCAAGATCTGTGAGAGTGAGGGATCATCTTTTAGGATAAGTTGTAGATCTTTGATGATGCGCTGGAGAGGTTTTAGTTGGGGGCTAAAGGTGACGGCTAGTGGTGTTCTGTTATTTTCTTTTTTGGGCCTGTCTTGTAGTAGGTGACTCCTGGGTACTCTTTTGGCCCTGTCAATCTGTTTTTTTAACTTCAGCAGGTGGGTATTGTAGTTGTAAGAATGCTTGATAGAGATCTTGTAGGTGTTTGTGTCTGTCTGAGGGATTGGAGCAAATGCGGTTGTATCTTAGAGCTTGGCTGTAAACAATGGATCGTGTGGTGTGTCCAGGATGGAAGCTGGAAGCATGTAGGTAAGTATAGCGGTCAGTGGGTTTCCGGTATAGGGTGGTGTTAATGTGACCATCACTTATTAGCACAGTGGTGTCTAGGAAATGGACCGCTTGTGTGGACTGGTCTAGGCTGAGGTTGATGGTGGGATGGAAATTGTTGAAATCATGGTGGAATTCCTCAAGGGCTTCTTTTCCATGGGTCCAAATGATGAAGATATCATCAATGTAGTGCAAGTAGAGTAGGGGTGTTAGGTGACGAGAGCTGAGGAAGCGTTGTTCTAAGTCAGCCATAAAAATGTTGGCATACTGTGGGGCCATACGGGTACCCATAGCAGTGCCACTGACTTGAAGGTAAATATTGTCCCCAAATGTGAAATAGTTGTGGGTGAGGACAAAATCACAAAGTTCGGCCACCAGGTTAGCCGTGGTAGTATCGGGGATACTGTTCCTGACAGCTTGTAGTCCATCGTTGTGTGGAATGTTAGTGTAGAGGGCTTCTACATCCATAGTGGCCAGGATGGTGTTGTCTGGAAGATCACCGATGGATTGTAGTTTCCTCAGGAAGTCAGTGGTGTCGCGAAGATAGCTGGGAGTACTGGTAGCATAGGGCCTGAGGAGAGAGTCTACATAGCCAGACAATCCTGCTATTAGGGTGCCAATGCCTGAGATGATGGGGCGTCCAGGATTACCAGGTTTATGGATTGCTTGTGGCTTTCACGGACATGCTCACCACCGTGGAATGCCGCTTTTGGGCTTGGGAAAGAAGCACTGAGTGGTGGGGGGATCCCATCATCATGCAAGTCTGGGATGACGATCAGTGGCTGCAGAACTTTCGGATGAGAAAAGCCACTTTCCTGGGACTGTGTGATGAGCTCGCCCCCACCCTGCGTCACAAGGACACGAGATTGAGAGCTCCCCTGACGGCGGAGAAGCGGGTGGCTATTGTAATCTGGAAGCTGGCAACTCCAGACAGCTACCAATCGGTCGCTAACCAGTTTGCAGTGGGGAAGTCGACTGTTGGAATCGTGTTGATGCAAGTTTGCAGGGCCATTAATTGCATCCTGCTCAGAAGAACCGTAACGTGCATGACATTATGGCTGGCTTTGCACAAATGGGTTTCCATTTGCGGAGGAGCGGTAGATGGGACGCATATTCCAATTCTGGCACCACCCCACTAGCCTCCGAGTATGTTAATCGGAAGGGGTATTTCTCTACGGTTCTCCAGGCACCTGTGGATCATCGTGGGTGTTTGACATTAACAGAGGCTGGCCTGTAAAGGTGCACGACACACGCATCTTTCGGAACACTGGCCTGTTCAGGAAGCTGCGAGCCGGGACTTTTTTCCCAGACCAGAAAATCACCGTAGGGGAAATCGAAATGCCCATTGTGATCCTTGGAGACCACACTTACCCTTTAATGCCATGGCTCATGAAACCCTACACGGTATAATTATATTGGCTATCTCCCCACAATGTGCACACACGTAAGAGGTTTAGCTTAAATCACTTGGGAAAGGGTTTAAGCGAAACCCACAAGCCACTCTTTTATATTGGACTGAGCCCCCCCCCAATGGAGTTATACCTGTATAACTATATGCGGATGGCTGGTAAAGCTTTCTCTTGTAGATAAGACCATATAGCTTAGAGCGGAGTTCTCAAACTTCATTGCACTGCGCCCCCTTTCTGACAACAAAAATGATTACACAACCCCCAGGAGCGGGGACCGAAGCCTGAGTCTGCCCAAGCCCTGCCTTCTCCGCCCGCCCCCCCACCCAGCAAAGCCAAAGCCCTGGGCCCTAGCAAGTCTAATGCCAGCCCTGGAGACCCCATTAAAAAGGGATGTCGACCCACTTTGGAGTCCCGACCCACAGTTTGAGAACCGCTGGCTTAGAGGAAAAATGCCTCTGGCTGGTGTTACATACAGGGCTAATTACAATCTCCCAAGACCTTGAGCTACAAGCTTTCTGGTTTCCTCTGCCTGTGTTTAATTGTACTGTAGTTGTGCTCATATTGTGATAGGAACTTTCCAAACAGAAAAGAAGATTGATGGGGGGGAAGGGGGAGAATACAACAGACAAGCCGAGTGAACAAGGTGGTGATTGGGAGATGTCATCTAGGTTACACCTTTTTTAAAAAAAGGCCCTAAAATTCATCTCCCCGTCCTCCCTCCACCATTCAACCCACGTGTGTTTTCCCCAGAGCGACCCCCAGCTTCGTTACCAGTGTCCTTTTGCCCCTTTCTCCCAACGTTGGGCTGCTTACCTCTGCATATATAAGCAATTCGCTATACCCAGGAAGTCTGTTTTCTCTGGGGATAATTTTCTACAATGTTTAAACACGCCTGCCTGAAACTCTTTCCCAAAGACAGCGTACTTTGGCAATTCTACACACATTTTGGGGATTATTTTGTAAGAAAACTGTCCAGTTTATCTCATCCTGTCCATGCCGCTGAATTAGTAAGCATGTTTTGCTAGCACAATAGCACATCCGTGCTGTGCCTCTGGGAACAGTTTCAGTTCATCTGATGCAGCTCGTGGTGAGCTGTTAAATCACAGCCATGTCTGAGGCCACCAGCCTAACGCAGATATAGCCTGTCTTCAAAATTGCCACGTGGAAGCAACCTGTACTGCTTGATTCCTCAGCGTGGTTTAAGATTGGTACTATGGAGTGATTTAGATTTCAGAATACACAGCAGGAAAGGTGAGGAGCCCCAAAAGTCCCTGGACCTCACAGGTTATTTTCCTGTGCCTCTGCCTTGTTTCTCTGCCAGGTCAATGAAACCCTCAAGTTTCTCTCGAGGCTGGATGATTTTGAAGTGGCTTTTTAAGTCACCCTTTAAAATCTCTCTGCTTTCTTTTCTTTTTCCTTTCTCTGAGTTTGGGGAAACTTGCTTACCTGGCATACTGGAGCAGTCCTAACGTGTTCATTGGTTACGGCAGGGGTGCGGGAACGGAGGGGCCAGGGGGCCATTGATCCTATCACTTTTAAAAGTGGGAAGGCTATGCCCTTCCACTTTTTACCGGCCATAAGAGCAAGTGATGGAGGGGGTGGAGATGAGCGACTGGGAGTGGGGTGGGGTCTTGGGAAGGGGAGGTGCGAGGGCGGGGATTCAGGGGGAAGGGGCGGTGCATGACCTCGGGGCAGTACGGCATGAGGGGCATGGTTCAGGTGCCTGTGGCGCCCCCACCCAACGTTTAGGGTGCTTCCACTGCTTGTGGGTTATGGCTTGAAATATTTACTGGATGGGAGCATATTTGCGTTTCTCTAGGATGATTATTTCACCCTATATGCATGCCTGGGATGCAGGCGTTGACAGGAGACATTCTTGAGCAGCCAAGAGTCCTGGCCGTGCAACCATGGGTCTATTTTAGAAGTGCTAACTTTTTTTTTAAAAGCCTAAATCATGTTTTCCTGTCTTATTTTCTTGCAAATTTTGTAGAAATATTTCATTTGGACGGTACCGTTTATTTCAGTTTTATACGTTTTTTCATTTGAGTAGTTTATTTACCATATAATGGGAAGTCATTTGATGTTAATAAACCCCTTCAAAACTCTCCTCCTAGTTTGCTCCCTAATTGTAATATCGACTGATTGAAGGAACTTGATCGGTCCCATTCCCTTGTAGAAAAAGAAAAGGGAAACAATCCCACCTCGTTCTTTGTTTATGGAGTTTTCTGTGGCTCTCAACCAACAATATTTATGGGTGTCACAAATGGTAATACACACACCCCCATAAGGTAGGGTGTCACAGAGCCAGCTGTTTCCTGAACTCTCCCTTGTGGCCAGAAGTGGTTTTGCAGCACCCTGCCTCTGTTTCCCCTCTTCAGGACCCCCTGAGATGTCCTGCTAACAAGCGCCCCCCACCCTCACGGCTTTTCAGTGACTTTCACACCAAAACAGGCCCTCTGGCCCTTCTATCCAGGTTTTTATTTAGTCCTCTGTTTTCCAAGTAGCAAATCAAAAACTGAAAATAACACCAGAGCCATTACCCTGCTGGATCTTAGGCTGTGCCCTCGGGGAGTCTTTTTAAAAACTTACTGCTGGGTTTCCTCTCCCTGACGGTCTCAGCAGCTCTTTTTCTCTCTCTCAAAACAACCGGGCTCCATTGCAGCTTCCTGCTACTTAGTGGAATCGCCTAATCCAGGCCAGGTGTGCCTCTTCAGTAATCAGGGTTGGCCAGCCCCAAGCCCTCCAGACTTGTAAGTGGCAAGCCGCTCTGTTACACAGGAAAGTATTATTTATTAATCAGTGAAGTATAATACTAAGGGATTATTTCCAATCTATACCTAAATACAAGAGGGCAATGCATTGCAAGCATTTCCACGCACTAGCATGCACTTGATGCATATCCATATGCCAACACTTTCAAACAGCTAAGAAGAACTGAGGGGCGGCTGTTAAATTCCCAAAGTGGTGAACCCTTGTCATGGCTTCATGTTGTCCATGCTTGCTTAATATGAATTAATTCACAGCCCTGCTCCCTAGAAATTGGAACCGTTTAAAGAATGTGATAAAAGAAATGAATAGCCGTGCTGCTACATTGTGGTTGACTGTCTATTAGGATGTTATTGCTAAGAAGAAAATTGCTAAGATCCCATAATTATAGGTGGAGAAGTTGCAATAGTTATACTGAGGCTGCCTTATGCTTTCCATTACAACCCCTTCTGCGGATAACTTTAATGATTCATGCTTGGTCTCTGCCTCGTGTTAATTGTTCATGGATTCATAGATTCCAAGGCCAGAAGGGAACATTGTGATCATCTAGTCTGAGGTCTTAGAACTTCCCCAAGATAATTCCTAGAGCAGATCTTTTAGAAAAACAGCCGATCTAGATTTAAAAATGGTCAGTATGGCGAATCCACCACAACCCTTGGTAAATTGTCCCAGTGGTTAATTACCCTCGCTGTCAAAAAATCACACCTTTATTTCCTGTCTGAAAACCGTATTATTATTGTTGTTGAAGTTTGAGGTTTTTGCTTTGCAGCCTTAGATAACGGTCCCTGCTCTGAGGAGCATCTGGCCTGATTTTCAGAGCTGTTGAGCACCTGCAGTGCCCCCTGAGGTCAATGGTATTGGAACCTAAATGAGACAGTTGACATAATGGGATGATGTGCCAAGAGTGGGGGGGGAAGCCATGCCAGAGCCCTAGGCACCCAGCTGACGCAGTTGATGAGCACAGTTCAGATTGCATTGATATTCTGGGTCTGGCACTGTGCTGCCCGTGTGTATCAAATACACCTTATCGAAGGGGTGATGACAGCAGAGGAAAGGCCAAGGGTTCCTTAATGCTGTCAGCCGCCATTGGCGCCACGTGACCACCATTTATTGCGGACCTCAGATACTGGGGGGGTTCTGTGAGCCATGTGGCCCGGTGCTGCTGTGATGCCGTGGTTGTTGAGCTGTCTTCCTTGCTGGGAAGCTCCCTCTGAACCAAGCACATTTCTCAGGAATGTGGGAATGTGGTAACTCCATTCCTTGAGAATACAATTTGAGCTATGACATAATCCCTGTAGCAAGTGAGGAGTCATTAGCAGGTTCTTTCTTACTGCAGTTGGTGGAGTGGAGCTGCACGTCTTTGGATTCTGCTCATTCCTTGGTATTTTCTCATGCTCTAAACACTAACAGGTGGCACCCTTCACCGAGGGGAATGGATGGGGGTAAATTATGTTTTAAATCATTCAGCACCTCAGAATGGCTTCCCATGTATATCTGAGCTATCAAGCCTACCTCCATAATTATGAATATATTCTTTATACGAGACCAGCCCTGAGAGCTGAACCTTGCACACTGAAAAGGGGGCAGATGAACTATGTTCTAGAGTCGGTCAGGTTACCAGTACCTCGGGTTTGATCAGCTGTCAGGAACCATATCCCATGAAAAAGAGCAGAACAAATAGAAAGTGAATCCCAAATGCCCCAATTGGAATTACGCTAGGTTGTTGGGTGATTTACAAATGTATCTGGATGTGTGCACACAAGGGCTGTTTATAGCAGACTCTGGGAAGGGAAGGGTGGCAGAGACTAGTTTAATTGAAATTAACTATAGTTAGGTTGGGCCCCAAAGTTCAAACTACTCAGAGTTCCAATGATGGACCAGATCCTCTAGTCCGAATGTATGGTCTGCTAGTGAGAGAAGGAAATGGAGGCCGAGACTCCGCAGATCTATTGCCGCCTTCTCTCTGCCACTGACTTACTCCGTCACCTAGGGCAAGTTACTTCTTTGTGCCTCAGTTCATTCCTCTGAAAAATGGGGATAATTACCCTGATTGTTGGTGTGAGTTTAAGTGCTTTGGGATCCTCCCATGAGAGATGGTACAGAAGGGCAAAGAGTGATTAGTATGAAGAAGCATTGGGCACATGGGATGCCATCATCGAAAGCAGACCTGAGTTTTTTAGTTCCTTAATTTGGAATTGGGAAGCAGTAGTCCCGCCATGGTGAATTCAGAGTTGTTTGGTTGTTAAAAATGTGTCGTCTTCGAGGCCTCCCTGCTCTTTGTTTCAAGGGGCAAAGTGGCTCTCTTTCCAGAGATGGGATGTCTCTTCACTGAAGTGAACTTCTGCTCTTTAAGGATTCCCCTCCTGTTAATGGCAGCGCTTCTGCTATTGAGTAAAGCATACACATAAGCTACTAGGAACCTCATGTGTTTATTCCTTTGTCCCAGACTTTCTTGAGCTTCCCATTGCCTCTTGTACAGGAACAGAGAAGAGGAGCAGAATCGAAATAGCTCTTGTGAGGTTTATCGGTAGACCTCTAGGCATTATATTGGCTTTTACAACAGTGGCCATCTGAGAAGGTAGATGAGTTCTGTGGCAAAAGGTTTGTAGTTATGTGAGAGCTTTGCTCTCACCTTCTCCAAGATCTGCATTGCTATTAGCAACAGCTGAAGCGCTCATGTCCACCATCCACTAGCATTGTAACCCATGTTGCTGAACCCTGCTTCGACCTGGTCTAGACAACACAATGGTTGAAACATCAGTCGCGTCTCCTGCCTTTACTGTCACTGGTCGAGTTGCATCAGTGGTGGCGTAACAGTGGAGTGGCAGACTTTCAGAATATGCTTGTGTGTGAGGCCCCACAGCACTGATTCTAGACAAAACTGTGAATTAACTAGTCCATTATCTTTGCAGTCGTTGCATTATTAAGGAGGCGAGGGAGATTACCTAGTTACAGTCTTTGTTCTATGGACAGAGCCTAGCACAATCAGGTCCTGGTCTGTGACTGAGGCTCCAGACCCAACCACTACAGCAATACAAATAATACATCATCATTTCTAAAGAACGAAATGCAAATTGTAGCAAATGAGCTAAGATAGCTGAGATTTCTGAAGAGCTGCTTCTTCCAAGGAGCAGGGCGCTTCATCCCAGTAACTGGCTAGGTTCTCCAGTCGAGTTCTTCCGTTATAAAATATATCTAGAAACCTCAGAGCTCATCTAGAGCTGGGACACGGAATCAATATGAGATTTCACGTGTTGGACTTTGGGCACTGTGTTTAAGCCTTGGCGTTTTGTTCACTTGGAGATCGTGAGAATTTTTGGTTTATGGAGGAATGAGGTTCCATGCTGGACCTGATAACTTATTAGTAAATATGGGGAGACATATCCACACAGAAGACCATCACTGCCCATTCCTCTTACCTTCCTCACCCCTCTCAAGGCATGAGAGTTGTTTCCAACTGGCAAAGTTTGGATCCACATCTCTTCAGTCTTCTTCAGAGTTGAAGGATATTTAGAGCCAGGGTTTTGGTTCAGTTCTAACTCTGATTACAGTAGTTGGGCTCTACTTCCAGAATGTCAGTTGTTCACACTTTGGGTTTTTTCTGCTTCTGTCCCACTGAATAGCCAAGCAGCTCGGGGTCCTACCTCCTTTTAATATAGAATGCTTAACTATGCTACATTGAAAGTTTAATGAGCATAGAATTGTGTTCATGTAATACCTTCCCTTCTGTCCCTTACCATAGCTATACATGGGCATTTCCTTCCTGGGGATTAGGTCCTTCTGCTTTTCCCCAAGTTCTGCTTGTGGGATTTGCTCTAAGCAGCATTGTGGGACAGATTGTCATGTTTTGTGACAGGAGTATTTACCCCTCTTTAGTGGAGGTTATTGTCTTTGTTTGTTCTAGGATGCTTTTTGACCTCATTCACCATTCTGCCCACCTTTTAACTCCTCCATGGAAACACTTTGCCCCTTGAAACAAATGGAACTGGCTGTTTATTCCATAGTTGTTAGGAGGTCTGTAAAACAACCTCTGTCTTGTAAAATGGTTACTCTTTTGTGCCTAAAACCGAAAGTGATAAATGTAACTTTCAAGGGTCTTATTTCTGCCTTGACGTCAAGTGACATTTACATGAATGAGGCACCGCAGGTACTGCAGAGTGGGACAAGCATCTTCTCCCGTGTACAGTGCAAAAACGTAATGAGCTCTTGGTTAGTAACATGTAACTCCCGGTGCTATAGAGTGCACACTTCTTGGGCTAGGGCCCATGCCTACTTCTGCATTTGTTTGGTGCCTAATTGTGGACCCTGTCAGAAACAATTTTAATGTTACAGTTTGCTTTGCACTTCTATAATGCTCCGTAGCCTAGTGCACTGAACACAGGACTAGGAGTCAGGAGATGTGGGTTGTTAATCCAGTTCTGCCACTTGCTCAGTGTGTAACTTTGTGCTTCGCATCGCCCCTTGGAGCCTCAGTTACCCCATCTGTAAATGATATAGGGGGTATCGCTTGCACTGTGCTAGGCGCTTCACAAAACTACATGCAGCCATGGTTCCTGCCTGGAAGTACTCCGTCTAACTTTGGAGATAATGAGCACCCGCCTTTGTTATGCTCTCTGAGATCTTCTCTGAGTTGTTATGGCTATTTACTTAATAATTAGACCAAACGACGTCATGCTGCTAAAAGGTGCTAGGGTAGCAGCGCCGGAGATGAAAGTAGTCTGCTTCTCCACAGAACAGGGGGAAGACGCTCAGCCACTGCAGGGAAAGAATGGATGTTCCGGTGACGAACGTTTGGGAGACTCCGATTTAATTCCCTGCTCAGCCACAGAAGTCCTGTGTGACCGTGGGCAAGTCACGTGGGGCGAGATTTGTAAAGGTTGAAATCAGTGGGAGTTAGGCACCTAGGCGCTTTGGTAAATCCTACTAGGCACCTATCTGCATCTTTAGGCACCTAAATATCTTTACAAATCTGCCCCTTTGTGTCTGTGGGCCTCAGTTCTCCATCTCTAACATGGGGATAATGTTCCTCTTGCAGAGCTCATGGCTGTGTGAGGAGGATAACATTGTAATGAGGGCCACACAAGTTCTATAGATAGAAGCTCTCCTCACCATAGGGTTGCTGCCTGGCTGGTTTTTAACTGGCTTGGCTGGGTTTTGTATTCTCTTGCTGGTTAAAAGACTTAATGTGCTGTTTTGTATTTTCACTCGGCACACATTACAATGCTCTAAATTCACACCTCTGCCGTCCGGGTAAGGAAAGAAAAATAACACCCATTGCGCTATTGTTTTGGTGTAACATGGTTCTCTAAAATATTGTAGCAGTTAGAGTTGGTACTGGAGCCACTTTTGGGCAGGGGTGGCCAGTGCCCATTTTTTGGGGGTGGTGGTGTCGGGTTTTCTGGGCCGTGGAGGTGGCAACCCTGTGAGTGCCTCAGCTAACTTGTTCTGTGAAGTGTTCCAGCGTTTGGTTGGTTAGGTCCAAAAATCTGTGGCAAAATCACAGAATGTCTCCTCAGAACAAACCGGCATAGTAACTATTGTCCCATGCAATTGGTGCTGTTGAATAGCTGCTGCTTTCCCCCCTCAGTAGTTTACAAAGCGTTTAGGGATCCTTTGGGATAAAAGGCACTTTCACCCTGAACCTCTCCAGGTATCATCTGCACACCTGTGGTATTGGGGGAACTTCCACTGTCATGTGTCTTTTCTGCACCTTTGCTGCACTGAAGACCTAACCAATGAGGCCACTGTCCCATGCATCCCACCCCTGCCCTATAATGCACTCAAGCACATAAGTATAATATAAACAACAACAAAAACTCACCCCAATATTAGAATAAACAGGGGAAAAAAAAACTTGTGGAGCTAAAAGAACATTTGCAGACTCACTTTGCTAGTATGTCCGATCCCTTCCCTCCCTACCTCCACCGCCCCCGGTCTTTTCTCTCTATTTAGATTGTAAGCTTTTCAGAACAGGACGCGTCCCTTATTATGGGTTTAGTGTTTAGTACTATGGGGCCCCAGTTCTGGTCAGGGTCTCTGGTCACTATTATTATAAATGTCTCGTCACTTGTGGTCTCTTCCATGGGGCTGAATTGTAAGGAGTCATATGCTCGATCTTGAAATCTCTGAATGAACCAAGCAACAGCAGCAGGATGGGCGTGAAGAAGACCGAATCTGTTTGCACACAACCATCATGTAGTTCAGCAAAGATGATAAAGTGCATATAGAAATAACAGATGACACTTTCAATGGGGTTTTAGTAAAATCTACATTGACTAACTTGAGTGTAAACGTCTGGGTGCTTGAGAAAATCAGACCACTTATTTAGGTACCTAAGTATGGATTTTTAGGAGCTTAACGTTAAGTACCTGTTGTTGTTTGTGTCTTGTGGTAGTGCCCGGAGATTGCAGTTAGGGTTGGACCCCTATTGTGCTGGTGCTGTACAAACGCAAAGTAGGATACAGTCCTTGCCGTGAAGAGTTGGCAATCTAACATGGCAAATGAGAGCCGAAGGGTAGGGGGTAAAGGATACAATCGCATAGATAAGCTTAATACACAGTTTTTCATATACATTTATGTTAAGGCACTGCTGCTTTATTAAGCCTTTAATCAAGAGGGATATTTTACCAAATAGGTGAGTGTTTTCATCCTCATTTTACAGGTGGGGGGAACTGAGGCAGAGAGGTTACTTGCGGTCAAGCATGGAGTCAGGGTAGAGCCAGAATTAGAACTTGAATTCCTGGCTCGCAGTCCTGGGCTTTAAAACTCTGCTCTCTCTGGCTTTAATTTCACCTTTTGTTTAGGGTGAGGTTAGTTTCTTAAATGCTCAAACCAAAAAAATGTGCAGCAGCGTATATAACGAATACAGACTTGTGTGTATTTGCAGGTTGTGTGCAAAGAGTCGGGTAATTCCTACAGAGGATATTTTGGACACTCTTTGTCAGTTTTATTAAGTGGTAGAACAACTGTCTATAGAAAACCAACCATCCAGTCAAACAAAAAACTACTCTCCATAATGGAGTAAAGAGCCCATTTCCCACTGAAATATACAGCTGAGTGGGCTGTTGATTTTGTTGGGAGTTTTGGGTTCACAAGAAATGCAGGACCAAACCTAGCATTACGTTGTCCCTTAGTGACTTAATTGTCCTTTGAAAGCACCATTCTCTCTGACTACTGCTAATCTGGGCTCTTATTCAGCCTTTAATTCACAGTCCTCAGAGAAATCACTGAACGTTTCTTTGCTTTGCCTCCTGGAAGTGACGTCCAAATATTGCGGTTTGACCCACTTGACTTAGCCTGTATGAGAGAACAGAGTGTGGATTGTTGTGTGTAATTGCAAGTGCTTAGCTGGTAAGGTGTGTGTGTGTGTATCAAGCACCTGATGGGTTTGTTGGGAACTATTCAAGCCTGTCCAGATGTGATCAATGAATTGGTTTGTTGAATGGGCTAGTGGAAAATAAATGAGGCATGTCCGGAACTCCTGGTTCTTCGGGAGGTGTTTTGGATGATGATGGGCTGTTAGATGTTACAGTACTTCTGGGAAGGTGACTTCTCTGAATCTTAAAAACATTTGAGCTAAAACCCTAAGTAAAAGCATCTGCGCAAGCTGTCTGCTTTTCTGTCTCTTCCTTTTCCCATCTCTTGTGTCCATATAAAACAGCAAATGTTTACAGCGAGAGTGATGAAAATTACCAATTAACTGCCTGTGAGAAAGCTAGAGAATGGCAGCTGTGAGCAGGCCACTGCTCCCTCCCCGATCTCTGAGTAACCCTATCCCCTTTGCAATTTGCTTTTCAAACTTTCCATTTCTGTGCAACAAGCCAAAAAACCAAGGTGGGTTTCTTTGGGGAGGAGAGAGGGGAGAAAGCACCGCGTTGAAAGAGAAACCTTAGCTGCAGGTTTATTCTGGTGTGCAAGAGCTATCTTTACCCCTTTTGGCTCAAGAGAGCCAAAGCCCCTCCAGAAGCATCCAGCTTGGCATCCCATTCATGACAGGCATGCTAGCCCTGGCTTGGCCTCCTTGCCGCAGCCTCCGTGAGAGTCTCCCTCTGTACACAGGTGCCTTTCCAATTTTAAGATTTGGTTTGAGCGCATAGAATTGATGGAATTTGCAAATGAAAATGTCTCGTCAGATGCAATTACCATACATTAGAAAGCACCCACTCGCATGTGGGGTTGCTGTTTTGTGTCTTCGGGTTTGGGGCTCTTGAGAACAGCAGCTAATCATGTTGCATTAGAAATGAGTTTGTCTGCCAGCTTCACTTGCTAATTTTGTTTTGTTTTAATAGCGGCACGTCCACCTTATTATTAACTAGCCCCTCTGTGTGTACCCTACTGTCCTGTGTATCAATCCTGTATATGGGTTGAAGGACACTTAGCCATAGGAGTAACTGAGTGGCTGTGTTATGTGGAATATGACAGTGTTCGGCAATGCCTTTCTTTTTCCTTTCACTGTAACCTCCATGAAACATGGATGGGTAAAATCCTGTCTCAGACTGGGCTTGCACTGTGGCTCACTTTTCTTCATGGATCCGTAGGAATCAGAGATGGAGAAAGTCCTGTAATGTCCCATTCAGCCCGTGCCCGTTGCCGGTGCAGGACTGTTCTCTGCTGTGCCCAGTGTAACAGATCTCCACGTCGCAAGGCTTTCCCTGAGATTCAGGCTGTGCATGCGCTTGACTTCTGTCCTTAGGAGTTTTAAAAGTACCTGCTCTAAGAGAGAGACAAGATGGGTGAGATAATATCTTCTATTGGACCAGCTTCTGTTGGTGAGAGAGACAAGCTTTCGAGCTTACACAGAGCTCTTCAGCTCTGGAAAAGGTACTCAGGCCTGATGTACACCAATTTACTTCGGTATAGCTGCGTTGCTCCGGGGTGTGAAAAATCCACACCCCTGAGAGAGGCAGCTATACCGACCTAATCCCTGGTGCAGAACAGCGCTAGGTTGAGAATTCTCCCGTCAGTGTAGCTACATGCTGCAAGAGACCGTTCAAGGTGAAATGGACTGTTAACACATCTAGCTAGGATCATAGGACAAAGGAGGATTAGTGGGTTACAGATTGTTGTAATGAGCTATAAATCTAGTGTCTTTATTAAGTCCATAATTTTTGGTGTCTAGCAGAATTATGAATTTGCATCCCCAGGCGTGTCTTCTGAAGGTGTTGTGCAGGTTTCCTGAGAGGTCAGATCTAGAGTGATTGTTCTGTGAAAGGTGTTCGCTCACGAGTGATGGGGTGGTTTTGTCTTTTATCATTTTCCTGTGTGAATTCATTCTAATAAACAGGTAGCGGAATGTCTCCTTTGGGAGAGTTAGCTGCCACCTTGTGTTAAAGCAGCCTTTTTTTGTGGTGCGGTGGATTTGTTTGGGGGATTAGGTTAAGGGTAACTGCTCGCTTCTTTTGCAGCCATTTCATGGCTGACACTAGCATCTAGAGACCCATGTTAAACCTTCCCTTTGAATCAGGCAAGTACTTCCTCCATTGTATAGATGTAGAAACTGAGGCACCATACAGAAAAACGAAGTGACTTGCCTTACATCGCCCAGGAAGTCATAATGTGCAAGGCACACAGATATCAGGATGATGAGTGCAATATAAACACCTAGATCAATAGCTGGTGACAGAACTGGGAATAGAATCCAGGCATCTTGTTTCCCAAACTCTAGCAACTAGATTCACTCCCCCTCACGTTTTCCTCTGCACCACTTTTCAATCAGTCACTTACACTTAGGGCTGGAAGAGATGCACCAAACAGATGCCTTTTCCTTCTACACGCCCAATTCCAGGGTCTATTTGACAACTCTCTGCTAGGGTTTGTCTGCCACAGGACATACAGTTCTGACTTACAAAACGTCTGCTTAAAGCCACTGTCTTTGCAATGTAGACCATGTAGACGTTTCCTAAATGTATATTGAGCGAATGTTAAAAAGGCAGATATCCAAATATCACTAATACCTGTAAGTTTCAACTTCTCCCTGGGCTGATCCAGAGCACTTTGCAATTAATGAGGGGCTTTCCATTGACTTCAGTGGAGACTGAATCATTTCTCTGTGCTTCGATGTAGTATATGCATCTAGGCTCAAAGGGACCTGAACCACATTGAGGCAATGAGGGGAAAGGGGCGGGGGGGTGTAAGGACTTGGATAGGTTGCCTGACCAAAGAGGAGGAGGGTCGGAGCAATCCTGGTGAACAAGCGCACCTGCTTGGCTTAAACATGCTCTCTCTCTAACACTTCCAGCCTGGAGCGCTTGGGACCAGAATTTGGATTCTGTCCAGAGGTGCGGCTACATGGTTGGCCTGGCCTGTAGCTCTGTTTCCTTTTGATCCTCTATCTGTGGACAGGGTCGATTTGATTTAAATCATGATTTAAATCACTAGTCAGGAAGACTCAATGTAATCATGGTTGTCTACATAAAAGTGCATTGTTGGTTATGACCTTAATACATATTCTTCACAACTCAGAGATAGATGTAGGTTTCATTTTTTAGAAGGTACACACTATACATTTTTAAACAGTGATTTATTTTGAAAACGTTTCAGAGTAGATTTACAGCTATATCAGACAATGAATGATTGGTTATTTCATTTACCAAAGGTAATTGAAGCAGATAGTTCACCGCCCAATGACTTTATAAATATTTCCAAATCAACAGGTTAATCATTAATATTTGGAGGATTTTCTTGCCATGCTGTATTAGGAGGAGAACATCACCAGACAGACCTTTACATTTATTTAACTAAAACAACAATGTTAAGTATTCTGGATTTTTTATTCAACAGCAAACATATAATATTTTAACAAAACAAGCATATGTCCCTCGCTTCTCACATTTATCTCCAGACTTCTTCTCCTTGTCCAGATCTGTTCCTCCCCAACAATTTTCTATTAATTGAACTTTTTGAAACTTTGCACTTTTAGAGAGAGGTAAGGGATTGACTTTGTGTACACATATTTGCAGAGGGACAATAGAGTTGAGGTCTGTTATTTCTTACCTCTATGTGTTTGTTTATTTAAAACCATTTTTGCTGTTAACGAGCATGAGACACAAATCCACAGTTTGAGAACTGCAAAACTAAGCATCTCTGATGAGGTCTTCTAGACTGAGCACTGAGTCCCATTGCATAGATAGAAAGATTAACCTAAATAATCTATACAGAAGCCTGTGGAACCCCATAAGATTGGGTCCCTAAATAAGATTGGGTCCCATGAACTATTGTAACTCATTTACAAAACTTTTCTTAAACATTACATGAATATATTGTTTCATCCTATAGAATTACAATTTATAATCCCTATTCCAAGATGAGAGATCTTTTGAGCTGTAATGTATCTTAATTAAAACTATCTTTAGATAGTTTTTTTTTTCTCCTCAAAAAGCATTTTATCAAAAAAATTCGATTTAAATAACATCCAATATTTTTTTTTAAATCATTGATTTTTATCCACCCTGTCTGTGGAACATAGGAACTGTCAGACTAGATCAGACCCCCCGTTTCATCTCTCCAGGATCCTGTCTCTGACAGTGGCCAGCACCACATGCTTGAGAGGAATGTGTAAGAACCCGGCAATAGGCAGATATGGGGTAATCTACTCCCCAACATTAGGTTTTTCCCCAGTCTCCAGTAGTTAGGTTGAAGCCCTGAAACATGAAGTTTAATATCCCTCCCACAATGTTTCTTGTCATAATTTATAACCACTCTGGATTACCTTGGATTTAGCAAAGCAATGGAGATTTAAAAATATTACATCTCCTTTTGTGTCCCTTTTGCTGCTCTTAGCCCGTGGCTCCAGCAAATGCTCTGTATGGTTTGGGATTGAGGTGGGCGCTCTGCTAGCGTGACAGTCCATCTGTAAGTGATCTTGCTGCTTAGCATGGCAGCTTGTGACAGGCTGCAGCTTGTGGGGAAGCAAGCAAATGTTTTTCTTTCTACTCCAGGGAATGCAAAGGGGCTGCAAAAATCCAGGTGTCTGATCAGCCACACTTGGTTAAGAAACCAATATTCTAGTAAGCATGTGATTAACTAAAGCCAGTCTTATCAGTATGTACCTCACCCTAGCCTCCCCGAGCTAAGCACAAAGGACACATGACCTCTTGTCACATGGGGTTCTTTGTGTGTAGGACTAAATGCACTAAGAAGCCATCAGTCCATCCAGTCATTTGGGAAGCTGATAGGGTGACCAGACTGCAAGTGTGAAAAATTGGGACAGGGTTGGGGGGTAATAGGAGCCTATATAAGAAAAAGACTCAAAAATTGGGACTGTCCCTATAAAATCGGGACATCTGCTCACCCTAGAAGCTGAGTGTTCCTAACCTTCCCCAAGTGCCATTGTAACTGGGTGTGTTGAGACAGCCAGAAGGGAAAGGTAACTATTGCAGCTTCCTCTTTCTCTCTTCTGACTGTCTGTGCAGAATGCTGCCCCTTACCAGCTGACATGCCTAAAGAGAAGCCTCCATATCACCCCAGTCCTCCAGCACTCTCGCTGGCTCCTATTCATTGCAGGATCCGAAATTACCAGCCTTGTTTTCCATAGCCCTCCATGGACCCGCTCCAGTCTGCCTCACATCCCTTCTCTCTCGCTCGTTTAGCATTAACTGGTGCTCTGTTCCTTCTCACTATGGGGACAAGAGCCTTCACCTTGGCAGCTCCTTCAGTCAGGAGCAGCCTCTGTGTATGTTATTTCTCTGCCTCATTGATTTTCCATCTGTTTTCAGATCTCAGCTGCAAGCATCTCTTCTCCTTTGGCTCTTAATTTCTCTTTCCCTCCTCATCAGTTTTTCTTTTAACTGTAGCTTTATTATTTAACTCAAAGCATTTTGGGATTGGGCTGGTGCAAAAATAGTGTGCTGGTATCTGAATTGATCAGAAGAAATCTCCCAGTAACTTCATCAAGGCCCTGATCCAAACCCCCTTGAAATCAGTGGGAGTCCTTCCAGTGATCTCTGTTAGCTCCGGATCAGGCCGTAATTGACTAATTATATCTCCTGACTGGGAATGTAGTTAAGCTGTAGAAACATCTACCAACTGCATGATATTTTCACACAGCCTGTTCCATGCAGGAAACACAATTCTTTATTAAGCTGAATAGTATTTTTTTCCCCTGTTTCAAATTCCCTATTTCTTTTTTACCTTTTAAATGTGTACCGGGGGTGGGAAGGAGTCTGTGGCAGTGAATGGCACTTGGCACTTTCCTTCTCTGTCTTGCCCTCTCCACTTCAGCAGTGAAATGATTAAATACTAGAGTTCAAGCATGGAGTAGTTTTTCTGGCACTGAAGCTGTCTTGTGCCATCCTCTGGTATAGATGTTCCCTGATCAGTGTGTAACAGCAGCTTCACTCAGTCCCTAAAAAGCCCTCTAGGGGGCATAACATGCCTGTATTTTTGCTAGGGCCTGGTGTATGCCTTGTAAAACATGTTTGTATGGTTGCAGCCAGAGAGGAGGTTCTTCAGAAAGCGGCTGTAGGTAAATTAAACGAGGACTAAAAGAAACAGCAAAATACAAACATGCTTAGCAAGGAATAATGGCCTAGCCAGAAACCCATGGCCTTTTGTCCATCAGCAGTACATTGCATGACATTGCGACTAACAGTTTCCACTTCTTCTTTTGAGATGTTCTAACCCAGTGGCTCTCACTTTCCCGACTACTTTACCCCTTTTAGTAGTCTGATTTGTCTTCTGTACCCCCAAGTTTCCGCTCACTTAAAATCTGCTTGCTTCCAACATCAGACACAAAAATACAAAAGTGTCACAACACACTATTATTGAAAAATTGCTTACCACCTTATTTTTACCATATAATTATAAAGTAAATCAATTAGAATATAAATATTGTACTCTCATTTCAGTGTATAGCAGGGGTGGCCAACCTGAGCCTGAGAAGGAGCCAGAATTTACCAATGTACATTGCCAAAGAGCCACAGTAATACATCAGCAGCCCTCCATCGGCTCCCCCACCCTGCTCCCAGCTGACAACCCCGCCGATCAGCACCGTGACTTTGAAATGTGTGTGGCTGCCCCCATCTCGAACATAAAGGTCCCAGCAAGTAACACTCCACCTTGATCTGAGCAGTGTATGCTGAAGTCAAAGTGGAGCAGGGCATGCTGGTACTCGTAGTCTGTCTTCCTTTCAATGCAAATCAGGTGCAACCGTCTGCTTCTGGTAAGCTGAGAACATGGGCCTGGGTTGGCCAGTGCCTGTCTGACCCTTTGTTGGTGTTTAAATAGCTATAAGGTCACACTGACAAATTTGGGATGTGTGGCGGAATGGGGTTTTATTGCCTTTACAGTTAACACTGCTTGTTGCATAAAGCTACTACGTGGTGGTGGTTGTGTGAGCCGCATGCCCCCCAAGCTGCTGCAGATGTGTTGAAAACCTTTCTGAGTAAACCCTGTTTTCCAGTGCTCCCATAATTAGCTTATGCCCTGGTATGTCTGATCTTTGTGTTAGCATTAGACTCTTTATTTTGGGGTTTGTTACATTTTGCATAATACACTGAATTCTGCTCAACTGATTCCTAATATTCCAACGGGGGTCACTTGTAATTCTTATTTTATTACTTTCTTAAAGCAAGCCCAACGTTGTGAATCGCCACAATCCAGAAGGTGACATTTAAATTTTTCACTCTCTTCTTTCTGTTGTCTCTGGGTTTAGGTATTTCTGGTTTGGTCACTAGATCAGGCAGGGGAGAAGGAGCCAGAAAACCCCTGCCAAAATCTGAAATAGGTATCTTCAGTGGTTGAAGAACAAACTCAGGAAAAGGTTCTACTGTTTAACTGTACACATGCTAGTCAGTCAGGTACTTCGTTGCCGTGTCTCCTCAGAGCGGCAAAGCCTTGCATTCAGATGGCAAGCTGCTATCGGTATGCTGGGATATTTAGTGGCTTTTACCAAGTTAGCTGGCTGGCATTGTTCAGGCTTCTATCTAAATTTGTCTCTCTCTTAGCCAAACAAATCCAGTTTCACACTGCAATTCCCATAAGCAAATCAATGGCATACAGGGATAGTGTAGAGAAACCGGGGTGCACAGACATCTTGCTTTCGGTTTCTGTAATTACACAGTGGTAATGACGCTGCTGGAAAGAGCCCTGTTCTTTGTTACCCTTCCACACCTTGTGCTGAAGGGTGACTGCAGAGCAATGATGAAATGTAAGGAAAGAACAACATGGGAAAGGGATGCACAGTCCCACTCCCTCAAGGACACACATCTGGAGTAAAGCTCTCCCTGAAGGATGCTGTGACTTTAAAAGCATGGGATTAAATTCGGATAGAATTAAATGCCCATAATTTTTAAAAACCACTTCAACTGTGATTCTATATAACTATGTACAAATCCTGTCATTGGAGGGTTTTAAGAACAGGCTAGACATACACCTGTCAGGGATGGTCTTGGTTTACATCAGTGGTCACCAACTGGTCGATCGCAATCGACTGCTTGATCCTAGAGGATCTCCCAGTCTAGTGCGATCTCCGATGGTGCAGCGGGGCTCCCTGCCTGCCCCGGCCCCATGCTGCTCCCAGAAGTGGCCAGCATGCCCTGGGGGCGGGGGGCAGGGGACAGGGGTCAGGGGTATCTCTCTGCACACTGCTTCTGCCCGCAAGCATGGCCCCCGCAGCTCCCATTGCCTGGGAATGGGGAGCTGTGGCCAATGCGAGCTGCGGGCACAGTGCTTGCAGAGAGGGGCAGCGCACGGAGCCACGTGCCGCCCCCCTCCAGGGGCCGCAGGGATGCGTTGGCGCCTTCTGGGAGCAGTGTGGGGCTGGGGTAGGCAGGGAGCCTCCCTTAACCTCGCTGTGCCCCCGACTGGGAACCGCCAGAGGTAAGTGCTGCGTGGCGGGAGGCTGCACTCCAACCCCCAGCCCCCTCCTGGAGCCAGCACCCCGAACCTCCTCCTGCACCCTAAGCCCCATCCCTGACCCCCCTCCCAAAGCCAGCACCCCCACCCCCCTGCACCCCAACCCCCTGCCCCAGCCCTGACCCCCCCTCCCAGAGCCAGCCCCCTGTATCCCCTCCTGCACCCCAACACTCTGCCCCAGCCTGGACCCCCTACTGCACCCAAACTCCCTCCCAGAGCTTGCACTCCTCACCCCCTCTTGCACCCCAACCCCGTGTCCCAGGCTCAGCCCAGAGCCCGCACCCCCTCCCGAACCCCAACCCCCTATCCCAGCCCGATGAAAGTGAGTGAGGGTAGAGGAGAGTGAGTGATAGGTGCGGGGCTTTGGGGAAGGGGCGGGGTAGATCCTGGGTTGCCCTTAAATTCAAAAAGTGATCTTGGGGGTAATAAGGGTAGGCTTGAGAACACTGTCCTAAACGTGGTTGGCCCCAACCGTTTTCCCCGGTCACAGCTTTCTGTGTGTACATGCCCGCTTGCTGCCTCTTCAGTTTCAGCTTTGCTCCCGTTCTTACTTGTAACATCTCCATACAGGGTCCTGAGAGAAATGTCTCATGCTAGTGAACCACGCAGCAATTCCCCTGACTTTCAACAGAGCAATGAAACTGATTATAGGCAAAGTCCTGTCAAAGGCACAGAGTAAACAAACGGGGGAAAAGATTTTAGGGGTTACTTGTAGCAGTGGTTGGTATCCGAAGTTCACGGGGGAATGTGGTTATCAAATCGGTGACAGTAAAATGTATTCTGCAACACTAGTTAGATCAGTTGGTATTTCTGCAATCAGTGACGCTTGCTTAAGGCGGGAAGCCGAGAACCTAGAATGGGGAAGGTCCCTTCATCAAGGAGAGTGCGGGAGTTCAGAATGTAGACCTCTTTGGGTCGTCTTGTGCATCCTCGGGCCCGCGCGGGACTGTTCAGTATGTTTCCCCTGTGCTTTATTTGGGCCCGTTTTTAAATCTGGCGAGATAACATCGAGATGGAGCATTGCATGCTGGGATGGGGCCTCTCCTCCCTTCAGGCCCCCTCTGCATTAAGGAGAAAAAGGTGGGCATAATTTCCTGTGCTCGGTGCAGATTACGTGCAGCCTTTGAGCCCCCGTCAGACTGCTGCTTCAGCAACGCGTGGGCACCCCGGGAGAGCACTATGTCTGTGTGTGGTACTGCTGTGTGTGTAGTAAATAATGCAGTGTGTCTGTCTAGCATAGCTGGTAAGTAAGACACTCGTCGCTTCACTACATTGTGAAGTAATGAAGTGGAAATGAACTCTCTGCCTGGAGAAGAGAGAGGGGAGGGGATTAACCTCCCGACAGTAGCACTCCGCTGCGGAGATTGATGGGATGTGCTGACGTCGGGCGCCAAACACGACCATCTCACTTTGCAGAGCAATTAATCTAAAGATTCAGTAATCTGTCATCCTCTCACACTCCCTAATAGGTGGCTGGAGTCTCACCAGAGCCGCGAAATTGTTGGGGTGGTTTGAGAAGGGCTTTGTGTGGTGTTTTCCCCTCCTCCCGTTCTGTCCCCCTTCCTCTTGGCTTACACAGCTGAGGAAGAGTTGCTGTTTGAAAACGTTAGAACATCCTTTCCTAGCTGTACTCCGGGACGGCAGGATTCTAGATGGGAAGCGTTGTGCCTTTGGTTTCATCACACTGTTTGTGTTAAGGTCCTGATCCAGGAAGCTACCCGAGCATCTGCTTTTTCATTCCTAGTCAGCAAAGCACTTACTGTCTTGCTGAGTCAGAGTTTACATGGGTAAAATGCTGGGTTTTTATTCCCGACTTTTTTCCACAAGTGGGATGGATAAGGAGACATGTTCTCCTCAACTATTTACTATCCTGTTTGTCACTGTCTGCATGGCTAATGTTGTTCTTGCTACTGATTCACCCAGCGTAATGATGTGCCCCTTGTAATCTCTGAATTCAAATATATGGAGGCCACCTACCTGACTTGTGATCACTTACCACCATGTGCTTTCTGCAGCCTTGCTTCTGCATAGAAAGCTAGTGCAGTTATTGATTGGAAAACATGTATTTAATCTGGAGAAAGTGGTTTAGTGGTCATGACCGGGAAGGATCAACAACTCTGCTGTGTGTGTAGTGGGGAGGCATTTATCTGCAGCTCTGCCAATGCATCTCAGCCCTGACCTACAATATTGTTCCAGCCGCAGGCTTGCAGTCAGCTTTCTCCAAGCACCACCCTTCTGAGCGGGAGCCCAATCTCGGATACTTGTCATGAACCTTGTGAGTGTTGACTGTTCCTCTTGATTGATGGTTGCCAAGCGGTTTAATAGTTTTATGCTGTGGAGGAGATTGAGATGAGGCCCCACCAAAACTAAACAAAACCAAAACAACTGAAAACAAAAGAAAACCCTCCTTTTTACTGGTGACTGAATTCGAAACAGGGACAACATAAGTGAGAGGCAGTGCATTAAGTCACCGTGCTGGTGAGTCCCTATAGGCAGTCTTTTTTAAAACATCCGGTCCGCTGTCCTCCATGTAGACCGGGGCGGGCAAACTTTTTGGCCTGAGGGCTGCATCGGGTTTCGGAAATTTTATGGCGGGCCGGTTAGGGAGAGGGTCGTGGCTCGGCCCCCACCTCCTATCTGCTCCCCGCCCCTCTCCCGGGACCCCTGCCCCGTCCAACCACCCCTTCTCCATGTCCCCTGACTGCTCCCGGAACCCCTGCCCCTGACTGCCCCCTGCCGCCCCATCCAACCCCTCCTCTCATTCCTGATGGGCCCCCCCCCCTCCGAACCCCTGCCCTGTCCAACCACCCCTTCTTCCTGTCCCCTGACTACCCCCGGAATCCCTGCCCCTGACTGCCCCCCCACCGCCCCATCTCCCCCCCCCCCCCCCCGGGACACCTGCCCCCATTCAACCCCCCTGTTCCCTGCCCTCTGACTACCCCGACCCCTATCCACACCCTCATCCCCTGACCACCCCCCTGAACTCCCCTGCCCTCTATCCAACCCCCTCCCCCCCCCTTACCGTGCTGCCTGGAGCACCGGTGGCTGGTGGTGCTATAGCCGTGCCACGCCACCACGCAGCACAGAAGCACCTGGTCAAGCCGGGTTCTGCCGCTGTGCTGCCCCAGGAGCTCCCAGCCCCACTGCCCAGAGCACTGTGGCAGCGGCGCGGCGCGCTGAGGCTGCGGGGCAGGGGGGAACAGCAGGGGAGGGGCTGGAGGGAGAGTCCCGTGGGCCGGGCAGGAGGGGCCCGCGGGCCGGATGCGGTCCATGGGCCGTAGTTTGCCCACCTCTGATGTAGACCATTAGAAGAAAGGTCTGAAGTAGTCTCTACCGAAGAAGAGTAGTTAAATAGTGCCAGGATCCTTAAGTCCTATTCCTGGCTCTGCCACGGACTCCCCGGTATGATCTTGGGCAAATCTCTTCACCTTATAGAAACCTCTTAGAGGGTATAGAAAAATAATGTATAGAACTCATTTTGAGATACTCTTACGCAAAGCATTATGGAAAGGCACCGTATTAGGCCATGTCTATGCCATGAGTGCTAAATGGCACAGCCGTGGTGCCACAGCTGTGCCACCGTAATGCCATAGTCTAGACGCTGCCAGCAGTGACGGATGGGTTTTCCCGTCGCTGTAGGAACTGCGCTTCCCGGAGCTCCAGTAGCTGGATTGATGGAAGCATTCTTCTGTTGAACTAGCTGCATCTATGCTGGTGGTTAGGCTGGCATAGCTCCGGTGCTATGGGGTGTGAATTTTTCACATCCCGGAGCGCTGTCGGTATGTTGACCCAATGCTTCAGTGTAGACCAGGCCGCTCCTCCCTGAGAGCCGCATGAGGAGAGAAAATGCCAGTCAAATTGACTTGGCTTTCTCCAGATGGCTAATGTCTCTTGTTTTCTTGGGTAGATGCATATTTGCAAATGGTTGGGGAGAGCTAGTATGATAAGTTACTGCTTAGGGGTGTGTGTGTGTGTGTGTGTGTGTGTGTGTGTGTGTGTGTGTGTGTGTGTGTGTAAACGTATTTGACCCTAGTGATAAAGATTTCAAAAGCAGGACATTTTTAAAATTAGCCACAAAATTCTAATGTCACATTTGGACAGTCGAGAGTAACCGCTACTAACCAAGCATACACAGGCTCTTCGGGCCAGGGTATATTTGATTATAATGCGTAGGTTACACGTTAATGGATATTGTGTACTGCTCTTCGCAAGGAGTTTTGGACCGAGGGGCACAGTCAAAGTTACTGAGGGCAGGGTAGTACCTAGCTAGCTGCTGGGAGAAAAGAAGCAGGAGAACTGAGATGTGGCCATTGCCAGCCATGAATAAAGGGACACTGCAGCCACTAGTACAGGCTGCTTGCACAGTTGCTACAAATCTGAAAGCACAAGTGGCATGGCATGTTAATGTTCTAGTGTTTAACCCCTCCCAGCAGGAGAGGATGCCTTGGAGTATTAATAGCCGTACAGTTTGTGAACTTACATGGCTGTACTGAAACCTAATGCCAACTACTTTCACACATGTTGGCCTGCAGATGGACAGAATTATTTCAGAGAGGCACTGTAAGCTACAAAATACATGGCTGTTTCTAGGGCTAGGAGCCACACTGCTGAGTTAAAACCACAGACCCTTTGTCTACATCATTCTGTCCTCCCTCTGCCTTTGTTTAAAGCTTTATACAATAGGGGAAAAAATTGGACACTGCACTAAGGCAGATGACTGAACTTGTTGAATTCAGGTATTGGAGAAAATATCCCGGCGTGGCAAAAAGTGGATTCCTTCCTTCAGAACTGCCTCCATGAATTCCTGCTGTCCATCAGGCATTGTGCAGTGCAGACATGGAGTCTTGGAAAGTAGCAAGGTACTTGGGGGCCAGTCCTTCCTTGTGGCCAGCAGGGGGCTCCGGTGTCATTCGAACCCCCTCTGTTTTCATTTCCTCGGCCTGCCCTTTGAATCCAAAGTTTCCTCCCTTTGACGCTTCAGATCCTTATGTAACTGTCCCTCACTGCTGCCTTTTGGTGGCTTACCTCTACCTGATGGGTAAGGAAGCTTCAGGCCCTTATTTCTGATCCTCTTTAAATTTCCTTCTTGACACAGTGCGTAGCCTGGGTGGTATTGTGCATAGATTGGAAGAATGCTCTGTTTTCTCCGAGGATTCTGCAGAGATCCTTGCTTCTGAGTGTTGGGGAAGAGGGCCATGCTGAAGAGTCACCTCTGAGCAGCATCTCTCTTGTGCATAACAGATTGCTGCAATGCTCTTTCAGGATGGTAAATGGGCTGATTCCACCACATCATGTTGCTTCCACAGCATGTTTTCCATCGTCGTCCTTGCCAATTGCTGCAGCACAACCACTTGGATTGCAGTCCTTGCCTTTGCCTTCATAGCAATGGGAAGTCAGTTCGTCTCTCTGTGGCCCTGCTTCCCTTCCTGCCCTTATTTGTCTTGTGTGCACAGATTTAAACTCTCTGCGTTTGTACAGTGCCTAGCACTGATCTCAGCTGGGGCCTTTTTAGGAGATACTGAAGTGAACATATAGTTGTATGGTCATTCCATCTCGTTATCTGGGAGTACTCAGCCCACCGCTGCGGTAATTGCCATTCACTGGTCTCCAGGAGAAGGCACTCGTGGGCACAGATTTATGGAGATACAATGTTGTTTGCCTACAATAGGCAAATATACTGTCTCCACATTCATCCTACCTGTGCACCAAACAGTTTTGGAGACCCCTCTATGCAGGCTGTCAGGAAACCAAGGTGGGGAGGCTCCGAGAGCATTCTTTTATTGAGATGCCTTGGAGCTTTTTAGTTGGCCGTATTACAACAGTGGACCCTCTAGCACAGCGGTAGTCCATTTTTTTGGGTCGAGGTCCACATTTCTTGGTGCAGGTATAGTCAAGGTCCAGACTGCAGAGAAAATAATAAAAATGATGAGTAAATAAAAAGATTTCAGGGTCTGGTTAAAAGCGTCTGGCAGTCCGGATTTGGCCCACGGTCCGCCTATTGACTACCCCCGCTCTAACAGCTGTTTGGCTTTTAAGGGCTCTGTTTCCCCAGTGTTCTCCACTGTAAGTGATCAACGAAACCCGCAATAATGAAAAAATACTCTTTCAAAGTACAAGAGAATGCAGAATTTAGTGGTGTGAATTCAGATAGGACACAGTCTTGCAAATGCTGAGTATAGCGGGGTTCTTGATGCAAGCTGTGCCAGCTGCCTTGACCATAATAATGTGGTCATGTCCTGCTAGTCCTCTTCAAAGTACTATGCACAAGTAATCCTACAGGGAGGGAAATCTTACCCCAGTTTTACAGACGGGAGAGAGGTGGTGACTCCCCCAGGTCACACTGGGAATTGCTGCTAGAGCTGGGATCGGAACATGAGTTCCTGATTCCTGGGCCCGTGCTTAGACAAGTAGATCTCAGTGGCTCTTAGCAACCTTGAAAGGAGTCCCTTGCAACCAAAGGAAGATTGGGTTAGTGTGTGTGTGTGTGTGTGTGCAGTGTATAGCATTTACATTCTACAGTAATAAATGCTGCTAGATTAAAGCTTTTCCATAGGGTACCTCTTAAAAGAATATACATTTAATATTTGCAATATGAAATATTAACATTTACAAAATGTCTCAGTTGGGGCTGAACTTTCAGGAAATTGTTGCTACCTGCTTTGTGTTGGTTTGTACTCTTAATGCCTTTTTAGAGAGAGAAACACGCTGGAGAGGAGAGAGAGCTTTTGTCAGTGGTAAATATTTCTATTGTTTAATATCATATGTAATGCAAATTACCGAACGTTGCATTAGAAATTGCTTTCTTGGTTGTTATAAATGTCCATGTAGCTAAATATTGATAATCTGCTTCAGCTTTATTGATATGCATTCTCCTAGGCTGCCATGTTTTTCCATATTTTATGGACATGAAAAATCAAAGATGGTGTATTATTTTAAATAGCCACCCAGTATAGTTGTATTGTACATCCAAAATCAGCTGTGTTAATCATAAGTACATAAGAATGGCCATACTGGGTCAGGCCAACTGTCCATCCAGCCTAGTATCCTGTCTTCCGACAGTGGTCAATGCTGGGTGCTTTAGAGGGAATAAACAGAACAGGTAGTCCTCAAGTGATCCATCCCCTGTCACCCACTCCCAGCTTCTGGCAAACAGAGGCTGATGACACTTCAGAGCATGGTTTTGCATCCCTGCCCATCCTGGCTAATAGGTCCTATCCTCCATGAATTTATCTAGTTCTTTTTTGAACCATGTTATAGTCTTGACTTTCACAACATCCTCTGGCAAGGAGTTCCACAGGTGTGAAGAAATACTTCCTTTTTTTTGTTTTAAACCTGCCGCCTATTAATTTAATTTCAGAATCAGCGGGGAAGGGCTGAACTATATTTGTTTGCCAACCACCAGCTTTCAGTGTATGTCATTAACACACTTTAAGGAAGGCAAGCTAGCATGGTACTCTTGAGATAGGTGATGGGAGCTGAGAGGGAATCAGGCTTCTATCAGGAAGCAGAGTTGTAAATTAAGTAAAAAGTAATCTAGTTATAACAGGGCACCCATGTTTTGTCCACCTGAGGGCTCCTTTGACAACTGTCAGGAGCCTGAGGGCTATGCATAACAGATCATGTGTTGGCCCTTGTCTTTAATACTTTGGTTCAGCCAGTGGAGTTGATGGGTCCCATAGTGCAGTGCTCCATCTGGAGTTGGGCAGCCCTCCCCCACCCCGCTCCTCTGTTTCTCCTCCCCATTGTCTTGTGTGCCTTGCAGCAATGTGATCCTACCTGCTATTGTTGCTGGAAGGGCTGGTGAGAATATATGGGTGGTGTCTGACTGCTGTAGGAATGGAAAGGATGGGGGATAGAGAGAGGGTTAGAAGTGAAGTTTGTCTCATGATCAGTTATCTCCCCACTCCCCTGTCACATCAAGAAGTGACACCGCTTCTGTCAATTCTCAGGAGCAATAATACCATATTCATTTCTCTCCCGCAAGGGGTGGTAGATATCTAGGGAACGCTCACAGGTGCTTCTGGGAGTTGTGCACATATATCAAAAGGAGGAGAGACCCCTGGAAGAATTTCTAAAAGTTTTTGCTGAGTTTGTAAGAAAAAACAACTTGATTGTATTTTCTGTAATATTCTTACAGGCATATAGTACTTTCTGGGGAGTTTAGATGGCCAGACTAGCTACCTGAGTTGGAATGTGGCCAGATGTTAGGGCTGACGCCATTAATTTTGGCAAAAAGGTCTCTTGGATCCTGAATGTCCACAAGTGGTCGGGACCTCAAGTTTTACACCTCCAGAAGGTGGCACCTTCAGAAACACAACACTTTCAGTACTGACTCGGAAGCGCCCCGGCTAATGTAGCAACACCACTTCCTGCAGAACCCCGAAATCCCTTTTCGGTTTCCTGTCCAAATACTGACCAGGCCTTGACGTGACTTTATCTTACGAAATCTGATTAGATCCAAAGTCAGCGCTCTGTGGCTGCAGGCCATTTCTCTACAATGGGGCTGTGGTGGAGAGAACCTACATTAATGGATTCTGATAACATTGCCATGGGAGCCAAGCTGATCTTTGTCTAGCTGCAATCTGGCATTAGTGTAGGGTCTCCACTGGCCAGGGAAGGGTTTTCATGTGGTGTTTTGTTGCTGTCTGCCTTGAATGAAATAATGCTGGTGAAGGACTTAAAATTAGCAGCAATTTTTCAGTTCTCAGGCATGTAGAGAACCTGGATTTTACAGTGAATTACTGCTGCTTCCTGTCTCCTGCATACTACAGTCCCTGGGCTTCTTTTCCTAGTGGCCAAGCAGTTGTTCCAAGCTATTTTTTTCCCAAAGCTCTGTGCCGACTTGGTAGATTTGTTATGATTGGTTCCTTTTGTGTCAAAATCTGGCTCCTGGTATGAGGCCCGGGAATGTACAAGGATGGGGATGGTGCTCTGGTTTTTAATATACAACCCACTATGCCAAACTCTTCTTGCTGAAAGCTTCCCCCAAACCGCTGAGTCATGATAATGGTTTGATGGGATAACATCTCCTCCATTACCTTCTGTTCAGACCCTCGAGCCCCATTCACACATGGGAAGGAGCTGTGGTTCTTGGAAAGGAATGTAGTTGAAAGGAGCCTTCAGGCAAGGACAGAGGACCCTTGCTGGAGGAGATGGAGAGTATTTCAGGTCTCTGGGGCAGTTTTAATGCTGCTTTGAACTGCTTTTGGGCTAAAATACCTGTCTGCTCTCCACGCCACACCATGTTAAAGTTGTCTTTCAAAGCTGTTGTTCTAAGACTCAGTCAAATCTAGACCCACCATGGTAGCTTATTGCTGCTTAAAAATCTGTCAAACAGGCTTGTGCTGTAGCTTGTCTGTGTGTGTTTGACTCAAATGGAAATCACTTCATAGGGCAGGGAATGGGGTTTACCTTGGAAAGCATGTGTCAATTTCCAGTGCTGTAGTAACTGTTCTTAACACCTTCTCTCTCACAGGTAGAAGTGGGACCTTAGGAATCACATTTCTGAGTTAATTTCATAAGCTCAGCCAAGACCTGCAAGTAACTGCAGCTTCCACGCCTCGCTCTGCTGAGCCCATGGCCGTTCAGTGCTATACACCCTAGCTAATGCGGCTGAAGGGTACAGTTGGTTAAATGCTTTTTAACTTCTCCAGCAGTGACATTGACGAAAGGTTATGTTAGCCTGGTTGGGTATCATTAAGTGTGTGTATAGGAGCTTGGGGGGGCGGGGGGGGGGACACGACCTAAACCAAAATAGTTAGGCATCAGGCTGAAATCATTAATGCCTGTTGCCCACAGAGACTAATTAAGGAGAGCTGCAGCTGTTTTTGGAAGCAGTTTATGGGGATTACATAGCGAGCACGTGCTGAAGGAGCTCCTAGAGTGTGAAACATTAGGAAATCTGTTTCATGCTGCCTCGTGTACAGCCACTATGCCCCAAAGAGCCGCTACAAGCGAGACTGACGCTGGCATATGGGAGGGTGCTGGAGTGGGACGAGGCTATTATGCGCCATTTGCTTTGAAACCGCCGCTGCTGTGCCCGCAACAAGGCATGTAAGGTGGCCCTGTGGCTGCTCCTGGTTTTTTATATTAATAGACTATTAGCTAGTGTAACTAATAATGAAGAATAATGGTACCCCCCAAAAAACTAGAGGCTGCCTGTTTCATTTGCCCTGTGTAGTAAACATGGATGCCAGCCAAGCGCCTAGCAAGGAGATCCTAGCTCAGCACAGAACATTGCTTTATTTTGTCATGTGACTCTGCTGTCTGGAGAAGATCAGATTTCACATTGTATTTGGTCATCTCCAGTATCCACCTTTTTAAAGAAGATAAAACAAACGTGTCTGATTTGCCTTTATACCAGCACCGTATTCCTTTCTCTTTTGGTAAATCACATACTCTCCCTCCACATGACTGACTGCAGCTGCCACCATCAGCCTCAGTGCTTCCCATAGAGCTAGGACTCCTGGGTTCTGTGGCTGGCTCTGCTATTGAATTCCTCCGTGACTTTGGTCGAATCACAATATCTGTGTCCCTACCTGTGGATTGGGCCTACAAGGGTGTTGAGGTTAAATCTTTGTAAAGGGCGCTGAGATTCTTGAAGGAAGAGTACTCTAGAGGTGCTTGATTACTTTTCATATATAGTAGCAGTGGAAGACACTGGTGAGAGTTAGAGGGGCAGCGAGCAATGTTCCCTCTAATTTTTGACAGGCCGTGTGCGCAAAAAATGTCTTCTGTGCAAATTGTTGTGCTTCTGTGCAAATGTTTGTGCGTGCGGTGTTTCGCCGTGTGCGCGGGGTTTAGGATCTGTGTGCGCATGGCTTAGAGGGAACAGTGGCTGTGAGAAGTGTGTGGAGTACTAGGAGAAGTGTGTGGAGGGCTGCAGAGGTAAACAGAGTAGTTTCCAATTTGTCACTTTATTTTCCAGCTAAAGTCAGGTATGTGCCTTGCGAATCCCACTGGGCATGCTTTGAAGCTGTTGAACTCAGTCTCTGTTGTGCTTTCTAGTCGATTCTGAGTGTGTTTGCACGCGGGGTTTCTCTTAAGAGTCATTCTTCTAGGCAGTGTTGCTAGAGAATGCTAGAGCAGTATTTCTCAAACTGGGGTCCGCGGACCTCTGGGGGTCCGCGAGGGTACTCCAGGGGGTCTGCTGGCCCTGTTGCTCAACTCTTGCCTCTTCAACTCCTTCCCCTTCCTCCTAGCACCTCCTGCACACTGGGGAATAGCTGTTCAGCGGTGGGCAGGAGGTGTTGGAAAGGAGGGGGAGGCGCGGGAACGAGGCGTGCTCGGGGGGAGAGGGCGGAATCATGTCCAGGGCCGCCAGCCCTGCGGATCAACTCCTCCCCCTTCCTCCCAGTGCTCCCTGCACACCGCAGAACAGCTGTTCCCTGGCATGCAGGAGGCGGTGGGAGGGAGGGGGAGGAGTGGGGACGGGGTGCGCTCGGAGGAGGGGGTGGAAAGAGGCGGGGAACAAGCAGGGCAGGGGTGGGAAGAGGTGGGGTGGGGCCTTGGAAAGGGTGGAGTGTGGGCGGGGCCTGGGGGCTAGCTTGGTGGTTTGAGCATTGGCCTGCTAAACCCAGGGTTGTGAGTTCAATCCTTGAGGGGGCCATTTAGGGATCTGGGGCAAAAATTGGGGATTAGCCCTGGGTTGGACTAGATGACCTCCTAAGGTCCCTTCCAACCCTGATATTCTATGATTCAAGGGGACTTGAGGGGGTCCACGAAAAATTGTAAATGAAAATGGGGGTCCTCGGGTTGCTAACGTCTGAGAACCACTGTCTTAGAGTAAGTCTACATAGAACGTTGGGGCAAGCCTCCCAGCTTGGGTTGGCAGATGTGGATAGCAGGGCTCACGCTGGCGCTCGAAAATGAGCTGTATAAACAGCGCTTTGAAGTTGTGGCTCTGAAGCGTAGGGAGGGGGTGGGCTTCAGAGCCTGGGCCGCCGTTTCAGAGCGCTGATGATGCACTATTTTTAGAGCACTAATGTGAGCCCTGCCAGCTCAATCTGCCGACCTGGGCTGGGAGGCTCGCTCCAAAGCGCTGAGTAGACATACTCATGGAGTCATAGAAACGTGCGTCTGGAAGGGAGCTCGGTCCGCAGCTTTCCATAACACAGCTTCTCCCTGTTCCTTTATCTCTGGCCATCCATAGACCTAAGTCATAAATAACATTAGTTGACGTCTGGAGAAAAGGGAAAGTGTGGTTTAATCTAAGTTGGATTTTCAGACCTGTTGTTCTTGTGTGTGCATGTGCAGTTTGATCTAGAAAGATTTCTGCCCAAGCACCAACATTTACTTGAAATGTAATAGTTTGTACTGAGAATGATTGATTAGAAAGCTCAACTGCTTAGTCTTTCAAGTTCATAGTTCCCTTCCCTTCGTTTTCTCCCCCTTCTCCCTGTAATGGCGTAGTTGTAAAGTGACTTGGTGTTCACTGAGTTCCGAGTTTTTGAAGATAATACAGCCTTGGTTGGAATCCTAGGTCAGATCCCAGTTCTAACATCCATTAATGCAGTCACCTACTATTATTTTATACTGCCTAAAATTCTGATAGGTGCTTCATAGAAGACCTAAAATATATATAGTCTCTTCTCCAAGGTGTTTATAATCTACATTTTAGATGTGACACAATGAGAGAGAAATGAGGGTAGTTGTCTGGTGGTGGTTGTTGTGAACCCTCCCCCCGACCCTGAAGCAAGTATGAATCCTAGAGAGGAAAAGGGAAAGTATGGATCATATAACTTGTATTAAAAGCATTAACTACATGTTTCCCATCCTCGTTACCCTTATCTTCCTTCCTCCATTCCTTGAGTTTGTTCATTTCATCCACTTACTGCATCTTGACACAAAGGAGATTGTGAGCTTTTCAGAGTGGGGAACGTTATAGTACTGCCCCTCGTGCTCAGAGGACTGGGGCCCTGTTCAGTAGCGTAGCCGGGGGGAGCAAGGGGAGCGGCCGCTCCCCCACTGAGCAGAAACGGCGCCTTTTTTGTGCTCCGATGCCTTTTGCTCCTGCGCTGCAGCCGGAGCGGAGCATTTTTGTGTGTGCTCCCGGCGCCTTTTTTAGCTCCGCTCCCCCTGTGCTCTAAACCTGGCTACGCCCCTGGCTCTGTTGTGGTGTTGTAATAGCAGTGACAGTAATGCTCTGCAAGCATTCCTACAACATTCAGCCAATGCGCCTCGAGCTTCGCCACAAAGGAGCACAGAATTTGCCAGCCCAGATCAGACCATAGACCCATCTGGCATCTTACCCTAGCAGGAACCAACGGATAATTCTTACGATAATTAACATTACATTTATGCAGGAATTAACAACATTGAGGGAGTCAGACACAGGCTTCAGCTATTCCCACTCCTCTACTCGTCATGTATGGAGTCTCTCTAGCATTGAGGGTTATTTTTATGGCTTGCGTGGGGAGTTTGCTGTAAACATCTAGTTCTTTTTGTAGCTAATCTTCTCAGGGTTTTCCTGAGACTTTTTTTTTTTTTTTTTAAACCTTTTAAACAAGAGGCCACTGAATCATGGAACATCAGAGGAAACCAAAAAGTGTCTCAGATCTCCTCTCTTTATGCATTATCCTGCCCGATGTTTTCTGTTAATATCCAGCCTATTTTCTATTCTGGAACATTGATCAATTAGCTGACCTTTATTGCTGTATTTGGTGCTATGTTGAGATGTATATTATAAAGTAATTTGCAAAGTACATTTCCCTTGTATCCTGGTGCTGAAGTACTAAAACCAACAGCAGATTGTTCTATAAGTAACTTGCAAAGAGAGACTCTTTCAGTCTAATTTAAAAATAGATATGAATATTGTACAGAAGAGTTTCGCCAGCTATGGACCAAGTACTCAGCGGCTGTATATTTGGCTACTCCGCTGATGGAATAACTGGCAATTAATCAGAAATAGGTGAAAGAGCACGAGGTGGAAAATAATCGCAGAGTAGATTATGCAAGAAAGAGAGGATTGAAGAAATGGAGTATTTTGTAATCTAATAATACTCAGCACTAATTATCTTCAAAAGGCTGTCCAAGCATTAATTAATCCTGCCACAACCTGTGAGGACAAGTAGTAGTAATCCATTTTTACTCGTGAAAACACCAGACACAAGAAGTTAAGGCCCCCATTCAGCAAGGTGCTTAAGTTTATACCTAACTTGTCACATGTTGAATAGTTCTGTTGACTTCAGTCAGACTGATCCCATGCTTAAAGTTAGGAAAGTGCTTAAGTACCTTGCTGAATCAACGCCAAAGTGGTTTGCCCAATGCTACACACTGAGTCAATGTCAGAGATGGGATTAGAGTTTGGGGGTCCTGTGACAAGTCCAATGAAACATGCTGCAGAAGATCTTATCCTTTGGTGCTAACTAGTGTAATGGCCAAAATAGAGGGCTAGAATAAGAATTACACGATGAAGGAAAAATATTCAATGTGCAGCTGTATTTTTGATACATGCTAAAGATGTTGTGGATGAGCAGAACAGGCCAGCTAAACTGCCACAGTGAACCTAATGTGAGAGGACTATAGCTTTAACTAGAAACTTGGCTGCTGCAGTCCGATATTTATGAATTTTATATAAATTGTTCGGAGCATGATTTCACTGGCATCCCAGTATGATTAGAAAACAAAATTACAGCGCTTTAATCAAAAGAATCTGCACTCCCAACCAGAACAGGATGCAGAAGAGACAAACTTGCTTTAATAACTTGGTACCCCTTGGGGAGGAGAGCTGACCGCTTAAGCCAGGCATCTTAAATCTCTGGCATATCTGTAGGGCCCTATCAAATTCACGGTCCATTTTAGTCAATTTCACGGTCATAGGATTTTAAAAATAATAAATGTCATGATTTTAGCTATTTAAATCTGAGATGTCACAATGTTCTAATTGTAGGCGTCCTGACCCAAAAAGGCGTTGTGGGGGGATCACAAGGTTATTGTGGGGGCGGGGGCCTGCGGTTCTGCTACCCTTACTTCCCTGCTGCTGCTCGTGGCGGCGCTACCTTCGGAGCTGGGCAGCTGGAGAGCGGCGGCTGCTGGCTGGGAGCCCAGCTCTGAAGGCAGAGCCGCCGCCAGCAGCAGCGCAGAAGGAAGGATGGCACGGTAGGGTATTGCCACCCTTCTGCGCAGCTTCCTGCAGAGCTGGGCCCTCCGTCAGCAGCTGCCACTCTCCAGCCGCCCAGCTCTGAAGGCAGCGCAGAAATAAGGGTGGCAATACTATGACCCCCCCTAAAATAACCTTGTGACCAACTTCAACTCCGTTTTGAGTGAGGACCCCCAATTTGAGAAATGCTGGTCTCCCCCATGAAAGCTCTATCGTATAAGGTAAAAGCACACAAAACAGCAGATTGCACCGGGGGAGACCAGATTTCACAGTCCGTGATGTGTTTTTCATGGCTGTGAATTTGGTAGGGCCCTACATAGCTGTATTCAACTAAAGTAGCCCATGACGAGGCATCAGCCGAGCACTGAAAGCTGACACCATTGGAGAGGGTGGAAAATAAGGTGTGGATCTGAATGTTGTCTTTGTAGGGATAATTAAGGCCAGGTGAACTAATGAACCCTAAGAGGGGCTGGAAGAAGCAAAAATAAAGAAGGGGGGCTCCGTTGAGAATCATCAGGCTATATTGCAGGGATCGGCAACATTTGGCACATGGCCCGTCCAGGAAATGCGCTGGCGGGCAGGGCCGGTTTGTTTACCGGCAGCGTCCGCAGGTTCGGCCGATGGCAGCTCCCACGGGCCGCGGTTCGCTGTTCCAGGCCAATGGGGGCTGCAGGAAGCGGTGGCCAGCACATCCCTCGGCCCGCACTGCTTCCCACAGTCCCCATTGGCCTGGAATGTGAGTGATACCATTTGATATCACATTGATGTGATAGGACTAACATTGATACCATTTGATAGATCCACCAGGGAGTGATGTGGGGACTATATAAAATGGCATGCTGGTTGTAACGGTATTGTTAGACATCCTTTGAAGGACAGCGGCTTGATGTGAAAAGATTTGCGGGGAATGGGGTGAAAGAGAAGGGAGATTAGTAGATGTTTGGGGAACTTGTATGGTCTTTCTATATGGGATTTTCCATTACATTCCCCGACTGGAAGGGGAAGCCTTCAGATGGTGACTGAGTTTTTGCAGAGCATGTGTAAATCTGATGTGTGCATCCACTCTCTCAAGGCTCCATGAGGGGATTAGCAGGCCTGGATGTATAAAGTCATCAATAGTGCCCCATTGCACTAGGTCCTGTATAAACGTGTTGGTACGTATGGTCCCTGCCCTGAAGAGCTTATACGAGATGTAGGGAGGGAGCATAACGAGCAATAAGAGGGCAGGAGGAGAAGGTTGACAATTCCACCGCCATGCAGGCATGTACAGGAGAAAGGAGCTGATTTTTGCAATAGACTCCGAAGGCAGAGGCGCCAGATTATCCCGAAACAAACTGTGCTGTGCACAGTTGCAGGAGAGGAGGGTTGGTAATAGTAGCAGGTTGGTCTGACTGTGGAAAGTATCACTCTTGGAGCTGCTGTGGAGTTCTGCTCATCCAGGGTGTCAACAGGTTTGGAATCTGCATCTGCAGCCACGTTTCTCTTCTAGCTTTTCAAATGAACTGTTGGTGCTTAAAGTCTAAGGGTTGGATTTTTAGAAGTGCCTAAGAGCACTTTTCGGTGGGCTTCAGGCACCTGATTGCCTTAAATGCATTAGGAAATCCCAGCCTTAATCACTGATGGGGTTGTCATTACAGCTATCAGTGATTCCCTTCCTCTTTTGTTCTTTTAGATTGGAGCTTAGACTTGCAAAAATTACAGCTGACTGCCAAAAAACAGCCAGGCAAACCTTGATGCTGAATCCCTCTGTGTTTAAATCAGGGATCTCAAACTCAAATCACCACGAGGGCCACATGAAAACTAGTAAATTGGCCTGAGGGCCGCATCACTGAAACCTTTTCATACAATGATACAAAAGTATAGTCAAAACTGAAAAAAATGAAGAGTAATATAGTATTCTATTAAAAGTCAATGTATTAACGTTTTAAAAACTGTAATGCAAAGAGGGGTTTTAATAAAATATAAACACTCAGTAATGTTTGGAGCTTGGCTGCCAGTGGAGTTGGCGCCTATGGCGGGCCGTAGGAAATAACTCCGCGTGTTTGAGACCCCTGGTTTAAATGGATTCTCAAGGACCTTATTTGAGTATGAAGTAGAGTAGTAGGAGCTTTATGTAAAATCCAAGCTGCTTGTCCTTGTTACTGACTTTCTTGGTAGCATTTCTGCACTTTAATTTCTTTCCTGGGTTTTGAGTGTTCATGACACTGAAAAGTTGACCCCTTGTGCTTCTGCGTGACCCCTGTAACATGGTCCAATGACTGGAAGTTGAAGGTAGACAAGTTCAGCCCGGAAACAAGATGTAAATTTTTAACAGTGAGGGTAATTAACCATTGAAACAATTTACCAAGGGTCATAGAGGATTCTCCATCATAGTCCATTTTAAAATCCAGATTGGCTGTTTTTCTAGAAGATTCGCTCTAGGAATGGTTTGGGGAGTTGCTTTGCTCGTGTTACGCGGGAGGCCAGACTGGATCACAATGGTCCCTTCTGGCCTTGGGATCCATGAATCTGTGAATGAAAACCTTTTCACTGAGCGCTGTCATGAAATGATGATGAAAGATGGGCTTTAAGGGAAGACTGTTCTAACTTAAAGTATCTTTTCTTTTCAAAGGCACTCAGAGGGAGTATTTTCCCCGGTAGTATGAACTTGTTCAATATTTCTACTCCCAGTTTGCCCCTGTGCAGGGGTAGTTTGGTTTAGGGGTGCAGTGGTCAGGAGAAGATACCTGTTCTGAGATTTCACTTCCCTCTACCATTCTTTTCTCCCCCTCTTTCGGGGCTTGATTCTGCAAGGTGCTGAGCACTCTGGCCTGATCCAGTGAGGCACTTTAGTCCTACTGCCTTCAACAGCTTACTCATGCTCCTCCCTTGAAGGACATGCTTACTTGAGTACTTCACTGGATTGGCTCAGGGAGCTCCACACCTTGAAGGATCTAGACATTGGTGGGTGTGATCCAAATCCCGTTGAAGTCAGTGCAGAGACTCCCATTGACTGCAGTGGAGATCAGATGAAGCCCAGTATCCTGCGCTGCACTAAGGCTGAAGAAGGCTAGATGGGACTCACTCACAGAGTCCACTGCCATTGTTCCTACGCTGGCTAGCCGAGTTGTTGATGAGCGATGTGATGTGAGACTCCTGTGTCTAAACGTCCCGCCTCAAGTTGTTAGAATCCTTTCTGGTGCAGGGAACAAGGAATCCATTTACGGAGTTTTATTCTGGGTTTTATGTGCTATTACAGGCTTTTGAGTTGGCCTAGGAATCCAGCCAGTTGAATATGCCTATGAGAAATGACCGTTGTTCCTTATGATTTGCCCACAATATATATGTATTTACATTTATTCAGTCCTCCTTTTTCATGAATTGCTTTAATGTCCTCCTCGCTGCTCCTTCTAGTTGCTTGCCAGAGCCCTGGGTACCGTCCGTGGAGGGCTGTGCCTCCCTTGCTCTGTCAGGAGCTCTTCCTCTCATCTAAAGAGTACCAGACAGAGGTGGTAGGCTACTCTTCATTCCAGGCATCCCTCCCCTCAGACACAAGAGCTTGCTTAAGCATCTCCTCTTTGGTCAAGCTGGCAAGGTAATGGAAAATGCAGTGTTGGTGGCAGTTGGTACTTGTATCGAAATCTACCAAGAGGGAGTGCTGTAAACCTCTGCCTATTAGCTGGCTTGGATGCTGTGTCCCTGAGAATTTACTTCTCATTTCATATTTGTTTCCCTGCCTCGCCCATCAATAGGAGAGTTTATTAGATAGGTAGCGTGAAACAAGGATATAGTCATATAGTTTAAGGCCAGAAGGGACCACGGGACCATCTTGTCTGATCTCCTGTAGATCACAGGCCACCAGTACCACTCAGCACCCGCACATTAACCCCACTAATGGAAATGAGATGAACGGAAATGAGACCCACAGGAGACTAGACTATTATGTGCCACAGGCAGAGAACAGGAGGGACCGAGGTGCTCAAGGCCCCCATAATAGCAGGACAATAATAAGTGAGCGACACCCAGATAATCCTGACAAGTGACCCTCATGCTGCAGAGGAAGGCAAAACCCCCAAAGCTGCTGTCGGCTTGACCTGGGGGGAAAATTCCTTCCTGATCCACCCCACACAGGAGATCAGTTAGATCCTAAGCATATGAGCAAGAGCCAGCCAGCCAAGCTCCTAAGAGAGGATGCTCGGTGCCACCTCTGAGCCCTGTCCCACCCCCTGTCCAGTGTCTCATCTGCAGCTGTGGCCATCCCTGATGCTTCAGAGGAAGGAAATTTAAAAAACCCTCTTAGAATACATTTTGAGGTGTGGGGGAATCCCTTCCTGACCCTGAAGCATGAGCTTTAGGAACATGACATAAACTGGAAGGGACCCCCAGGGCTCCCACCATCACACGCATCCCCATCATACAATTGCACTCATAAATATGTCCAGCTCTCTCTCAAAACTAATTGTTTGCCCCCACAACTCCTATTGGGAGGCTGTTTCAGAACTTGATCTCTGATGGTTAAAAAATAAAAATGATTCCTCTGAAAAAAGCCGAGATGTTTCACCTGGCAGGAGAAATTGGAAACACCAGCATTCAGTGGAAGGCAAAGCAGCGAGCAAGGGAAATAGTAATGAGGGGAGAGACCTAGGGTGAGTTTAAATTGTGCAACCCTGGGTAATTTCTCCCTCACTTATGTATTGGTGTAACATCAGTAGTCTGCGTGTGGCACTGAGGAGGCCATATCTAAAATATTATGTATAGTTCTCTGCACCTCAGTACCAAAAAGATGTCATCAAAATGGTAAGAATTAAAAGTGCAACAAAAATGATTAAAATAATAAACCCTAGCTCTTGTATAGCATTTTTCATCAGTAGGTCTCAAAACGTGCTTCATAGAAGGTAAGTACAGGCAGTCCTCGACTTTACTATGTTTGAGTTACGATGTTTGAGTTACGACAAACGACACTTACGTTTATAAATTGACATCCTGTTTCGACTTTCTGATGCTTGATCCGACATTGTTCCTATGGGAAAATTGAGTTACGGCATTTCGACTTAAGACGTGATTTTCACGAACCAATTGTGTCGTAAGTCTGAGGACTGCCTGTATCAATTTACCCCCATTTTCAGATGGGAAACTGGAGCATAGCGAGGGGAAGTGATTTGCCCATGATCACCAGCAGGACACTGGTAGGGCTGGGAATAAAAGCCTGGTCTCCCACATCCAGTCCGATGCTCTGTCTGTAAGAAGGCTGGAAGCCTTATTTCATAAGGAAGGATTAAATGAACAAAAATATTTATCGTTTGTGTAAAGGGAGATTAAGGTGGAGAAGGGATGTAATGTTGTTTGAAGGGTATAATTACCAAGGGAATAGAGGAATTCTTTAGGGTGACTCAAGTGGGTATAGTGTTTTTTGTGATTGATTTTTTATTAATTTTAATAAAGAAACAATAAAATACAAAAAGGTACAGCTTGTATATGTTACCAAATACTGCACAATTCACAGGATTTCCACTCAAACTATGCAGTTACACATCTTTACAACTTGGCAAAGCTACAAGACCAGACAATACAAAATCAGACAATATTACGCAGATATACCACATTAGCGTGAGGTCACTATATAGATCTAGATATATTAAAAGGCAATGCACCAATCAGCAGAAAAGGAAGGGTAAAAGTGGAGAAGTCAGATGGAATGGAAGTCTGGCATTATTTGAGCTGTTTCAGCATTCTTTATCCAAATGAATTAAGAAATGGGGTCCAAATTTCTTCAAATTCATGCCATTGCTGTCCACGTCGATAAGGTACTCTTTCTTTCACTGCTAACTCAGACAGGTCTTACTACCACTGCTCTATTCTGGAAATAAGCCTACTCCGTTTTTGTAAAATCATGTGCTTAATAATCGTTGGAGTCCTCAAGAACCAAAGTCCTTGTGGTGGAGTTAAATCCAGATTGGCAGGTACATAACGTAGGGTATAATTTTCAGCTGACGTTTGGTCGCTGAAAGCCAGGCGCTATTTTCACTTGTGTGTCCACCTCTTACCAAAGTTATCCGAGTGTTGGACAGTCCCACAGTGTATGCATCAGGGTTCCTTTTTCTTTATTACAGAGCCAACAAACATCCGAGGACAAGGCCGCACTTCTTGCACCTCTGCCCCATCTCTGAGCCCCCCCCAAACCCAGAGCCCCTTCCTGCATCCCAAACCCTTCATCCCCGGCCCCACCCCAAAGTCTGCACCCCCAGCCCAGAGCCCTGACCCCCTCCCACACCCCAACCCTTTGCCCCAGCCCTGAACTCCCCCCAAACCCACAGCTCCCTCCTGCACCCCAAACCCCTCATCCCCAGCCTCACCCCAGAGCCTGCACCCCCAACCCAGAGCCCTGACCCCCTCCTGCACCCCAACCCTCTGCCCCAGTCCTGAACTCCCTCCAAACCCACAGCTCCTTCCTGCACCCCCCAGCCCAGAGCCCTGATCCCCTCCCACACCCCAAACCCATCATCCCCAGCTCTGTTGGGTCGCGGGCATTAACAATTTTCTTCAACTAGGTCACCAGAAAAAAAGTTTGAAAACCACTGGCTTAGGTAATTGAAAAGCAGACTGAGAATAAGAAACAGAGGCTATTCCTATAATTTATTATTTGTACTGTGGTAGCACCTGGGGGCCCCAAATGTAGACTGGGGCCCCAACCATAGACCAGGGCATCACTGTGCTAAGTATTCTCTCTATAAAGCTTGTGTAGTGTGTATAATTTTCAAGTGCATAGTAGGAAGCTGATATCCATGGGGGCTTTTTTTCTGGGTGGGAGGATGGTGGTTGTTTCTCCATTAGAAATGTGTATTTGATTTAATAACAAGCAGGAGTGTAAGCCCTTTCCCTGAGACTACAGAAAAACTCCTGTAGCACTGTCAATAAAAAGATTACCTGACAGCCTAGAAGGGAAAATGAGAATTTATCAAATATTACCACCACTGTCTAGAATTGCTTGTCAAACGTGGAGGCAAGATAAGTGAGATTTCTCGCTCCACTCCTCCTTCCCCACACTGACTTCATTTGGTAATCCTGAGAAAGGTACAAGGGGAGCATTCTGCCCTCCTGTCACTCATGTTTTAGAAAATTAGGTGTTTATTGGAGGCAGAACCAGCATGGTGTTTCAATTGCAGAACAAGAATCGCTCCCTTCAGAGCGTGCTGTCAGGAAGGACAGAAAAGAGCCACTGGATTGGACTGTGTGGATTTAAACCTAAACACAAAGTGCTCTCAATTGTATTGTAAAGATTGGATTATTGACTCCTCGGATAAAACAACGTTCACTGTCAGTTGGAAATGGAAACTTTTCCCTTCATTCTGCTAACTCACGCTTCTCTTTGTTATCAGACTCAGGCAGGATGGGATGCTAATTGGTTACCAGCAGTCTTTTTGGCTTGATCTTGTCTTCTTGCTGCATCTCTAACTTACTGTTGGCTTCCATAGTTCAAAGCCATCAAGTAGATAGTTTGACCAGATGGGTGTCCTCTTTGTAGTGTTACGCTAGCATGCTGGAGCTTGAAGAAGTTGGGGTCAAACTTGTGTGCATAAGGAGTCTTGTATACTAGTTGCATGGTGTTTATTTAAGGTTGTTGTTTTTTTTACTAAGGGCCAGCTCAGGTGAGCAGTCTCGGTAGTCAGTGAAGATTGCCTTCTTGTATGGCTGCAGTCCTCTGGTCTTATTTTCAACATAGCACAATTACAATACTATAAGGCCCATAATGTAAATGTTGCAAACCCAGAATTTGACAACATTGAGGCTCAATTAGTGTTCTCGTGATTAATTTTTTTCCCAAAGAGAACTGTTTGCATTCAAACCTTGCCCTGCAGTGTTTCCAACTCAACACCATAGCATTATGCCAGGTTTTGTCTACACTAGCACGTTTAGGACTTTTAATTGTCCAGCGGAGGTGGTAGCATGGGCAGCACTCAGGTGTTTCTGCCTCTGTGTCCTCTAGTCTGGGGCGAACTTGGAGCTGCAATGGTTGTGGAATTGTGGGTCCTTATTTTCTTAGGGTAGAGAAGGCCTTCTGGGTGAGGAAATCAGCATGATACTGGCATGAAACTGACCGGTCTGTACTGTCCAAACAGTGAAATACAAAAAGTAAGCCACATGCACTGATCCTGGGCTGTTAATTTAGATGGAGACAATTTTCACTTTTAGTAACCTGAAAGTCATTATTTGGTATAGGTAAATAAGGAAATGTTATTTTAAAAATTGCAGTGGGTAGGTACACGGAACACTGCAGTGAAACCAGAGCCCTCAAATCCTGGATTTAATCCAGTTAAATCAATCTGGGAACATCTCCAGTGTGGAGGAGGTATAAATTGTCAAGTAAAATTAACGGACTATGGGAGAGAGAGATAAGGTGGGTGAGGTGATATCTTTGATTGGACCGCTTCTGTTGGTGAGAGAGAGAGAGGAGCTCTTCTTTAGCTCCACATAGACTCTTCACTCTCACCAACAGAAGTTGGTCCAATAAAAGATATTACCTCACCCACCTTGTCTCTCTAATATCCTAGGATCAACACGGCTACAGCAACACTGCATCCAACTATGGGAGAGAGATGCAGAAATCTGAGGCTGATGTACTGAGGCCTGGCCATGGCACATGCGAGCTGTACTGAGCACCAAGGGGTGACATATTACATTACATTCTAGGTTTTGTTCTTTTGTGGTACTGGATTCTTTTCCAACTTGAGACCTCCTTGAAACAGCAGAGTGCCTACTGGGGGCTGTGAATCATTTTTATCTGGTTTGAGTAAAACCTTCTTGTTTTTCAATCCATCACTGTGTAGACCCAGCTTTGGGATCCGTTTTTGCCTGGATGCTCAAGGTGTCACCCTGATGCTGCAGGGATCACTCTGCCCACCAGTACAGTGGTGGAATACAGTAAGGCCAAGAGATGGGAGGATTTTTTGAAAACCAAAGTGTTCATTAAAAAAACAACTTGTACATACCAGCGATCCCAAGGGTGAAGTGTAGCACTCTGGACAATGTACCCCAAAGACAGACACACAACATGGAGGGGTTTCTTCCTTTGTTCCCCATACAGCGGCTTTGTTGGAGTTTTCAAAGACGTTACTGAGGGGAACGAACCCTTGAGGGTCTCTACCTGCTTTCCCTTTGACTTCCCTGTGAGTCAGCACCTACTCAGCTGTATTCTTTTCTCCACCTGAAACCAAGTGAATGGTATTTGATCACCTTTTTCCGAGCACGTTTAGGAGTTTGTACGGTGAGACAAAGCCAGATCTTTCCCCTCTCGGAGCCCTAAGTGGCTTACTCCTTCACTCTCAGTCTTGCAGAGGTAGCTCACTCTGTCCCACAAGCTCAGCCCTCCCATTTTCAGGTAAAAGGTTACACTTCCATTGGGACCAGTTTTCTGGTCAACTCCCTCGAAACTGGGAACCCTCCATCCTCCTCATGCTGCAGTGAAGGACAGCTCTTATCCATCCTTCTTCCAGAGCTCTACTCTGAGGGCCCTATCAAAATGCACACTGGGAAAACTAGACAAGTTTATTCACAGAGCATTGGCTGGTTGTCTCCCAAGGTCTCTTCCTTGTCCCCAAGAGACAGCTTGACCTGTCACACAACTCCCAGTATGCTTCTTTAGGAGTTCTATGCAGTAGGCTGCTGAGCTCCAAAGAAGACTTAAGTCCTTGCTCCCATTGTGTCAGAAACCGTTATGGGGATGGTTGGGCCTAGTGGTCGGAGCCATGGTAGTCGGGGGTCTAGTGGTCGGAGCCAGGGGTCAGAGCTGGAATCAGGAGTCCAATGCAGGGTTGGGGTGAGGCCAGAGTGAGAGCAGGACTAGGAACAGGGTGGGAGCAAGAACAGGGCTGCAGCAGGCTAAGGCTTGGGGAATCCGTTGCCACGATCAGACCGGAAAGAGTTCCAAGCACTGGAGTGACATTGAGCAGACTGAGCTGCTGTTCCGCCTGTGAGGCTTATGTACCTTCGTTGAGAGTCACCAGACCCGTTCCTGGCTTGTGGATTGGCTGGAGCCTCGCACAGGAGTGACTCATCACCTTACACAGTGCTGTAGGAGAGCGCAGTTATTTTGACACATGTTCCATCTTGGCCTGTGCTTTTAGCGGTGGGGATATAAGATGCCAAGCTGCTTAGTCTGCTTCATGCTCTGAAACATGCAGCTTTCTGTACTGGAATTCCTTCCTCACCTCTGTTTTCGTTGTTTGAGCAGCTCTCCTCCCCCCATGGGTCGGATTTCCTTAATACGATTGAGAATTCAGGGTATCCTCCGCAAACCGAAGTGGAGAGTTCATAGTGGACTAGACGTTTTCATTCTGGCGGAAGGATTTGTTTGGCAGCGCATAGAAACCAAACTTTAGCTCTCTGCAAGTAAAATGGAGCGACTTTGAAATGATGACTGTAGAGCCCAAGTTAAATGGAAGCAGACAAGGTTAACAAGCATTTAAAATGAAATTAAACCTCCCAGCCCTTGGGAGTGTCTGGATCCTAGACGTTGCCTGTATTTTTAGATGGGAAAGCAGAGTGCATAAAGTAGCCCTTTAAGTGTGGCAACGATTGGATAGAGCCTTGTCCATGTCCACTCTAGCAGTGCCTTTTTGGCTCCGGCAGTTCTCATTGCTAAAATCAATGGGGCGAACCTTTGTGTCTGAATGGTGAAAGTCGAAAGGTTTGAGTTTAAAGTTAAAACTTCTCAGGTCTCCTTCTCTCACACCGAAGGCTACATTCTCCCCTCTTCCGTTCATTCCCTTTGAAGCATCTGGCACGGCCGCTGTTGGAAGACAGGCTGCTGGGCTAGATGGGCCATTGGTCGGACCCAGTGTGGGTCATTCTTATGTTCACATTAGCCTCGCGTACGCTCCCCTTTTCTGAGCAGTCTCCCCCAGTGCAGCTCCCTGGATGGAAGCAGTGGTGAGCGCTGAGGTAGTGGCTCAAGCAGCCACTGGCACGTTGGCCACCAAGTCGTCCAGATGTGCTCGGAGCGGATTTAGAGAACAGATGGAAATGTGGGTGCCCGTGTACACTCACAGTACCACCAACGGGGGTGCATCAGTGGGAGGGTTTCCAAACGGCTGCTAGTGCAGACACAGCCACCCTGGAGGCAGGAGGACGTGCTTCTCAACCAGCTTTCAGGGGCTCCGCCAAGCAGGGCCAGTGTTAGACTTGCTAGGGTCCAGGGCAGAAAGCCGGAGCCCTGCCACCCGGGCCTGAAGCCGAAGCCTGAGCAATGTAGCTTTGCAGGGGCTCCTGTGGCGTGGGGCCCCAGGCAATTGCCCTGCTTGCTACCCCCTAACGCCAGCCCTGGCTTTTATATGCAGAAACCCAGTGACTGTGGCACAAGTGGGCCGGGGCGTTTCTATAGCATGTTGCGGGGACCTCGGAAAGAAAAAGGTTGCGAGCCCCTGGGTTACAGCCTGGCTGCATACTGTATAAGGCAGGGTTTAAACCGGCTGGAAGTAACAACCTGGACTTGCTCTGGCAAGTCCCAGCAGCTGCACCATGAGAATTCGATTCCTTTATCCCCGTCTCCACCAGCCCACCCTCCTCCTACCTTTTTGTTTCTGGAGCGTTGTCGGGCTCGCCACACTTGATCTCTCCCAGCACTGTTTTCTCTCTTTCGCTGTGCTCTGCGTGAACGTTGGCTAACCGCGCTTTACAGCATACTTTGGGCAGGTATTTAATTCCTTCTTCCCTCACAATGGAGCAGCTGAGACATTCAGTTCCTCCTCCTCTTGGTGACCGTGTTTGGCTCAGTGTTCAGGGTAGAACATCACTCCAGTGGAGCATCCATTCCAGTGATCACCTGGGGAAAGTGGAGGAGCGCATAGCTGATAAAAGTGCCCTGAGCCAGCGTCTTCTGTGCAATACAGAACCCTGCAAATAGACTTTGTCCCTTTCTCTGCAGGCCAGGAATACTTTGTGCTGAAATTTACCCAGGGGGCTGACCCTTCATGAGTTCTTTACGGTGATGGTATGGGTTAGCGCTCCACATTGCCTGCAAATCCAGAGCTCCCTAATGTATCCATATGTATCTATTTAGGGGTCTCAATATGGAGATGTTAATTGTATGTTAAGCATTCATTGTGACCATCCTGCCATTGCCTTGATGCCATGGAGTTAATTGATGGGGGAAGGGGGCGGGAGACTCGGCTCCCTCTTAGTTTGTTCTTAGGATTACCAACTTTGAAAGTCTTTGAAAGCAACTTGGGCGCAGAGAGCTGGGATGGACAAGTGTCTTCGGGGGAAGCTGTGCACTTTTTTGTCTTCCTTCCTATCCATTTTTGGCTTTGTGGAGCAATGGATAAAAGGGGGGAAGAAAAAACCCACAAAAAAACACCCACAATAATCTATAGCAACTGTCACCCAGCAAACTACTCCCATTTCATACAGCTAGGTTAGGTGTCAGCATGCGATCGATGGCTCTCGTACAATAATTATAAAAACTAGCGGGTTGTGTTGCTTGAGTGAGTTTAAGAAGAGTAGGGTCTCAATCTTTCCTCTAATAGGGCTTTGACAGTCCGCAGTGCAGAGGCTTCGTCTTAGTCTGACAGTGTTGTCATTAAACACCAGGTAGTGTGGAACAACAGAGAACAAAGATTCTGAGCGCAAGGGAACATGCGGTTTTGACAGGAGTTATTTGTCATCACGAAGCTGCCCAAACTCTTCAGACTGCAATACGGACGGCTGCTTAAAGTGACTTATTGCCCCTGTCTGTGGCTGCAGTTGTGATTTGATAATCGGTAAATGTTTGTCAAAGATGAATTCCCTACCTGATTCAGTGGTGTGCTGGAAAAGCAAATGAAAAGCAGTGTGCAGGAAAACAGATGGGCTGGATTAAGGCGCAAGCAGATGATGACGACAAAAAACAGGTTTCCCAGCCAATTTGACCAACTGTCTTTGGGACGTAAAGCGACCAAACTGCAGGACTTCTGCTTCTCCCTGTTCACAATGGGACTGGGCTATACTATACTATACTATACCCCCCCCTCCCCCCCCCCCCCCACACACACATACACACACTCGCAAATCAACATCCTGTCTTGTGTGTTGGGGGAATTGCCCCTGTTCAGAGGGTGCCTTTTGATTTGCTTCAAAGCTTCCTGGAGTTGCATGTTATGGTTCTAACCCGCAGCCCACAGCCCAGCTAGCATAGCTAGGGGGCGAGCAGGGGGAGCAGCCGCTCCCCCTGTGAGGAAAAGCGGTGCTAAGGCGCCGCCCGAGCCCGGCTGCAGGAGCCCCCCCCCCCCCCTGCCTAGCTCCGGCAGTGGGGCAGGGTGGGGGCGCTTTAAAAGGCCGGCGGCTCCTGCCGCTGCGGGGAGCTGCTGGCCCTTTAAAGCGCCTCCCCCTCCAGCCCCGCTGCCGGAGCTGGGCTGGGGGGAGCGTTTTAAAAGGCCCGGGCGCTCTGCAGGTACTCTTTAAAGCGCCGCCGGGTGAGTACAGGGGTAGCGGGGAGGCGCCTTTTTATAGCGCCGCTGCTCCCCCTGTGCTCTAAACCTGGTTACGCCACTGCCGCAGCCCCAGAGTTCTCTGTCCCCGGCAGGCCGGGCTACGGGCGCCGGTGATCTCTGTCCCCAGCAGGCACGGGGCCGCGGCTTTCCTCAGCACTGCCCCACAGCCCCGCGCCTGCCAGAGACAGAGAACTCCGCGGCTGCAGGCTGCGGGTGCCGGTGTTCTCTGTCCCCGGCAGGCGCGGGGCTGCGGCTTCCCTCTCCGCTGCCCAGAACTGCGCCCCCCAAGGTAAATATAAAAAAGCAAATTCACATGGTAAGGTGAAAGAATAATTGCTGAATAATTGAATTAATACCTTTTACATGTAAAATTACCTTTTTTATCTTATGGATTCATATATTATGTAATATTAAATATGATGGTTTTCATATTCTTTAATGTACAAATACAAAATAAGTCTTGAAAAATTGTTGGGGCCCGCCACACTCTTCTGAAAACATGAATCTGCTCTGGGCCTCAAAAAGGTTGGGGACCACTGTTCTAACCTATATTTGATCTTGAGATACCAGCGGCCACTGGACAGCTAGATGGATGCATTCTCTCATGCTGGCATTGTCTTTCTATTTTGGTGCCCTCCCATCCTTCCAGTGTGTGCAGTGGATATTTTAAAAATTCTTTGGCAAGGAGCAGAGTCCTGATGTCTTTCAGTTTGCATTGTACTAGTCAAGGTGTGGACTCTGCGTTCCTGTTAAGTATTTTTCTCTGCTAAGTGTGTTTGCATGTGTGCACTGCCAGCAAATTTGGGGCAAAAGTAGGCCCCTTTTTGTTACTCGCTAGATACTGTCATAGCCAGTCCATGGCATCAATGTTTTTATTCAGAAATTCGGAAAGGGAGAATGAAAAGAACTTTGCAAACCTGCCCCCTTGTGATGTGGCTCGAATAGTGGCTGCAAAGTTTTCTTCCATTCGTAGGAGTTTATACAAGTTTTTCTGCTGATGCAGGAATCTGTGCAGGGTCTTTTAAATGGATAGCTAGGAAAGTTAAAGGCTGGGGAAAAAATATTCTGGCCTTCAATTTGATATGCGGTTTTGTGGGTGGGGAATCCCTAATGGATTCAAAATTTTGATCATTATATTAAAAAAAGAAAAAAACTCAAAGTATAAATGCAAATTAATTTTGCATCTGACAGGTGTTTTTTTGTTTCCAAAGGTGGCGATTTGGGGGGAGGGGGGGAAGAGACCTCTCTTCATGCCCCCGTCCATGGCCAATCTCTAATGCAAGATCCATGAACCCATTTGATTATAGCCAGGGTTTTTCTAGTGTTTGAATTGGTGAAAACGATCAAGAGCAGGAAAAGTGGAGTGATTTATTAGACTCATAAAAATTCATACTTTGTTATTCCAGTCATCTTACATCTGACGCTTGTTAGAACGAGAACCCTGGCAGCTCCTGCCGGGTGAGTGGGGGAAGGGGGGCATTTATCAAGCTTCATTCTGCCTCGGCTGCCATCGCTGTTCTCATTTAGAGAAATGGACTGGATTCCTGGAAACACATTAATAATCATTCACTGAAGGAAGGGGGAAACCCCCCCCCCCCTTGTTATAATAATAAGGATTGTGTTTGAACAAGACCCAATGCTCCAGAGACCCATTCACTCTCTTTAATGGGGGCTTTATTAGAGAAATGCGTGTTCCGTGTATTAACTGTGACCACCTCTTCGTAATCACAGCAGAGGAGTGGAAAACACACAATCTCTCCTTATCCATCCACGAGACACTAGTTTAGCTGATCCTGCCTGTTGCGTTGGTCCAGCGTATCCAGGAGACTTGGGACCTGTAGTTCTCCACTGGCAGTAGCAACAATGGAAGCTACAGTGTAGGCAGGACTCAGCCATTTTTATCACCATGTTTAATGTCACACCATGCCATCTAAACGGGTGGTAAAAATGGCCGCATCCTGTCATGTTACAGCTGCTACCAGTGGAGTTGGGATTATGGGTCCTAAATTTTTCCCCAGAGTGGGAATGTGTGTGACCGTCACCTTCTCCCTCGTTTGCAGGGAGAGGCAGTGAGGGAGTTTTAAGCTGGATGCAAACAAGCAAAATGTGTATTAAAATGAAAATGTATACATCTAGGAACAAAGAATGCAGGCCGTACTTACAGGATGGAAGAGTTTGTCTGGTACATAGTGACTCTGAATAAAGATTTTGGGGTGATGGATGATCCACTGAACATGAGCTCCCCATGTGATGCTGTAGCCAAAAGGGCTCATGTGACCTTGGATCCATAAAGTGTGAAATCTTCAGTAGGAGTAGAGTTATTTTACCTCTCTATTTGGCACTGGTGCTGCTGGAATACTGTGTCCAGTTCTGGGGTCCACAGTTCAAGAAGAATGCTGATAAATTGGAGAGGGTGCAGAGAAGAGCCCCCAGAACAATTAAATGATTAGAAAACCGGCTTTCATAGAATCATAGAATCTCAGGGTTGGAAGGGACCTCAGGAGGTCATCTAGTCCAACCCCCTGCTCAAAGCAGGACCAACCCCAACTAGATCATCCCAGCCAGGGCTTTGTCAAGCCTGACCTTAAAAACCTCTAAGGAAGGAGATTCCACCACCTCCCTAGGTAACCCATTCCAGTGCTTCACCACCCTACTAGTGAAAAAGTTTTTCCTAATATCCACCCTAAACCTCCCCCTCTGCAACTTGAGACCATTACTCCTTGTTCTGTCATCTTCTACCACTGAGAACAGTCTAGATCCATCCTCTTTGGAACCCCCTTTTAGGTAGTTGAAAGCAGCTATCAAATCCCCCCTCACTCTTCTCTTCTGCAGGCTAAACAATCCCAGTTCCCTCAGCCTCTCCTCATAAGTCATGTGCTCCAGCCCCCTAATCATTTTTGTTGCCCTCCGTTGGACTCTTTCCAATTTATCCACATCCTTTTTGTAGTGTGGGGCCCAAAACTGGACACAGTACTCCAAATGAGGCCTCACCAGTGCCGAATAGAGGGGAATAATCACGTCCCTCGATCTGCTGGAAATGCCCCTACTTATACAGCCCAAAATGCCGTTAGCCTTCTTGGCAACAAGGGCACACTGTTGACTCATATTCAGCTTTTCGTCCACTGTAACCCCTAGGTCCTTTTCTGCAGAACTGCTGCCCAGCCATTCGGTCCCTAGTCTGTAGCAGTGCATGGGATTCTTCCGTCCTAAGTGCAGGACTCTGCACTTGTCCTTGTTGAACCTCATCAGATTTCTTTTGGCCCAATCCTCTAATTTGTCTAGGTCCCTCTGTATCCTATCCCTACCCTCCAGCGTATCAACCACTCCTCCCAGTTTAGTGTCATCTGCAAACTTGCTAAGGGTGCAGTCCACACCATCCTCCAGGTCGTTGATGAAGATATTGAACAAAACCGGCCCCAGCACCGACCCTTGGGGCACTCCACTTGATACCGGCTGCCAACTAGACATGGAGCCATTGATCACTACCCGTTGAGCACGACCATCCAGCCAGTTTTCTATCCACCTTACCGTCCATTCATCCAGCCCATACTTCTTTAACTTGCTGGCAAGAACACTGTGGGAGACTGTATCAAAAGCTTTGCTAAAGTCAAGAAATAACACATCCACTGCTTTCCCCTCATCCACAGAGCCAGTTATCTCATCATAGAAGGCAATTAGGTTAGTCAGGCATGACTTGCCCTTGGTGAATCCATGCTGACTGTTCCTGATCACTTTCCCCTCCTTTAAGTGGTTCACAATTGATTCCTTGAGGACCTGTTCCATGACTTTATAGGAAATAGAGTCAAGGAGCTCAATCTAAGTATCTTAACAAAGGGAATGTTAAAGGGTGACTAGATCACAGTCTGGAAGTACCTACTTGGGGAACAAATAGTTTATTATAGTCTCTTCAGTCTAGCAGAGGAAGGTCTAACATGATCCAATGGCTGGAAGTTGAAGTGCGACAAATTCAGACTGTAATTAGGTGTACATTTTTAACAGTGAAGATAATTAAACATTGGATCAATTTCCCACCGGTGGTTGTGGATTCTCCATCAGTGGCAATTTTTAAATCAAGATTGGATGTTTTTTCTAAAAGCTCTGCTCTAGGAGTGATTTAGGAGCAGTTCTGTGACCTGTGCTGTACAGGAGGTCAGACTAGATCACAACGGTCCCTTTTGGCCTTGGAATCTGTAACTCCGTAATGATGGTTTTTTTAGTGCTTGAAAGGGCCATTTTGTCTCTTCGGAAAGTGGTTCTCAACCAGGGGTACATGTATCCTTGGGGGTACTCAGAGGTCTTCCAGGGGGTCCATCGACTCATCTAGATATTCGCCTAGTTTTACAACAGGCTACATAAAAAGCACAAGCGAAGTCAGTACAAACTAAAATTTCATACAGGCGCTGATTTGTTTATACTGCTCTATATACTGTACACTGAAATGGAAGTACAATATTTATATTCCAGTTCATTTATTTTATAATTGTATGGTGGTAATGAGAAAGTAAAGCCATTTTTCAGTACTGGTGTGATGTGACACTTTTTGTATTTTTAGGTCTGGTTTGTAAGCAAGTAGTTTTTAAGTGAGGTGAAACTCGAGGGTACGCAAGACAAATCAGACTCCTGAAAAGGGGACAGTAGTCTGGAAAGGTTGAGGGCCACTGTTTTAGGATATGTCTTCACTGCAGTTGACGGTAGTTTACTGGGATTAGCTTTAATGTAGCTAGCCCAGGTAACAATAGTAGCGAAGATGTGGCAGCGCAGGCTTCCGCGTGAGCTAGCAACCTGAGTCCGTACCAGGGTTCCTTGTGGGTACAAGCCTGTGCTGCATCTTCATGCCTATTGTTACCCGTGCTAGCTAGATTAAAGCTAGTGCAGATACGCTCTTGGTGTGCTACAGTCACCCCTTCACTTTGCAGTGAAGACATACCCTTGGTTTCTGTTGCATGTTCGATTCAGATGGATTTTAGGTATTGGCACGAAAGTTTTACCCACAAAACGTTTGATTTAAAAAAAAAATTAATGCTGTCCTGTTAGAATTGAACTGAATCATAGACTGAGAGCGAAGCCCAGACCTTCTCTGGAGCTGATCTCGTTGGATCCCACAGGCTAAGCAGGGTGGTTCTTTGTTAATGCCTACAGGGGAGCTTTCCCAAGAAAAGCTAAGTATGGCAGGAAGTAACATAGATGATTCAGAAGGTGGGACTCCTCTCTGAGTGCCTTTTGATCAGGTGCTTGGCATGGAGCTAGAGGGTGTTCTTCTGGTGGAAATGCTTTTTTTAATGAGAAAAGCAATCAGAGTTCCTGATCACTTGCAGTCATTAAAGATTCCATGGCACTTTTGGGAAGGGTTAGGAGTCCTGCTGCAGTTGGAATTCAGACAGTCACATTCTCTCCTCTATAGTTTAATTGGATAAAAGTCTTTGCTACTTGACCTAAACTGCTGTGTAGTGCTGTTGTGTGCTTCTGCATTCAAGTGGCTTTATTTGTTTGTAAATCAGTTTTAAAGCACTGTGGGTTCCTTCTGCATTAAAGTTAAACCGTTATTGCAAGAAATGTTCATTCCTAGTAACAGTGTGCTGTTAACAGGGCCTTTCTGAGGATAGCTTGCCTTACCGCTGCTGCAATATTTGAGTGTACCTGTAGGTGAGTGACAGGAATATTTCCAGAATAACTGCCACTGTGACTAGAGAAGAAAACTCACCTAGGCTGTATGAACCAGAAGAGCAGTGGGAATGGATGAATAGAAGTGATGTGAAACTGTAAGCAAAAAGAAAACAAGAAAAATACCTGTGGCACCTTAGAGACTAAGCAAAGACGTATGCATGGTGGATGGAGGCTTATAGAGTGCAATGTGTAATGTGCTGACGATTGGTGTGTAATGGGCCACCAATCATCTGTAAAGATCTGCGTGCATTAAATCAGTGTTAGCTCTTCGAGGACCAAAAGACGTACATCACGAATCTTCAGAAGTATGTGCAAGATTTACATGCCTAATTTAGTATGATGAAAAAATTTCCCGACGGTGCAGTCCAGTGACATGGTGCTCAGACGACTAGAGGAATATTGATTATTATGCTAAAGCAGCAGGTTTCCAACTTTTTCATTCTGCAGCCTGCTTTATGGGCCAGATCCTTGGCTGGTGTGTGTGTATGTATGTGTGTGTGTATGTATGTGTGTGTGTATATATATATATATATATATATATATATATATATATATATATATATATGGAACTACACTGACTTACACCAGCTGAGGATTTGGCACTATGAGTCATAGAGTTTTAGACAGAAGGGACCGCCAGATCATCTAGTTTGAGCTCCTGGGTATCACAGGCCACCAGCACCCACACACTAAACCCCACAGCTGAAACTGAACCAAAGTATTACAGCCCTCGGGAGACTAGACTGTCATGTGACACAGCCAGAGACTAGGAAGGACTGAGGTGCCCGAGCTACAGTTTTTCGAGTCGGAACGGAAGTAAACGTGCACTGTGAACTAATATAAAATGGGTGCTATTCTCAGTGTGTTGGAAACTGTCTTCATATGTTTCATCTTTCCCCTTTCTAATGAGATACCATGTCCATGGGAGCACATGGGCTATTATACACAGTTAGTTTGCTGAAATACAGTGAAACCCCGCTATAACGCGATAATTGGGGTCCAAAAAATTCCATCGCGATAAATGCGGGGTCATGTTATAGGGGGGTTACAAAATATTACCGTTTCAAACCGGTCTCTTCTTGCCAAAGTGGAGAAGTTTCAAGCTGGTCAGTTTCAAGCCCTCTCTTCTCTTCTGGCCAAAGCAGAGAAGTTTGACCAGCTTGAAACTGACCAGCTTGAAACTTCTCCTTTGGGGAGGAGAGAGGGCTTGAAACTGACCAGCTTGAAACTGACCAGCTTGAAACTTCTCCTTTGGGGAGGAGAGGGCTTGAAACTGACCAGCTTGAAACTGACTAGCTTGAGTTTCAAGCCTGTCTCGCCAAAAGGGGAAGTGGAGGCACGGGGAAACGGCAGTGGGGGAAGGAACAGGGCAGATGGGGAGGAGATGGAGCCAGGGTCGGCTCTAGGCAAGGAAGCACGCTCTGGATGCCTTTTTTTTTTTTGTGCTTGGGGCAGCGGGAACCACTTTATGATCGCGTTTTAACTGAATTCGCGTTATGGCGGGGCACGCTATAGGGGGTTTCACTGTACCAGAACTGTGTTAGATCTTCAGTGGCAGACAAACCTGAAATGGTAGATTCCATAGGCAGACGTCTATATTGTACTATACATGTAGACAGACACAGACAGATGGGGAAAGTTGATTGCAGAGGAGGCTGGGTAGATTAATCCTCCCATCTGTTTAATCAGAAAGACAGACAGGTAGATCTGAAGGACAGATTAATTAAATCTCTTACTACCTTCCTCATAGTGAAAATCTACATACAGGTTCTTTCACTGAGATGGTCCGTAGCTTGCAAAAGAATGCAATTGAGTAGCTGGGTTAAACAACGTAGTATGCTGATCTAGCAAGTGGAGCAGGACTAGTTCTTTCTGGGCAACCCTTGTCTTGTTTTTACCCTAATCTACTTAGAGTCGCATATTCTGAACACTAGTTTGTTGAGGTAGTTCTCGAGTGTGCCATCCCTAGTGGTGTGTGCAAGGTAGGAATAAGTCTGATCAGACATGGTGATACTGTATACATTTGGTGTGCTGAATGCTGTTGAAATATTCCAATTAAAGAATGGGCAAGCACATTCAAAAGCCAGACTTAAACTCTCCTTCTCCCCGCAGAATAAACAGGAGACATATTGAAAGACCTTTCCTGCTTTCTTTCAGGGAATTTTATGGTGCAGAGTGGGGGAGCCAGACTGAAGGGAGTTGGTTGGTGGTTTGGCCCTCCTGAATTTCATACAAAGGGAACATGCAGTCCTGCTTGTTTTATGAAGATGTGGGCTACCCACAGTCTCCTGTTAAGGTATTCACAGGCCTTGGGCATGTCTACTCTTATGGCGGAGCGATCGATCCACCGGGTGTCGATTTATCGCGTCTAGCGAAGACGTGATAAATCAACCGCCGAGCGCTCTCCCGTTGACTCCGGTTCTCCCCTGAAGCGAGAAGCACAGACGGAGTCGACGGGGGAGCGGCAGCAGTCGACCTACCGCAGTGAAGGCACCGCGGTGAGTAGCTCTAAGTACGTCGACTTCAGCTACGCTATTTTTGGAGCTGAAGTTGCATTACTTAGACTGACTTCTCCCCCAGTGTAGACCAGGCCATAGATACCTTCGAATCTCCTTCTCCTGAACTATTAGCCCTCAGAGACAACAGTGGGCTGAAGGGGGAAAATAGCTTGTGGGTTTATCCTTCACCAAGGACAAACCTGCCAGCATTGCTGTTCAAACACTTACTAGAGACGGCTGGTTGCTCAGGTTGTACTTGCTGTATTATTCTTTCAGGTAAGTTTCTTATTGTTCTGTTTCCATTGGGGTCTATTATTTCCCTCATTCAAGCCACATTCCCTTTCCTTTTCCCACTTTTTACACTGCTTCCTGTCAACTTTTCCTCACCGACCGTTCTCTCTTCCTCAAAGTGCTGTCACTCCCCTTCTCCAGATCCGATCCAGGCATCCATTCATCCATTCCTAATAGTCATGGAACTGCCTGGTTCCAATGTACCCGTCCAGTTTTTGGGGAGGCTGCTCCAAGCCTTTGGTTTGGAGTTTGAATAGTAGTAAGGAGAGAGAGACTATTGCTTGCTTTACACTGTACCAAGAGCTTTGTTACTGTCTAACATGCTGTCTTGGTTTTTAATAGTCCAAATGCAGGCACCATAATGACATTCTTTTGATTCTGCTCGCGAGCATTATTCTATTAGCCTGCATTAGCACTGTGATTCCTTATATTGATGGCTAGAGATGTTTCAGATACGGCTGCATTCTGCAGTGAATATTTGAGGTACAGTAGATGTGGAGTCGTTAGCTCTTGTGAGCAGGATAAACTCCAAAGCACCCCTATTTATATATCACTACTTTTTTTATATAGTGTCCTTCATGCAAACATAATTAGAACTATACATATAAAATGATGAGTCTAAATTAGCTGTTACTACTCAAGAAAGAGATCTTAAGAGTTATTGTGGATAGCTCTCTGAAAATATCCACTCAATGTGCAGCAGCAGTCAAAAAAGCGAACAGTGTTGGGAATCATTAAGAAATAGATAATAAGACAGAAAATATCATATTGCCCCTATATAAATCCATAGTATGCCCACATCGTGAATATTGCATGCAGATCTGGTCGCCCCATCTCAAAAAAGATACGTTGGAATTGGAAAAGTTACAGAAAATGGCAACAAAATTATTAGGGGTCTGGAACAGCTTCTGTATGAGGAGAGATTAATAAAACTGGGACGTTTCAGCTTGGAAAAGAGACAGCTAAGGTGGGATATGATAGAGGTCTATAAAATCATGCCTGGTGTTAGGGTGACCAGATAGCAAGTGTGAAAAATTGGGATGGGGGTGGGGGATAATAGGAGCCTATATAAGAAAAAGACCCAAAAATCGGAACTGTTCCTATAAAATCAGGACAGCTGGTCACCCTACCTGGTGTGGACAAAGTAAATAGGGAAGTGTTATTTATTCCTTCTTATAACACACGAAGTAGGGGACACCCAATAGGTGTCAGGTTTAAAACAAACAAAAGGAAGTATTTCTTCACACGACGCACAGTCAAATTGTGGAAATGTTTGCCAGAGGATGCTGTAAAGGCCGAAACTATAACAGGGTTAAAAAACAAAAACAAACCTAGATATGTTCATGGAAGATGGGTCCATCAGTCGCTATTAGCCAGGATGAGCAGGAGTGGTGTCCCTAGCTTCTCTTTGCCAGAACCTGGGAATGGGGAACAGGGGATGGATAACTTGATGATTACCTGTTCTGTTCATTCCCTTTGAATCACCTGGTACTGGCCACTCTTGGAAGACAGAATACTGGGCTAGATGGACCATTGGTCTGACCCAGTTTGGCTGGTCTTATGCAAATTGTCTCCTAAAGTTCGTCAGAGTTCAAGGGACCTTGTCAACTCAATTTTATGAGTTTAAGCAATTTTAAGAAAAATTCTACCTCCTGGTAGAGCATTTGGTGATACCTCTCTTGCTTGTGTCCAGATCACTCTACAGAACTGTCTAGTTACTCTGACTTAAAAACCCCCCAAACTCTTCAAAATAATAAAAGGCCTTTAAAAATCTTGACAATGATTAGGCGGCTGCTGTGCAGAGATCACTGCGGACCAATATTATCTCATTGTTTATTTGTACTCCCCCATCTGTGTTTTTTTTTGCTTCCCCCATGTGTCTTGATTTTTTGTTTCTTTAATCTGGTCACCCTATGCACCATAGTACTACAAATAATAAAATATGATTCAATGCTTATGTTGTCAAATGCATAAAGAGAACACTGAACAAATTGAGAAGAATATTTTTACTAACGACTTTCATTTCTAGTGAACTCAGGTGTTACTAGTATCTATAGTGGGTGTAGTATTTTCAGACAGAAATTTGATCCCCCTCCCCTTCCGCAAGTTGATGCTAGTGAAAGAGAAATAATTGAGAGAAGTAAAGAGACAAGGAGGAGAGGAGACTTTCTTTTTCAGCTGGGAATTGAAATGGGGCGGAGGGCTGATGAAATGACTACAGTAAAATGGCAGGAGAATTCAGTGGAGGGTTTTTGCACCAACAGTGAGTGGAGAGAAACTGGAGAAACAGCAGGCCAGAGTTAGGCACGTAGTCAAGAGAGGAGAAGAGTGATGTGGCAAGCTAAAAGGCTTTTTAAAGTAAGACCAGTTTTCAGCTGGATCCTGAAATGAGCAGAGAGTCAGGGGAAGTGAGTGATGTCATCTGGAAAGATTAGAATCCCCAGTTATCTGGTAAGAATTGCAATGAAATTTAATTCTGATGCCCTTTTATAGTGGGATTTTACTCCACCACCACTGTCCTGTTTTAATTCCAGGCTTCAAACCAATTTGTTGCCAAAACCATCTAAATGAAAAGTCCCTAATTGAAGCTGTTTTTGAGAAGTGTTATTGCTTAGTCTGTGCCCTGCAGCTAGGAAAATGTGATTATTTGTTCTCCAGTTTGTTTAAACTTGGCGATAAATACTTTTAAGCATGTTGCACTTATTTCAGGAAGATGGACATCATTACCAGTATGCTTTGAACTTGGGGAGGAAAAGGCAGGCAATCTTACTAGTATTAAAAAAAAAAATGCAGTGTCTTAAAATTAAGATAATAGACTTTTCTTAAACAGCTCAGCAAGTCCTGAACGTTAATTTTTCTCTTTACCATCCTCAAAGCAAGGGGAGATGGGCTTTGCAAGGTGTGAGACCATAGTCTTGTGTGTGTGATGGTAACACATGTTATAGGACAGGCTTTGCACATCCTTGTTTGGAGCCAGGACTTTGCTTTAATTATCTTGCAACAGATCTGTATTTTAAAAAGCTTTTGAAAGAATAAAATGTGCCCTTCTGTCCACTGCCTTGGCTGAATCTATTAGCACTTATCCTGAGATTTTCACCTCTTGCTCACTGGTTCATATCCAGCCAGAGTTGGTAATGAGCAATATAGTTTTGTTTTGCTTTGGTGGAATATGAGAGATGAGTTAGTTATTCTCAGCCCAGCTCCTTGTACGTGGTTGTCTGAAGAGCCATCACCGTTGCCGCTATCTGCCTAGAGGTAGTGTCGTGTGGTTCTCCATTGTGTTCTCCTCCTAAAATTTCCAGTACAGTAGTTTTCCTGTGAGTTAGAGGGTACTAGTAGCTCCAGCATTCTCAGCTCTTAATAAATTACTGCTTGATGAGCCATTGATAGCTTGGTTTGCCCCTGAACTTTGGGGAAAGGTTTCCCTGCCACAAGGTGTCCTGGAGACAGAAATCCTGTTTCCTTTCTTTAAAAGCTCAGGAAATCCATTTGCAAAACTTAACTTAGGGTACGTCTATACTTACCTCTCGCGTCGGAGGCGCGGGATCGATGTTCTGGGTTCGATTTATCGCGTCTTGTCTAGACGCGATAAATCGAACCAGGAAGTGCTCCGCCGTCGACGCTGGTAATCCAGCTCGACGAGCGGAGTAGGCAGAGTCGACGGGGGAGCCTGCGCGCCGCGTCTGGACCACAGGTAAGTTCGAACTAAGGTACTTGCGTATCTTAGTTCGACAGGGGGGGTTAGTGTAGACCTAGCCTTATATTTGCTACTTAACAGCTAGATGCATTTCCTGTTAACAGTTTACGCGGATTTAATACCTTCGCTGCAAACATGGGTATTTCTCTTGGAGCTTGCTAGACCCCAGTGCTGTCTTGCCACTGCATTGTCATTCCTGATAAGTTATGCTAGCTTCATCTGCCTGGTCCATTCAGTGTAAGGAATTAGTGAAGCAGATTTGGTACTAATTCCCCAAATGTCTCCCCCTGAAACTGATTGCCTTGCTAGGCAAACGTTGGAGGGTATGTGAAACCCAATCAGACGTTTCAGTTGCAAAGCCAATGCTGCTATTGTTCTTTGTGGATCTAGAGTCTGAACAGCAATCCTGCTTTGGAGTCGCAGGTAAAGTACTTTTAATCATTTGGATTTATTTCCTGTTAAACAGCAGTTTGTGATCTTAAACTATCGATTACACTCTGGCATAAGTAGCAGTCTCTCTTGAAAGAGCTCAGAACTGAATGAGTGTGAAAATTAAATTCCCCTCTTAAACCGAAAGATGGTCCTTTTAGAAGCAGATTCCAGTAGCAATATAATTAACCTCTCGCTGTGCCATTCTGTGTGAACATATTGAACATACTCGGTGATAATCATCCCATAATACTGGGTGTCTGCTTTCACACTGAATTCGTAACAGTATTACAGTAATCCCAAATCCTTTTGTTAACTCCAGGGACTTGGCCAACTTGGTAACCAGAACAAAAGACATTTGAGCTCTGCCGCACAGTGCTTATGTTTTGCAGGTGTTTTTTGGGTAAAGTGAATCACCAAGAGAATTTTGCAGTTGGTTGGGATAGGAGCTCTGATAACCTTGAATCAAGTTAATGTATAAATTAGTCCCCGTTGTTAGGTCACATGTTATAATATGATCAACAACCCTTGAATGGTCCAGTGAGGAATTTTGTGGTTCTGACACCAAGTCTGGAAATGCAAGGACACTTCTAATGCTATATAAGATGTAGTCCCATTATTGTGTGTACCGGTGATGTTTGGCTTTTTAACTGTCAAAACCCCGTTTGTAATGGATTTGAGGATGGGCCTCTCTTCTCTTCTCTTTTGAGCTTCCCAGGCTCAGTTTCTGCTCTCTCCTTTTGTCTTTTTCCCCCTCTCCCTTGTCTCCCCCCTTTTTTTTTTCCTTCTTCTTCTCATTTTTGTATTGTTCTTCTAGTTCTTTTCTCCCCGGTTGCTTCCCTGTCCTGTTACTTCACACCCCAGAAGGCCACATGTTCTTGGGCACGGGATCTTCTGTGTGGCTTTGTGATGTGACCTTATATCTGGTCTTGGAGCTGCGTTGATCACTGTGGAAACAGAGACCAGAAAACGTGTGCTGGTGTCTGCTGTCTGTTCACAGCCAGATGCATTGCACTTCTGCGAAAGGAGCATTCTGTAGAAGGAGACCGTTCCACTTTAGTTCCATCCACCTAAAACTTTGATAGCCAAGACACAATCCCACTTTACTTCACAAAAAGACAGGATCAGATTATTATTGTGAGGCCTCAGCAGATTCTTGGCTGCTCAAAAAGTAATAGATGGTGATCTTTATAAGGGCTCTTGCAGACCATACCCAAACAACACAGCTGTGGTACACCCACCTGTCTGGGGAGAATGGTGGCGCGCACACATGCATCCGACGAAGTGGGGATTCACCCACGAAAGCTTATGCTCCAATACGTCTGTTTGTCTGTAAGGTGCCCACAGGACTCTTTGTCGCTTCTACACACAATAGAGTTACTCAGCAGTTCCCAGGTGCTGTTTGTAGCTCCTACCCCTTTTCAGCTCTCAGCTGAGAGCGCCAAACCTGTTCCCAAACCATGGCTTAAAAACAAAACGAACCCAGTGTCACTGGTGTCTGCCTGCCCACTGCCACAAAAACACGAGCCAGGAACAGCTAGCAGCTATGAGTGGTGTTGTAGTCCTCACTCATCAATTTCTGCTGTAGCCGTTAACTGAGAGCAGAACAGTGTTTTTCATATACTCCTATAAACCAGCAGGTCCTAAAGTCTACATTGTTTACCCTTGAGAAAGAGAGAGAGTTCCAAGTGAGAAAATATAGAAATGCTGCTTCTTTTTAAAAGCCCTTCGACTCTCAATTTCTGTAAATAGTTTAACATTTTGAAATAAAGTAATTGTATAAAAAGTGTTAATGGCTATTTTAAAGACAAATACTTCACTCTTTCCATCATTAAAGTGCTTCACCAACATTAATCATCACGGAACCGAAAGCAGGGAGGGAGTTGAGGCTCAGCCCCATTTTACAGTTGGGAAAACTAAGTCTATGAAGGTAGAGAAAGTGGAAATCCACCTCAGAGCTGGGATTGGAACTCCAGAGTTCCTAGCTCCCAGACCTGTGCTGAGACCACTAGAGCACATCTCTTCAGAAGTGAAGTTATGCTGGATCATGCAACACCATGCCCCTGTAACAGACAGTATCCAGGTTAACATTATAGACTGTAGCTGTGTTGTATCCTCACCTAGTGGGGATTTTTAGGCTGATTTCTGCACTTTGCCATGTTGTTGCCAACCCAGGTCAGTAGTTTAGACCTTTGGGGACCTGAAAACCAGTTGGTTAAGGAGGAAGTTACGTTTAATAGAGAGAGCCAGATCTTGTTAAGCCAGTAACCCTATGGTATCCCGGGTAAATACTCCAGACGGCTGCAGAAGATCATTATCTCTTCTCTAAGTATGCAGTGTCTGTCTTTACCTATGTGGGTTTTCACTTATTCGGTGTTCGACCACACACAAGCCAATGATAGAAGCACAGACATTAGAGCAGCAGCCCAGGTTGTCCTGAACCTCCTTATGACCTTCCCTTGTACACTCTGCCTTCCCCATAGAGAACAGCATGGGAGCTTAAATCTCACTCTTGCTTTCGATTGCCCCCGTGAGGTAGGAAAGTCCTGTTATCCCCCTCATTTACAAGGGGAACCGGGGCACAGAGAGACTAAGTGACTTGCTGAAGGTTGAAAAGAAGTCTGTGGCGGAGCAGGGAACTGAGGCCTTGGTTACACTTGCAGATGTACAGCGCTGTTAGTTAAACCTGTGTTCGTACAGCTGAGTAGGGAAAGCGCTGCAGCCTGTCCACACTGGCAGCCGCCAGCGCAGTAACTACCACTGACGTGGCTACATTTGCGGCACTTGCAGCTGTATTTGGAGCGGTGCATTATGGGCATTCAGGTAGCTGCAACGTGCTTTTCAAATGGGGGGGGGTGAGGGGGACTTTGACAGGGAGCGTTTTTGGAGACAGAGTGGGTTTTTGAAATCTCCACAGTGTGTCAGCTCATTATTTCCACACCTCCACATCCCCTGCCTCTCTCTCAATCACTGAAAGCAAACAGCAGGGGCTTTGTTTGTTTTTAAAGAGCAGATAAAAGAGAGGAAACGGAGCCTTCCCCCTCCCCCCCGCCGTTCTTCTCCCCCCCCACTCCCCCCCCCCCCACCCGCACACGCCGTCTCTGTCCAAGGCAACTTTGCTGCCGGCATTCCTAACGGACCCCCCCCCCCCTTCCCCCTCCCCCCGCCTGCAAACAGTAGCTGTGTTTGGTTTTTTGTAAAGCACCTCAACAACAGAGCTCTGAACTCCAACCCGGAAGTGCCGTTTCAAAACAAAGCAGCTTCCGGAGATCAGTAACTGCGTTGTTCCTCGGCTACACTGAAAGACCAACGTTCCACCCACTTCGCAACAGTGGTTATTCCTCTCGGGGAGGTGGAGTACATGCAGTGCTGAGTTAATGAGTTACAGCGCTGCCGGCAGTTTTATTGCGCTGTAACTCGTAAGTGTAGCCAAGGCCCTAATCTGGCTTTCTTGAGTCCCAGGCTACCACCCTTACCACTGGCCCATCCTGTCAGGCATCGGATGATACCAGCGTCAACTGTAGTTGGTGAGTTGCCAGACCTCCCCAAGCTGAAAGTAGCCTCTGAAGGTAAGCTCTTGGCACTCGCTGATAGAGCTATGCCAGTGATCGTTCATGCCCATACCAATGTGAGATGAGCAAAAAACTCATTTGGCAACGGAGACGTTGTCATTGGTATTTGGGAGGTTTTGGAGAGCTGGTAGTAAAGGTAAAGGTTCCTCCTGGCCTGAGGTTTTGTCAGGCAGATTTTCATCTGGAACAAGTATGTCTAGGGTACGGTAGTCTAATAAAAAGGTTGACCGAGTGCCTAGAAGAGTTCTGGCTTTTAAAGTACCAGAATATTAGCTATCTCAGTCTGCATTTCCAACCTTCTCAGAAAGCAGGCCTGTGCCTCCTAGCGAAACATTTGTCACCATTTTTCCAGGAGTACAGCTCAGCAATCGCAGATCATTTAAACATCAGCTATCTGACATAGTCTTACATTGTGCAATTCAAAGGATCAGTATCACGCGTGTGCCTCTGCGGGGTCCCTCATATATTATGCAAAAATCAGTATAAATAACAATTTTGCATCGTAGTATTCACTGTGCAGAACAGTCTCTTATTCAATTTACGGCACATCTGGGGAAATTGTTTGAGATCCCTTATGAGGCAATTCTTGACTAGATAGCAAATTCTGGAGGCGTCTAAGCCTGAAGAGCTAAGTGCCGGTTTTGAAGATGCAGAGGGAGAGTCCCTTGCAGTCTGAGAGTTAGTAACAGGCTCTTCAATATTTAGTGAGTCTCCCGCTTGCAGCTATGATGAGTACATTTCTCTCTGCCCTGTAATGCTCATGTTGGACAGTTCATTTCTGCCCCCAACGCCTATGTCCATGGGTGCTGGAAAATGGAAAGAAGGAAAAACTGGTTAAAATTGTGAGAGATTCTTCCCTCACATATTGAACAATGTTCACCGCACTCGCCTTTGTGAATTGTTTTCTTTCAAGGCTGTCTGGTTGCAAAGCCAGTAGAATTCTTCAGGTAATTTCAGGTTATAGGGGTAAGAGAGAGAGAGACCGTAGCGTCAATCTGGGTGTGTCTACACTGCAAAAAAACCAAACAAACCCCCGCAGCAGTGAGTCTGAGCCCAGGTCTACAGACTCGGGCTTGCACTACAGTGCTAAAAATAGCTATGTAGACATTCTGGCTTGGGCTCTGAGGCCTACCCGGGTCAGGCTTCAGAGCCCAAGCCGGAACGTATACATGTCTGTTTTTAGTGCTGTAGTGTGAACCCCGGAAGCCCAAGTCTGTCGACCCGGGCTCGGAGACTCGCTGCAGGGGGAGAGGGGGTTGTGGTGGTTTTTTTTGCACAGTGTGGACATACATTAAGTTAACACCCCTCTGACCAACCCAGGATTGTTCCCTATAATATGTTCTCTGCTGCTTTATGCTATCTAATCTCTTGTGACCCAAGCAATAAGGCGTCCACTACTTCCCCACGGGATTATTCTTCAGCTGAGAAATTGTTTCCTTGTATTCAGCCATAAAGTTTCCTTTACTCAGTTTCATCCCATTCCTCGTAGTTATAGCCTCTTGCACAACTATTAAAAATTCCTCTCCTTGTGGTGGTTAAACTGTTACCTTATCTCTGTTTAATCGTTGCTTAGCCGAGTGATACCTACTGGTTATTCATTTGCTTTCCTCTAATATAGCAAACTTTCAAGCCCTTTATATAATATTTTTGCTGCTGATCTCTGAATTCCTTTCCGTTTATTTACATCTTTCTGGTATTGAGTTGCCCAGAGTTGAATGTAGGAGTCTAGGCATGGCCTCACTGGGACCTTATAAAAAGGGACTATCAGTTGCTTGTTCTGTGGCTTGATGCCTTTTGCATGCAGCCTGAACTTTCATTAGCTCCTGCTGCTGCCAAATTGTGGAAAATCCTGCTGAGTCCTCTGCCTCAATAATGCAGCGTTCTGCAGATCATTAACATTGCATTTACCAGCTGTGCAGTGTGGGACAACGTCTTAACCTGTTTTGCAGGTGTGCTCGCAAATGAAAATATATGTGATCTATGGCTCCGTTGATAATGCAAGGCAAGCAGGTTCTACTTAAATGATTATGCAACAGCGGATAGTCAAGTGGGAGTTTCTAGGTAAAATCTGGACTTGATGCCCACTCCTCATGCTTGAAAAGGAGACGCAGCAGATACCTAGGAGTAAACTCCGTCTTTGCAAATGTCCCCTTCTCCCCCACAGACCTGTGCCAGATGATGTTACAGCAGCTAAAGAAAGGAACTGTGCGCGCCCACTTTGGGCTCCACCTAAGACACCACAATTGTGATTGATGTAAAGCAGGGTAACCTGGCAAATGTGTGCCCAAGACCAACCTGTAGCACTTAGGATATCAGCCAGTCACTAATGGGGCTAGGGGCAGTTGGGAAGAGTTGGTACTTTATATATTGATTATTATTGGTGGTTGGGGGGCGGGGGTGAGGATTTGAAACATTAAAATGATATCTAATTGTATTCCTCTCCCCCACATTTTATTAATAATTTATTGTCTTAATCTGTGGGCTTTTGGTACAGAGAACGTATCTTCAGATGTATTTGTACAGTGGCTAGCACAATGAGTCTTTTGGGTGCTACCATAATATAATATTAAATAACCATAGTAATGAGAAAAAAATGTCCAGCATGGAAAGAAACCCCAATCGCCTTCACTAGGAGGGGTGTGATAAGAGGTCTATTTTGGGTACCAGGGTAGCAGAGAATTCAACCTGGGAGCAGCATTGGGGGAACAAATACAATCAATTTGAGGGCTCATCTGCACGGTAGGGTAATGCATTCTATGGGGTTTTGATTTCTAAAGTGCCCTAACGTGTGGTGCATTAATTGATCCACGTTATTCCCGCTGGTGCTCACTGGTTTAGGGGTTGTAGGTTCCAATCTTGCTGGGTCCTGGGTAGCAGTCTCTGCCTCACACTCTCCTTCCTCACTGGCTCAATGCTCCTCAGCCTAAACCATCCTCCTCACTGTGGTGAGGGGACCTGGAGCTGAGTTCCATAGCTTGGGGGGTTAGAACAGTGGTCTTGGAATACAGGGGTCACAGGTTTGAATCTTGCTAGGACTTGAGTAGCAGTCTCTGGTTCAGTCTCTCCTCGCTTCCTCCTTGGTCACATGTCGCTCTTCAGCCTTGAACAATCTCCTCCCTCTGCTGAGGGGACTTGGGGCCTATCTCCGTAGCTCAACAGGATAAAGCAGTGGTCACAGAATGCAGGGTTGCAGGGTCGCAGGTTCAAATCTTGCTGGAGACTGAGTAGCAGTCTCTGCCTCAAATAGTGTGCTTTAACTTAGTGCTGTTTCTGCATGGACCAGTTCATGCAGAGCACATTAGAAATCATACCCCCAGAGAGCACTAAACCCCACCATATAGTCAAGATCTGAGATGTGTTAGACGTGCATAACAATGTTAACATTTCAGCAACCCTAATTAGGATTTTGAAGTGGACAGTTTATTGAAATGAAGGAGGGGCACAGTGTGTCCCTACAGCTAGAGAAATAGACCAAGGTCTTATCTACACGCAATTTGTGCACAAATTTAACTCAATCAGTGAACTTTCCTACTGTGGATACTCTGAAATTGGTACAAAGCCTGGCCTACCTAGCTTTTTTGTTTAGAGGGGTGATTTTTACCAGTGTAGCTATGCTGGAAAAAGCCCTAGTGTGGGTGCAGTTACACTGGTATAACTCTGCTTATGCCTGTTGGGGGAAGGTGCCCACACAAAGCTGCACTGACTTAACTAACGTGGTTTATATCGCACATTGAGGCCTGCTCCACACTTAAAGTGGACACGAGCATTCCTGTGTTTTGGTTCTGGCTGTGATTCTGCATGTGTTTTACCATCACAGTCTCAGTGTAATTTAGCTCTTGTGGTTACCCCCCAGGTGACCTCTACAATACACATTCATATTCATTCAGTAAAGAGTTTGTTATTCCCTTATTTGATTTGTGGTCCTGATCCTGCACTAAGGAATTCAGTGAAAGCAGAATCGGAGGCAGGCTCGGTATCTATGGTGTATTATACTTATCCCCCTTTAGTTTTCTTGTTCTCTGTGCTCAGCCACACATTACCTTAGGTTTGAATATAGACCGGGAATGGCTCGGTCATTACATTAATTGAATCTATTTCCCCCCCCCCCCCGTTAAATACCCTTAACACCTTTGTGTCAGCTGTCTGTAATGGGCCATGTTGATTATCACTTCAAAAGTTTCTTTCCTACTGATAACAGTTCCTTTCAATGAATTAGCCTTTTACAGTTGGTATGGGTACTTCCACCTTTTCATGTTTCTCTGAATGTATAAATATCGTCCCACTGTATGTTCCATTCTATGCATCCAGCGAAGCGGACTGTAGTCCACGAAAGCTTATGCTGAAATAAATTTGTTAGTCTCTAAGGTGCCACAAGTATTCCTTTCTTTTTTTTTTTTTTGCTGACACAGACTAACACGGCTACTACATTGAAACTAGAATTGTTGTTGGTTTAATCTGTCTCCTGCTTTTTCACTAGCATGTCTTCCCTGATAGATCTGTAGGCTAATGCTAACTTCTCCTTCTTTCCAGCGATTTCCCCAATGCCCTGAATGGCTGTAGCCGTACCAGCTTTGCCGTTCATTGCCCTCAAGGGCTCTCCTACCCTGAACTTAGTTCCAAGTAACGGAAAATAAACGCTTAACTTCTGCTATTGCCCATTTTCCACTGACTTCTGGGTTCAGTTTGGTGCCTACCCTTCCTGACTGTCCTGATGGAAGCTCCTGTGGGTTTCTCTCTGCAGGTCTTAATGGCCCCTTGTGACCCCACAAGGTGTCCACAGTCCCTCTCTCTTTCCAATGTGGATCCTCATGACCCTCAGATGTTGGAGCATCTTACAGAGCCCTACTGGCCCACTTCTTGGTCCTTGTATTTTTCCTTTACAAAGGAATTGAAATCTGTTGTCTCTGGGAATCCCCGCTCCCAGACTTTATCCTTGCACTGTACCTTGATCATTAGAGTACTTTATTCCTCTCACTTTTAGGAACATAGGATTTACCCTACCAGTTTAGATGATTAGCTAATCTATCCCAACAATGGCTGCTAGTTTACTGTCTTTCTCTACTTAGCATGCTTGATTATTGCTACTCTGGGCATGTGCTAATGATATTGTATCTCTAGAGAAATAACATAGTAAACTAAACAAAGACCTGTGGAAATAAACAGCAAAGGGTGGTGAGTTATCATCATCTGGTCATACGTGCTGTCTTTCTATCAGTACAGCCCCTGTGTGATTGTAGGCATAAGAAATTATGCAGCAGAGAATTTAGGCCTTTTTTCTGGCTCCTCAGCCCAACAGTGAGATCCAGCAGGTCTCCCCAAGGAAGAGATGGAAGCCTCCTTTTTTTTTTTTTGTTCATTGAAAATTGTGTTGGAGAAATTGCTGAAAAATGTAGAGGAGAATCCTGCTTTGGCTGGGAGACAGACTGGACTGGCTAATGTCTTTCCCGCTTCTGATTTCTATGGTCGCTGTGGAAAAATTAAAACAAATGAAAATTACTGATGGTTGAAGATGATGGAAGATGGATGAACACTAGCGTTGAGAATGATCCTATTGTTAAGACAAAGGGCTAGGAGTTTGAGTTCTGTTCCAGTCTACCACAGACTCCCTGTGGGATGCTAGGAAAGGCTGTTTATTTTCTCCCCGCCCCCCTCAGATTTCCCATCTGTAAAATGGGGATCATGCTTCCTTAGCTCTCATGAGTGTTGTGTGTCTGAATGAATGCACAGACACACTTAGAATGGGCTGTGTAAGTGCAAAGTATATTATTGTGAAGCGTAACCAGAGAGGTTTGCCACCTTGATGTTACAGCATTCAAACGCTTTCCTAAAAGGCCGAATCGAAAGAGTGGCACGCTTTGGTTCTTTGACTCCATCAGCTCATAAGGAACCTTGGGAAGGATGCATACATAAGTATCGCTTTAAGACTTTTATGGCAATAAGGTGCCATTGTGAAGGTTAGCCATAAGGTGTCTAAGTTTCCACACCAGGTTTTTTCCTTCCTCCTTTCCTCTTCTCCTTGGGTGTGGTTGGTGTGAATTGTTCACGGGGGAGGCATGTCTGGGAGCAAAACCACCATCTCAGCAATGCACGGAGCACTCTGGTGTGCATGAGCTGTGAGCCCTGGCTGATAAATGGTGCTCATATCCCATTCAAATATGATGCAAGCAGTTTTTTTGTAGTTTGTCTTCCATTGCGGTAGTAAAGTTTTTAATTAGGAAAGCTAATGAGATCGATTAGTCATTAGAACTGACCTCTGGATCTCTGCAAGGAGCGTGCGTGTGTGTGCTGGGCTGATAACGGGAGACGCTGGGGTATTGTTTGTAATAAAAGCGTAAAGTGTTTGATTTGAGTGAAATGTGCCACGGGGAATACATCATGCGGTGAAAAAAAATTACAACCCTGGGAGCCTGTAATGAAGGGAATTAAACCAACATCCTATCTAAATAACATGATTATCTACACAAAACCCCTCAGCTAGCAAGTAATAATAGAAAACTGAGCTGCTTCGGAGAGTCTCTTTCAGAACATGGTTAATGCCAGAGACGCGCGCACAGGCAGTATCAGAAGAGCAGCTACTGTATGAATGCAACATCCAATTACCGCTGTGGAATAGAGTTTACCAGGCGCCGGTCTGTCTGTGTTTTGGGAATGGTGGGGAGGGGGAACTGAAAGCCACAACAATTTGGGACCTCTATTTCTTACATCACTTGTAAGTGCAAGGCAGTGAGGGATGTCAGGCAGGAGTTTGATTGGATGTCTGATTGATTAACAGTCACTAGAGTTTGTACAGGTGCAAAAAAAGAAATAAAGTTTAATGTATTTGACAAATTCCTAACTTAAATAATTGTATAAGCTCAGTACATAAGTAAAGAGTCAGCTAATGTTTCAAATATGAAAGTAGCATGCTTAGGCAAATTCCTACAGGGATCTGTACATATTACACAGTAATACACAGTATTCTTGCCAGCAAGTTAAAAAGGTATGGATTGGATAAATGGACTATAAGGTGGATAGAAAGCTGGCTAGATTGTTGGGCTCAATAGCTCGATGTCTAGTTGGCAGCCGGTATCAAGCGGAGTGACCCAGGGGTCGGTCCTGGGGCCGGTTTTGTTCAACATCTTTATTAATGATCTGGACGATGGGATAGATTGCACCCTCAGCAAGTTCGCAGATGACTCTAAGCTGGGGGGGAGAGGTAAATACTCTGGAGGGTAGGGATAGGGTCCAGAGTGACCTAGACAAATTGGAAGATTTGGCCAAAAGAAATCTGATGAGGTTCAACAAGAACAAGTGCAGAGTCCTGCACTTAGGATGGAAGAATCCCATGCACCGCTACAGGCTGGGGACCGACTGGCTAAGCAGCAGTTCTGCAGAAAAGGACCTGGGGATTACAGTGGATGAGAAGCTGGATATGAGTCCGCAGTGTGCCCTTGTTGCCAAGAAGGCTAACAGTATATTGGGCTGCATTAGTAGGAGCATTGCCAGCAGATCGAGGGAAGTGATTATTCCCCTCTATTCGGCACTGGTGAGGCCACATCTGGAGTATTGTGTCCAGTTTTGGGCCACCCACTACAGAAAAGATGTGGACAAATTGGAAAGAGTCCAGGGTAGGGCAATGAAAATGATCAGAGGGCTGGGACACATGACTTACAAGGAGAGGCTGAAGGAACTCGTCTTGTTTAGTCTGCAGAAGAGAAGAGTGAGCGGGGATTTGATAGCAGCCTTCAGCTACCTGCAGGGGGGTTCCAAAGCGGATGGAGCTCGGGCTGTTCTCGGTGGTGGCAGATGACAGAACAAGGAGTAATGGTCTCAAGTTGCAGTGGGGGAGGTCTAGGTTGCATATTAGGAAACACTATTTCACTAGTAGGGTGGTGAAGCACTGGAATGGGTTACCTAGGAAGGTGGTGGAATCTCCATCCTTAGAGGTTTTTAAGGTCCGGCTTGACACAGCCCTGGCTGGGATGATTTAGTTGGTGTTGGTCCTGCCTTGAGCAGGGTGTTGGACTAGATGATCTCCTGAGGTCTCTTCCAGCCCTAATATTCTATTATTCTATGATTCTACATGCAAGGAAACACACGTGTGAAAGTTTAGAAATAGGATGTAGGCTAATGGTTGGCAAGGGGAAACAGGAAGCCAGGACTCCTGGGCTCTCTTCACACATCTGCCATTGCTTTTCTGCATGACCTCTGTGTAAAATAGCTTCATGACTTTTAAGATGCATAAAAAGCTTTACTGAAATTTTAAGTGTAGTCTTATTAAATCTATGGATATTAAATGTGTAGAGCTAATATATGGGGATATACCTATCTCATTGAACTGGAAGGACCTTGAAAGATCATCAAGTCCAGTCCCCTGCCTTCACTAGCAGGACCAAGTACTGTCCCCTGACAGATTTTTGTCCCAGATCCCTAAATGGCCCCCTCAAGGATTGAACTCACAACCCTGGGTTTAGCAGACCAATGCTCAAACCACTGAGCTATCCCTCCCAGGTCAGCCCAACCGTTATATTCCCCTTCTAAAGGGAGAGAGGCAGAACTGCTTTCCGGGGTGGACCTCTGCAATATTCTAGATGCTTTGCCAGAAACATGTCCTCATATGAATTGTGAATGAGGCCATTCAGAGAAGTGGAGTCATTTATTTTTTTAGTTCCAACTCTGGACTTTCTTCTAGAGGATAGCAAAACATATGAAGGCCTGGTATCACTAGAGCTCTCTGTGAGGACTCTAGAGTTTGCTCCCCCACTTCGTCTGAAATGGGCCAGATCAGGGGACAGTTTAGATCTGTTAGATAGGGCTTTGGAGAAGATTGAGGGTATTCTTCTTAGATAATGAAGGGGCAGAAAAGAGTTTTTGTAGGTGGCTGGCTGGCTGAGCGCCTGTTGATTGATCATGTTAGTGTTGCTGAGATATTGTTAATGGTGCATTAGCGCATCCAGAGTCTTGGATAGGCATTTTTTAGTTGTTATTTACATCAAAATAAATAAAAGATGTTCCGTGAACAAAACAATCTGACCTGGACATGACTCAATAATATAAATTATGCTACAGTAGGTCTCAAAAGGTGCTGTGTGCTGTGTAGACACGCAGCATGACGCAGTCACTGCTCTGGGGAGCTTACAATCATTTTTAACAAGTCCCGTGTGAGAAAACTTTGATGAACATTCTGTTTAGATGAGAAACTGTTCAACTTCTGTTCTACATTTTCACTCTATGCCCTTTCTCAGTCTTTAGTGCTTGGGATATTTGCAACACAACAGGATCTTTCATAGGCCTTGTCTACAGTAGGGAAATGTTGTTACTGCGGGACTTTGCTGACACTAATTTAGCTACATCATGCCAATTAGCCCCACCGTGATCAAGGTGAGATGAGAGAGTGCTGAAAACACCAATGGGACCTGTCTCTGCTAGCGCTCCCAAGATAGCTAACGTTGGTAGAACTGAACTGGTGTCTGCAATGATGTGTCCCAAGTGTAGACAGGGCCTTAGATTTCCCCACTGCCTGCAGCTTATTACTTCCTGTTGCTTATTACTTCCTGGTTATCTTTTTGAACTGGTTGATTTGGAAATGCTTGTCAAAACCATAAACTTCTATGTGGGGAACAAGGGGCTGGAATATCTCGGAAACAAAGGACATTTTTTTAAGTGCGAATAATTGTTAATTAAGAGAGACGGAAGAGAAGTATTGGAAATATTTGATTTGATTTATAGATCCATGGGGTTTTGTTTGTTTGTTTAAGCAGAATTTTTGTACTAAAAGGCACCAGCAGCTCTTTCAGCTGCTGGCTTTAACTTCCTGGCTTTTGTGGGTATTTAATACTTAAGTTAATGTTAATGTACCCTTTTTGGTATTGAATATACTGTATAGCACTGCTGCTTTTATTAATGCTTGCTGAGAATTGCAGACAGCATTATTTCTGTAGGTCTCCCTATAGCAGAATCCTGCCATCCTGTAAAGCATTATAGTGTGTTTTGTGCTGAGCCTATTTATTAACACAACAGTAGAGAAGAACATTTCAGTGCATTTATTATTAATTATTTACATTGTGGTAGCAAGTAAGGGCCCCAATAAGGAATCAAGGCCCCTTTGTGCTCAGCACTGAACAAACATATACCAAAAAACTTAGTCTTTGGACCCAATATCCACGGCCTTGCCAAAACGAGCTGGTTTGCATCAGAAGCTGAATCGTGCCGTCTTCTCAAAGGACTGCCCACTTGCATGCTTGAACCACTGCATTTTCTGTATTTAAAAATTATTGTTTGGTCTGATTTTAACAATTTGAATTAGGGTTGTCAACCAATTTAAAGAAATTAATCGCACTGTTAATAATAGAATACCATTTATTTAAAGATTTGTGGATGTTTTCTACATTTTCAAATATATTGATTTAAATTACCATACAGCATACAAATTGTACAATGCTCACTTTATATTTATTTTTGATTAGAAATATTGGCACTGTAAAAAACCAAAAGTAATATTTTTCAGTTCACCTAATACAAGTACTGCAGTGCAATCTCTTTATCATGAAAGTTGAACGTACAAATGTAGAATTATGTACAAAAAAACCTGCATTCAAAAATAAAACAATGTAAAATTTTAGACCCTGCAAGTCCGCTCAGTCCTTCTTCTTGTTCAGCCAATCGTTCAAACAAACAAGTGTGTTTACGTTTTCAGGAGATAATGCTGCCTGCTTCTTATTTATAATGTTACCTGAAAGTGAGAACAGGTGTTCTCATGGCACTGTTGTAGCCGGTATCGCAAGACATTTACGTTTCAGATGCGCTAAAGATTCATATGTCCCTTCATGCTTCAACCACCATTCCAGTGGACATGCATCCATGCGGATGACGGGTTCTGCCCGATAACAATCCAAAGAAGTGTGGACGGACGCATGTTCATTTTCATCATCTGTGTCACCAGCAGAAGGTTGATTTTCTTTTTTGATGGTTTGGGTTCTGTAGTTTCCGCATCAGAGTGTTGCCCTTTTAAGACTTCTGAAAGCATGCTCCACACCTCGTCCCTCTCAGATTTTGGAAGGCACTTCAGATTCTTAAACCTTGGGTCGAGTGCTGTAGCTATCTTTAGAAATCTCACACTGGTACCTTCTTTGCGTTTTGTCAAATCTGCAATGAAAGTGTTCTTAAAACGAACAACATGTGCCGGGTCATCATCCGAGACTGTTATAACATGAAATATATGGCAGAATGTGGGTAAAACACAGAGCAGGAGACATACAGTTCTCCCCCAAGGAGTTCAGTCACAAATTAAATTAACACTTTTTTTTTTTTTGAGTGTCATCAGCATGGAAGCATGTCCTCTGAAATGGTGGTGGAAGCATGAAGGGGCATATGAATGTTTGTTTAGCATATCTGGAACGTAAATACCTTGCGATGTTGGCTATAAAAGTGCCATGCAAATGCCTGTTTTCACTTTCAGGTGACGTAAATAAGAAGAGGGCAGCATTATCTCCTGTAAATGTAAACAAACTTGTTTGTCTGAGCGATTGGCTGAACAAGAAGTAGGACTGAGTGGACTTGTAGGCTCTAAAGTTTTACATTGTTTTGTTTTTGAGTGCAGTTATGTAACAACAACAAAAATCTACATTTGTAAGTTGCACTTTCATGACAGAGATTGCACTACAGTACTTGTAATGAGGTGAATAGAAAAATAATATACACTTTGATTTCAGTTACAACACAGAATACAATATATTTGAAAATGTAGAAAACATCCACAATATTTAATAAATTTCAATTGGTACTCTATTGTTTAACAGTGAAATTAAAACAGAGATTAATCACAATTAATTTTTTTGAGTTAATCGCGTGAGTTAACTGTGATTAATTGACAGCTCTAATTTGTATATTTTTTTAAATGTAAAACCTACAATATAACTGTAAAAGTGTCAGGTAGTGGAAGGGAAAATGGTAGATTAAAATTCTTGACCTAATTGTATATGCTTCAGTGTGGGAAATGTGCTGCCAGATTTGCCTTGATTTATTTACACGGAGCCATTTTCAGATTGTCACAACTGTATAGAATGGTGACATTGTTTATATAGCGCCATGAGTGTGCACAATGCTTAACAGGCAGAGTTGATGATCTCGATATTCCTAAATATTACTCTCTTCAGTCAGTGATCATCTTTTTTCCATTATAATTTATGGGGGAAGTTGCTGTCTTCATTTTTATTATTAAGCTCTCCGGTGACGTTTTGCACTATCGAGCCTTCTCTTGCCTATCCCATGTGTTAAAGATTTTTTACTGCTGTCTGAATTTGGGATGGGAGATTCGTGCTGAGGACCCTATTCCACCCCCAGATCTTGACAGAGGTACTGAGTTGCTGAATTAGCTCTAGGACCAAGCTTCTGAATGAACTAGAAAAATGAGTACCTGTATTTTAGCTCTGGTGCAGGAGGGCACAGGAGTTATTGCCATCACATTCTGAAAACCTGCTCTGCTTATGGTAGTACTTAGCACCGATGCGACTGCTAGAATGTGGTTGTACGCTTGCAGTGGTAGGTCTGTGCCCCTAGCATCCTTGTTATTACCACATGCTAAATTTAGCTTGTGGGCAGCACTAGTCCCACCTCTCCCAACAAGGGACACATTGGGCAAACACAAAGTGGGGTCTGGTTTTCCCCTCTCCATCTTGCAATAATTTTAATTGGAAGATCTCCAAAAAAATCAGCCGGCCCTTTAAATCAGTTATAAAACCAGAAGATTTAGTCTCAGCATGTAGTGTCAGCTTTAATTATCTGGGCAGTTATAGCTGTATGTTATAAAAGTCAGTCAATTAGACGCATTCCTTAAAGCTGTGGAAAAAAAATTGCTAACTATCAAGGAGAGGAAAAAACAGTCAAACATATAACTGTTAATTGCATGAAGCATTCAGCATTTAAAAACTGGCGTACAGATCATCTAGCAAAATATTATGAAAATGGAAATGATTAAATACATAAATCTGTTCAGAATGGAGATGTCAGGGATAAGGTGTGTTTTCTAAATGTGTTTGAAATGTCTCAAAAGACCATTGTGCAGTAGGAAGGCTGGAATATTTGTACTCCTTAGGATGCAGTGGGGAAATGCCTGTTTTGGTCAATAGTGTGCAATGATATAACCAAGGATGAAAATATCTTCTGCCTGTCAAACTGGACCGATCACTTCTCTCTCAAACAGATCTGGCTAACTAGTCGTAGCCTTCATAGACTGTATTAATTCATTCATTTATTAATGACCCACTGAAACTTAGAACCTCTTTGTCCATAAGCAGTAAGGTAGAGTATGTGAGCGTAATGAGGATTGGCACAGTCAGTACGTGGTAATTACATTTTGTCCAGTTCCTACCTTGCACAGAAAAACATGAACACCCCCGTAATACATCTGAATGCTTGTGCCGTACATGTGCACGTGTGTGTATGTGCACACTTGGGGGGGCATTACTTTTTGACCAAATTGGGGATCATAAATAGCTGAAGAGCGAACAAGCTTTCCTTAGGGTACGTCTATACTCACGCGTCCTGTCGGAGGCGCGGGATCGATCTTCTGGGTTCGATTTATCGCGTCTTATCTAGACACGATAAATCGAACCAGGAAGTGCTCCGCCGTCGACGCTGGTAATCCAGCTCGACGAACGGAGTAGGCGGAGTCGACGGGGGAGCCTGCGTGCCGCGTGTGGACCCCGGGTAAGTGCTTTTTCATTCGAACTAAGATAGTTCGACTTCAGCTACGTGAATAACGTAGCTGAAGTTGTGTATCTTAGTTCGAATTATGGGGTTAGTGTAGACCAGCCCTTAGTCTTAGCTGGAAGCCACTCTTCTCTATGCAGTATGAACTAGTTATGTAGGTGGCTCTCCTTCTTCCCACCCTTAATCACAACTTTTCAGGTTGTTCTTTTGCTTACTTTCTTCCAGGGTCCAACCTGCACCTTGTAAGGAGCCCTGTGGCTAATAAAGTCGTACAGACTCGCTATAGGATAGTGAAGAAGAATGTGGTTTCGCCTTCAAGTTCGTCGTCATTCTTCAGCGTTCCTGTTCCCAGCTGGAAGACAAGGCGACTTGTGACATCCAGGTAACGTTTCTGCCTATGCTAATCTGTTAGGATGCTAATAGACTTTGGTTGTGAGATGCACAATATATAGTGGTTCACCAGGGAGATACTTCTCCCATCTCCTGTCTGGAGAAGTTTGTCTCATGACACGGTACCTTGGAGTATCCCCCCTTTAACTACTACAAGGCCTAGAAAACATAATTTTCAGCATACTCCTCAAACATTTTCCGTACATACGTCTCGTAATGATTAAATAACCAGTGTGACAGGCTTTCAGTAGAGACCCTTACAGTGACCCCTTTTGGTGAACCCATGGGGTCCCTTTACCCCATGCACCTTGGTGTCCTCTATCAGTTGGCATCAAGCGGTCCTGAGGTCACCCTCCTCTTCCTCTCCTCCCCCCCCCCCCCCGCCCCCGGAACATGCCCTATTCTCCATACCAGTCTACAAATTACTCTTGTACTTCATGGAAGGGGTCTACTGAGCCATGGACCCTCCTCCAATTTACCTTCCTTTTATGAACCAGATGTACCAACTCTTTGTGTTTAACTGTTCACAAACAGACCAAATACTGGTTCTTCCTGCTTCCCTCCTCCCCTTCCCGCATTGCTTTTCCATCAAGATATCATCATATGTTCATATTTTATCTTCTATATATAATCCACAAATACCCACAACTGTCATTCCGCGATAGTAAATCACACAGTCAAATCAGCCCTTGTGCTACTTCTAGGCTGGCCCAATTAGAACATCTCTTATTGGTGTTTTGAAGAGGGGCTTGTATACTGTGAATTTGCAAATACCCTGAGATTTTATCCTAATGTATGTCTGTACTGGAAACGGTGCAGTGGCACAGTTGTAGCGCTGTAGTGTAAACACTGCAGCGATGAAGAGGATTGTTCCTTTACTGTACGAAATCCACCTTTGAGAGGTGATAGCTAGTTCAACGGAATAATGGTTACACCAACCTAGCAGTGTCTACACCAGGGCTTAGGTAAGTTTAACTACATCACACAGGGTGTGAAACTTTTCACAGCCCTGAACGATGTACTTAAGTCCGACCCAACTCTGTAGTGTAAACCAGGCCTTACATTTCTTTGCATCTCACAGGTTCATAATTTGTTGTTGGCAGTTACAGTGGTAGGTATTTGTGTGTAAATGAAGGTTTATTGCTGATAGCTCATCTCCTGTTTGATTCCGCCCTGAAATCATAATATTGAATCAAGTTCTGATCAGTGTCATGGCTGTAGACACTGGTGCTGGCAGTAGCTTCACTGAGAGGGAGGAGCAAAGTATTAAAATACCATTTAATCATAGCAGAGAGGCCGGGACAAATAGTGGCCAAGCAAACTGCTCAGGATAAATTATTGTCAGTTTTGCGCCAGTGTTCAATGTAAATTGCTCTCTAAATTAAGTCCAGATGCTTCATTGTTTTGGGATTAAACTGATCGCTTCTGTTTGGCGTTGTTGCCACTAGCAAGGGGTTCTTTACTGTGTTGTCCACTACAACTCTGTTGTTCACATTGCAATTTGTCAGGTCGTTTTGTGCATCTGCAGTGCACTGTTTGCAATGACTACATGACCCTAGAGCAGTGGTTCCCAAACTTTAACAACCTGTGAACCCCTTTCACTAAAATGTCAAGTCTCGCGAACCCCCTCCTAAAAACGAATATTTCCAGAGATTTTCTCCTTTACCAGAGTATAAATGATAAAAGCTGTAATTTGGAAATATATATATTTTTTACATTACACACTATTTATTATTATTTAGTATTAATCATTGCAGTATTTCTGTTACATTATGAAAATGGCAACACTCTTCCAAGATCTCACTTTCGTAGCTTGTATCACTTTGAATAAGCCTGTTATAAAACAAGGCGCCTATGTTTCATCAAGGAGTATCAGATGTGAAACAGTCTGACGGTATTTAAGAAACCAACTCAAAGAGTTCTTTTTACACAAGTCCAGGCAAACAACACAACAAAGCTTAAACTTGTTCTTCGTAATCATTTTAAAAACAATACTCGCCTATTTAATTTTAAAAACAGGAAAAAATATCCACCTCCCTTTCCATTTCTTATAAGGAATCTTGAAGTTTAAACCTCCTCAGTGGGATAGATATGCTTGCTTTGATCTGCTTAGCTCTTGGAAGTCCAGGGGCTCCGGGCTGCTGGCCCCGTGCTGCCCGGGGTCCCTAGGGACAGCTCTGTCCGCCATTAGGGAATTTTTTTCCGAGAACCCTTGTAACATTTCGCGAACCCCCAGGGGTTCCCAAACCCCAGTTTGGGAACCACTGCCCTAGAGTAAATGGTGATAAGCCTAGAAACTTGCCCCTAACCAAAGCAATTACATCCCCATCAGCCTGGAAGTTGCCCCCCTCCTATCTCGAGTTAGGTATATCTGGAGAGTGTATCTTTTCTTCCTGAACCAGCAGTTTGATCGAGTCTTGCTCTTTTATTTAAATCTATTAAGGGGAACCTACCTTGGTTGAAACAGTTGCTTCTTTCTTTATGTGGTACAGCCAGTCTTGTTAAAATGACCATTCTCCCTGTTACTGCCCAGTTATCTGAAAGCCTGAGCGAAAATTGATTTTTCTTTCTACTTTTTTTGTGACCATAAATGTTCTGTGAAGGGTCTGGACAAAACTGCCACTTCAGTGTCTCTGCATATAATGTTTTTCTAACTGGCGCCTGGGAAGAGGGTGGCACCCTTCAGATTCCATAATTGTCCCAATTTTACCAACGGAAGTAGGGGGGAATTTGCATCCTGTAAACTCTGCTTGTTGGTTGGTCAGGGTTCTGAAATCACTTTCAGAGTCAGTGGAACTTGGGGGTGTTGTGTGGTGATCCAGCACTTTTTGTATGGAGCATCGTCGTGTTGTATCATGACATGGCATCGCACAAAGATTGATATGCGAATCTGACTCACGAGACCAATTCAGGATTAGGATCAGGCAACCCTAAAGAAAGAGGAAGGTTACTTGTATTTGTACCAAACTTTGCAGGAAAAAAAAAAGCTTCTGCTCTTTGGTAAAATAAGCCCTGTAAAATTTAAAATGGGTAAGTTTAATATCAGTGATGTTATTGAAGGTGGGGCAAAACGAGGCTTAGAAAAGGAACTATAATGATGGAGAGACAAGTCCCTCCTTGATTTGATTCTGTTCAGGTTCTCATACCCTCCTCATTACCATGCAATCTGAACATCTAATTGATTGAGCATCTGACAGAGAGGAGGGGACTTGTGGTTTAAAATGGGGGAGGAGTGGGGCTAGAGACAGTGATTAAGACCAGAGATCACAGAGTCACACCATCAGTCTTACTCAACAGAGCAGTCATTTTATAGAGAAGTAATCTGATCGTTCCGTTTTGATTGGATGAGAGCTTCCACTTGTAGAGTCATTTTATACTTATTAATCTTGGACTTCATTAAATTGTGTGGCTTAGATCTTATGGCTGTTTCATACAGATCTCAGTAAAGTGCCATCAGCAAATTAAAACAATTATATTTTAAAGAAGTGATAAATCTCTTATTCAGTCTTGCTATTACCTTCGTTGCGTGCGATCCATCATACGGACCATCTGGTCAGGACATGGCAAACGCTTTTTCTGTAGTTCTGACATTTGTCTTATACTCCATTGTTCATAACCTTCTCCTGGATGTGGAACAAAAAAATGATCTATCAAACTGTGAGCTACTGTCTCAGGGGAAGGAGGAGGGAAGAGCCGCTGTTCGGGTTGTTAAAAACTGGACTGGATGAAGCACTGGAGACATCTCTAGCAGGGAGCCATCCTGCACTGTTTGGAGGAGATTGAGATGCGGATTAAGTGAGTGGATCTCATCCATCTCTAGTTTTGATGGTCCAACAGCCTCTTTTCAGTCGCATTTAATCTTGTCCCACTCTTAGGCTACGTCCACACTACCCGCCCCATTCGGCGGGTAGCGATCGATGTTCTGGGATCGATATATTGCGTCTCGTCTAGACGCGATAAATCGATCCCAGAGCCGCTCCCCGTCGACACCGGAACTCCAGCTCGGCGAGCGGAGGAGGCGCTGTCGACGGGGGAGCCTGCCTGCTGCCGTGTGGGCCGGGAGAATTACTTTTAAAAATCGATCTAAGATACTCGACTTCAGCTATGTTATTCACGTAGCTGAAGTTGCGTATCTTAGATCGATCCCCCCCACCCTAGTGTAGACCAGCCCTTAGAAAGTGGCTCATTGTGAAGGAGGTCTAATTCAGAACCACTGAAAAATCTGCCCGCTGCTGCCGTGTTTGCGAGTGATGTTGCAAGTGATGAAGACTGACATTGTTTTTCTCTGCGTGGAATATACTCTCTCCACCCCCCGCCCCCTTGTGTGTTACTTGGTTTAGTGAATTGTAAGCTCTTCGGGGCAGGGACCATGTGTGTGTACTGCTTTTAGATCAGTGGGGCCCCGATACTGACTTGGACCACGCGGTGCTACTGTAACATATTAAATAACAGTTGAATACTAAATAATACAGCCCAACATGAGCACCCCTGGTGCTGGAATAAGCCCAGCTTGAGGCAAAGGGATCTCAGGTGTGTCTGGCTGCTGGAGCAGAGCAGCAAGTGGGGGCCAGGGGGTGCTTATGCTAAGATATTGGCCAGCTTTTTGTGTTGGTGACCATGGTTAGATTTAGCACATGCCCTCCTTCAGATGAATTTGAAGCTTGTTTGCCGAGTGGCTAAGCTGCGGTGATTTATTAACCTTTTCGTTTTACGTTTTGATATGGCACCGAGAACTGTAAACATTTTTGTAATGCATGTCTGGCACTGAGCCACAGTGCTGTAAAGTATAGTCCTAAATGCAGCACTGGGCGTACGCGGCTGCTGCACGTAGGGATGGGGAAGTTCCCGCTATCAAAATCCAGCTCATTCAGGGCCTGCCTGGGATGGGCAAAGGCCCTTCAGTTCTGCCGTAATCCCACTGATTTATATGGCACTTTAATGGACTTCAGGTGGGACCACGTCTCTGAGCCACCGAACACTCTGTAAAGCTTGACGAGTATTGCCGTGCCTCTGCAGGGGAAACCACCCTGCAGTTTGCAGCACGGGGTGGGGTCTCTGGCATTCGCTCCATTGCAGGCAAATCCCATGAAGCAGTTGGCCAGAGACAGAAGACAAATGTGTCTCTCAGGATTGTGAGCGGGGGTGGGGGTGGGCTGCCGCTGCTCGGCCACAGGCACCCAGTGCTAATTCCTCAGTGATTGGTTGCTTTCCCCCCTCATTGCTAGATTGCATTAAACTTTGCCCTGCCGCTGACTTTTCTGCAGGCAATAGATGGGAGTGTATTTTAAATTAATTTGACTGCACTTTTTGTAATATTTTTGTTTTAAATAGATTTATAAGCAACTTGGGGGCTATTTCTACAAATTTATGAAGATAATTTTCACTCTCTTGATAAGGTTAAATTTACACCTGCTATTTCCATATTAATTCACATTGCTAAGTGGATCTAATTTTCTTCCGTTCTTCTATCTAGTGAGCGTGGCCTTTCCTAATGCAATTTCCCCCTCACTAAATCACTGTGATCAGGAGTCATGATCGAGTTAAATTAACTTAAATTAATTTACTTAATAAGAGCTCCAGATCATTGTGAATGAGATTAAGATTTATTGATTCTACTTTCACTCCTCCCCCTAATCTCTTCCTGCTTTGCAGGGGCGAGTTTTGGAAAGGCTGTGGTTTCTCTCTTAAATTTCATTTTTCCCATCACATTTGGTTGTTATGTGAATCATGCAGGGACATCTTAACTCTGTCCAGATCCTTCTCTGGCCATAGATGAGCTTGAAGAACTCAAGAGGTCACCAAGTCCACCTGGAAATAAGGTGTCAATTTTGAAAAGTGAGGACACCTAACCACTGGAACAATTTACTAAGGGCTGTGCTGCATTCTCCATCATTGATGGCTTGTCAATCAAGACTGGATTTTTTAAGAAAGATCTGCTCTATTTCAAACAGGAATTGTTTTGGAGATATAAGGCCAGTGTTCTATGGGAGATCAGACTTGCTGATCACAGTGGTCCCTTCTGGCCTTGGAAGCTACGAATCTATAATCTTAACCCTAACCCACATGCAAAACATGTTTCTGCATATCTGGGGTGTAATGGCTGCTTGTGCTGGGCACAGCAACTGATGAAATGTGGAGCCATAATTATAATTATTATTGGAGTGCTCCATTATGCTGCTGACATTCATTTGTATCGCAGGAGTGCCCCGGAGCCAGTCAAGGAGCAGGGCTCCCATGCTCAGTACCGACACCGAACAAAAAGACAACTCCTGTCCCAAAGCGCTTACACTATAACGTATAAGACGAGATAACAGGTGGATACAGATGGGAGTGCAAGAAAACAGACATGCTATTGATCAGCCTGACAGGCGGTGGTCACAGCGTTGTCAGTTTTTTTGTAGGCATTGTGTCAAAAGAAGTTTTTAGGAGTCCTTAAACTTTGTGTTATAATATAATACAATTGTGGTTCTATATAGCACTGTACAATTCCTGTCATCAGAGGGTTTTAAGAACAGATTAGACACACACCTGTCATGGATGGTCTAGGTTTACATGGTCCTGCCTCAGTGCCTGGGGATGGACTTGGTGACCTCTTGAGGTCCCTTCCAGCCCTATGTTTCTATGATTCTATAACTGTTTTGGCTATGTGCTGTCCACACACTTAAGGAAAAGTAGACCTTGTCCTAAAGAGCTTTCACCCACCCGTCATGTTCTGTTGTAGCCTAGACTGAAACAAGCACATGGGAATTGGGGAGGGAGGTGGAGAAATGAGGTAGCTGCAAAACAAGCTTATCTTAGTACAGTGAGTGTTAGTCATGGCTTGCCGCCTGCCTAGCCATCATCAGCTGGTACGACCTTGTAGGCATCAGGTAGAGCTTAGAACTCAGGACTTGGCAGGTAAGGGAGGGGGCACCTGTTTTGCAACTCTGTTCTTTACACATGTGTGTAATTTGCATATATACCCAGTTGTTTATTAGGGCGCTCAAGCAGTTTACTTTGGAAAGCTTTGAAGTTCACCTTGGAGAACAGTGTTAAAGAACCAGTGCTGCATGCAAAGAACTATAGCTAGGGAGAGAGAATATTTGCCAGCAAAGGATTAAATTGTAATCCCCCCCCCTCTGCAATTCCATTCTCTGAAGAAGAGCAGTGTGGTCCAGTGGACTGAGCACTGCTCTGGGCAGCAGGAGCTTCAGACTTCTAGTCATGCCTTTTCACAGGGACTCCCTTTAGCCTACGCCAAGCCTTCACCTCAGTGCTTCAGTTTACCTGTCTATGAAATGGGGTTGATGATTGATACTGAGCTACCATACGGAGTGTTGAGGATTGATTAGTTGTTTTTTCCCCCACAGTGGTTCATGAGTGTAAAGTGCTCTTAATGTCCTGGGTGTCATTATCATTTCATTGCTGCCTGTCAGTATATTTGCTGGTAGATTTCTCCTAGTACCCAGCTGCCTTCTCCTGCGTGATTTATCCAGGGTTTGTGACATCATAATTCATTGTGACTGTGACTAATGAAGTCAGAGACATGCTTGAGAGATAGGGCACTGCGTCTCTAGCTCTGGTAGCCCTTGCAATCCCAGGGGGCTGGCGCGCTAAGCTTTAGATCTGCCAATGATACCATCCTCCCTATCTTGTTTGACTCTTTCTCTCAAGTGTCACTGTGCTTTTTTTATTCCACCCTGCCTGGGTGCTTGGGATGCCCTTCCGAAATCTAGTCAGCCAGCTGCCTCTCTCTGTTCAGATCCCACGTGCAGCTTTGCCTACAAAAAAATCATGTTTCCACCTAGTCCCATCCTGTCTTAAACTGAGTAACCATGTCGTCTTCATAATGTTATGTCCTCCCCTTCTGGTGCATGTTGTATCCTCTGGTGTCTGTAGAGTGACCAGTGCCCGGTTTTCGACCAGAAAGTCCGGTTGAAAAGGGGACCTGACAGTCAGATTTACTGACCACACACCCAAAGTCTGGTTACTGGAGGTGGGGAGAGGCGGGGAGGTGCCGAGTCATCACCCAGGGCATCCCCTCCTCAGCCGGGGCCGCCTTCTACTTGCGTCGGGCGGCCGCAGCTCCCAGCCCCGGCTCTGCAGGCGAGTCCCTCCCGACCCACGCAGGGAGCGGGGAAGAGGGAAAGAGCAGCGATCTATGGGGGAGGGGGAAAGAGGAGCGAATGGTGGGCAGGGCCTCGGGGGGAAGGGACAGGGCAGGAGCGGGGCCTCGGTAATGCAAAATAATAGTAATAATGTGGGCCGCCTGGCGGTTATGGGGCAGGGCAGTTTTGCGGCTGTGCTGCTTCACCAGCCACACCACTGCTGTGCTTTGTGTCGCGGGGCAGTCACCCCGCTCCGGCCCTGAAAGGGTTAAAAGCTTGCCCTTGGGGAGGGCTGGGGCTGAGAGCCAATAAGAAAAGGCTGATTGGGGAAGCAGCCACAGCTGGGGCCACACCCAGTTAGGAGACAGCTGGCCCTGTAAAAGGGCTGTGAACCAGTGGCGGAGTCGGTCTCTCTCTAGCCCTTGAGAGAGAGGGTCCTGGCTGCCTGGGAGCTCAGGGTACCAGGATAGAGCAGGGCTGGGGAAAGGGAGGAGGCGCTGGGGAGCTCTGGCCTGGCAGCTCCCCAGGCTGCAGGCCTTGGGAAAGGCCAAAGCAGGTACTGGGATTGCAGAAGTGCAGCCCGGGCTTAGGCCGAGGCAGCAGGTCCTAACCCCTTGCCAGTTATGAGTGGTTTACAGACTGCAGTCTGCCCCAGTGAAAGGGGGCTAGATGCTGACTGGCAGTAGCCACTGAGGCAAGGTGGGGATAGAGGGTTGGGAGTTCCCCTGGGAAGGGAGGCCCAGACGGTGGGGTACTGCTGGGGGCAGAATCCTGAGATAAGGGGCACTGACAGGGGGCAGCACCCCAAGTTAAAGGGGCACCAGGGTCTGGGAGGGACATGGGTGCCAGCAGCAAGCGAGACATCAGCCACCATGAGGCGCTCTGAGGCTGATGAGCTAATTCCCAAGATGACCAGCAGGAGGTGCTGTGCCGGTGAGTCTTGCCTCGCTACATTTGCTAGAAAAAGATGGTGATCTTACTCCAGCTAATTCCTTGCAATCCCCCCAGGGTGGCAGACTTAAAGGCTCACATATTTCCAGCATTACTCCTGTGCTCATTTGGATCTTGGCAGAGTGGTGTTTATCCTTTATTTTCCTCCCCACGTGATCTACTTTTTGCTGACATTTCTCCAGTCCTGTTATGAGCTTCTTCAGAGGAGTGAAATAGTAGTTTGCCTTCTTGAAATTGTTGTTACCGTCCCATTTAAAAGGTCAGTTTATCCTTTGCTGTAATGGAAGCAAATGGCTATTTCACACTTCCATAGAGCGGTGAGCGGAACTGCAAGACACTGGAGATTAAATGGGTACAAATTTGTTGTTTTGTTGGGCGAGTTGTATTTTTTTCCCCCTCTGTCAGCTGGGACATGCGTGTTAACTCTTGGAATATTAGTTGCTAGCTCAACCCTCAAGCAACTGGGACTCGGGTGAACTGAATTCTTGTGTTTCAAGACACTGGGACTCATGCATTCTGTTGCTGTGTCTCTACACTGCTTTCCCATGCTAATAGCTCATTCAAAGTTTTGCAGAATGGAGAACCACTAGGGGTCAGTGTTGCCTACTGGGTAGAGCACTGGGCTGGCTCTCAGGAGACCTTGGTTCTATTCTTGGCTCTGCCACTGGCCTGCGGGGTGACCTTGGGCAAGTCACTTCCCCTCTCTGCCTCAGTTTTTTTCAGCTGTAGAATGGGGATGACACCGACCTCCTTTTAAAGTGCTTTGAGATCTACCGATCAAAGGTGCTAGATAAGAGCGTGGGTGGTGGCGGCGTTGTCTTGCCTTGAACACAAAGCCCACACCTAAGTTGCATGTTAATTTATGAACCTTTCTGAACCTAAAACTCAATCCTCACATCCCTGTTATGTGCTTTTACTCGTCTTCCTTGATAGGTAATTCTCTGTGTCTTCTATAGTGCCTTCTATCTGAGGATCTTGCTTTGCATTACAAACATTAATGAATTTGTCCTTCTGACCTTTCTGTAAGAAAGCTCAAGATTAGCCCGATTTTATTGATGAGGAAACGGAGGCACAGAGGGGTTAAGTAAGTTGCCCAAGATCATACAGTGCGTCTGTGACCGAGTTTAAGAGAAGAGCTTGACTTTCCCAACTACCGATCCTGTGATTTAGCTGCAAGAGGCAAAATTTTCAAAAGCACCTAAATGACTTAGGATCCTAAATATCATTAAAAGTCAGTGGAATTTAAGCACCTGAGTCACTTGGGTAAAAGTCTCAAAAGCACATAAGACCATTCTAGCTTTCTAAGTGCTTGTTGGCTGAGTTAATTTGCCATAAAAACCCGCAGTTGATTAGTTTTGTGTAACCGTCCAGTTACAGAGAGTGTGTCACTGCATTGAACACGCTTTAGGCCCCATCTTCCTCTTTGTCATTAAAGGTAAGATTTTTCCTTGCTGTGCATTGCCACCATTGGGGTTACACTCTGATCCCCAGAGTAGCATGGAATTACTGGTGGATTAGTCCCATCACTCTTAGGAGATCACTGGTATATGGGATGAAGCATAAAGAACTATTCATCGAGACACACATGGCTGAGACAATGCACTTTTAAAAATGTGTCTTCTGCAAGAAAAATAAAGAAAAGTAGTTAGGGCTGCTAGGAAGTGGGGAGAACCTTATAAAACATGTTTGGGGGTGCATGTGGTGGGTCCCAGGCCAGCTCTCACGGGTGTGGGGGAAGGGAGCTTCAAGCTCTGTTCCTGCTCCACTCCGCCCCCAGCCCAGCTCTGCCCCCATCCCTGGTTCCAGCCCCAGCTCCACTTTCAGCCCAAGCTCTGCTGCTGAGGAGACCTTGGCTGTGCAGTAATGGAGGGGGGGTGCGGGCAGATTCTGTTAATGGCAGCGGGGGCGTGACTGGAAAAGTTGACGCACCATTGTGCCAAAGGAATACAAATTTTAAACACGAGTCAGTGCATCTGTTAAGGATTCTAGAGTATTATGGGAATTAACATATGAATTTACCACACATTGACAATTATTTTTGAGAACTCAGGCAAAACTGCAGAGGTAGCAAAAGAAAAGCAAATTTGGGACTGAAAACGGAAAAGAAAAGTAATCCTGTCAGCTAATGTCCCATAAATCTAACTTCTCTCCGTAATAAAATTGGGACATCCAGTAAAATGAAGGGCTGTACATTAAAAACTGTAAACGGTAATGCCTTTTAGCACAATACATACTTAACCTGTGGAACTCATTGACACAATATATTGAGTTTAAGATTTTACAGGATTTGAAAGAGGATTAAACGTATGGATTTGAGAACATCCACAGTTATATTAAATGTGTGTTTATGAGAAATACACATCCTCCTGCTTCAGAGCCTAAGTAACCACTAAAGTGATGGGGGTTAAGAAGAAACCTCCCCCTATCAGCAGCTTATTCTGGAATCGTCCATTATAGGGATTCTTACCCCCTTCGACAGAAGCATCTGGTACTGGCTGTTGTCATAAACAATAATAATCTATGCACCATCGGTTTGATCCAGTCTGGAAATTCCGATGGTCCTAAAATAATTGTATGGATGTCGAGTGCGAGAACCATTATGTGCCTAGAAGATAATGGAATTGGGACAAATAAGCAGCATTTGTTTATAAAGAATAGATCTTTACTGGTAAACTTTGTCGTTCTTTTGGGTAGAATTACAAAACTTAATAAAGGAAGGGGAAGCAGTGGGTGGTAATATATTTGGATTTTAGTAAAGCCTTTGTTATTGAGACTCAGAAAATAATATTCTCAGTATTAACTAAAATTGGCTTAGCTACCAGTATTATCATTTGACTTGAAAACTGGCAGAAGGACCATAAACAAAGGGGGATAAACTACAGTGCACTAGTTGGGATGGGTGTCAGGTGGGTGGGGTGCCATAGGTTTAACAGGAGCAATGAGATTAAATTTAATCCTGTGCTGAATTTCTTAAACTGAGATCTGTGAGACTGGGGAATAATCTGCCTCAGGGAAGTGGTGGAAGCCTCATCACTTGGGACATGTTTTAAAACGAGACTGAACAGAACAGCAATAGATACGCTGCCTGGCAGAGCATGCTGTGTTGGCTGGGTGGACGTCTCCATGTGTAACCTCCCTGTGATGAACTGGCTGGCTCCACAGGGAAAACCATATTTCCAAACGAATGCCTTAGGGAATGTTACTACGTAAGAACATAAACACGGCCATACTGGGTCAGACCAAAGGTCCATCTAGCCCAGTATCCTGTCCTCTGATGGGCCAGTGCCAGGTGCCCCAGAGGGAATGAACAGAACAGGTCATCATCAAGTGATCCATCCCCTGTCGCCCATTCCCAGCTTCTGGCAAACAGAGGCTAGGGACACCGTCCCTGCTCATCCTGGCTAATAGCCATTGATGGACTATCCTCCATGAACTTATCGAGTTCTTTTTTGAACCCTGTTATAGTCTTGGCCTTCACAATGTCCTCTGGCAAAAAGTTCCACAGGTTGACTGTGCATTGTGTGAAGAAATACTTCCTTTTGTTTGTGTTAAACCTGCTGCCTATTAATTTCATTGGGTGACCCCTAGTTCTTGTGTTATGAGACGGAGTAAATAACGCTTCCTTATTTACTTTCTCCACACCAGTGATGATTCTATAGACCTCTAGCATATCCTGCCTTAGTCGTCTCTTATCCAAGCTGAAAAGTCCTCGTACGGAAGCTGTTCCATAGCCCAAGCTTACTGAGAACATGGTTTAATCCTGTTCTTCTCTGCCATGGCTGAATCCCCATCCTTCATATGCATTGTTACCCTGGGATGTATACCATGTGGTTGGCTTGTAAACTGACTCGGTAGCACAGGCTGAGAATTCCAATTTGTGATAAGCTTGGGGAATGGAATTAGGTGGAAGCATGTTCCCAAGTTCATTTTCTGTGCAAATTGTACCTTTTTGTGTGATGTGTTGGAAGCGGCGTGATGGGAGTTTCAGCTCGTGTGCACGGCGTTCTGAGTTGGATCAATGTGGGTGATAAGGGCTCGGAGCTGCCGTTACTGACAGTTATGCGTACAGCGTGCTCCAGCTGCGGTATCATTTTCTCTCCATTCACAACCAGAATGGCTCAAGAAATATCAAGGAGAAGAATCAGCTAGAGGCAGATAAATTACAAGTAATTATTTCTTTCTGTTGCTAGCTAGTTTCTGCTCTTGGGTATTTTCTCAAATGCACCTTCTGGAGAAGCTAGTTGAAGTGGCCCCTTGTCAGCAAACGTTTCTGTGAGCTATGCAGAGCACAGCATGGAAAAGAGATCCTTCTCAGGTTTTAAAACTTGCTGTTTGTTTAAACTGATGCTCTCCGCTACGTAAATACATCTGGCATCTCTTGTCCACACCATCTCAGCTGCACAAAGAGGCATGTTTAGACACTGCATGGAAAGGAGAAGGGAAAGCTGAGAAGGTTTCCTTCTGTATTCTTGGGAGGAAGTTTCAAGCACTGCTCTATATTACTCCCACTTTGTCACTTTAGAGAGGACCTTTAATCCTGATGCAGTGAAACACTTTGGAGTTGGCAGTGAAAGCCGAGACCAGCAGATCTGCCACTGGACTCCCATGTGCCAGTCCACAGTGCTAACCAGCCCAGCTCTGTGGCTTAAAAAAAGCATGTTAATGTGTGCATGTGTAGTGTTTACTCGGCGACAATGAGATGAGCAAGTTGAAGCTTCTTTTCTCTGGATTCTCCTGGGTTTTGTCAGTTTTAAACAAGATTATAATGTCTTTCATGTAGGTTTTTATAGCTTGTCTGAATGATCAGAAGCTACTTCCAGGGAAGTTATCGAGAGGCTGAGTGGTGGATCACTTGGAATATTATTTTTGTTGTACTTTGTTAAATCCTTCCCAGCCATGAAACACACCCTAGCCTTGGCTAAGCTGAGATCCCCATATAATTTCAGTGGGACAGAGCCAATCGCACACCTGAATTCCTGGTGTCCACCAGAAAGAGCAGTAGTAGCACTTGCATTTTATGATGATCAGTCATCTGCTAAGCATTTGACTTGGAAGAATTAGAGTGAATTTGGTTACTTTTGTGTGCTTATCAATTGCGAGAGATGCGTATGGTTCTCTCCTTTTGGATACTCGTGCTGGCCTTTTCCTTTCTTATTGTGACTCCCCTCCTGACTTTGGTCTGTATTTGGACGGCAGAACTGTGTGATCAAAAGTTGGGGGATTAGGAGTTAATTTTATTTTATCAAGATATGCAGTTATTACCCCAGTTCTTATCCCCTCCTCTCTTTCTCCACCATCCCTCCACCCCAAAAGCTTTCAGTGCATTAATCTGAAAGGGAGTTGAAATGTGACTAATGTCCTTAAAGTTCCTGTCAATTTTTTCTTCCCAAATTCATTTGACATGAAAGTGAGAAGTAAACAGAAACCCTGTGTTTAAGCAGATAACTTGGAAAGCCTTTTCCATCACATTTAAAAATGGCCGTGTCATGGATTCTGCGAATTGGCGGGTTCTATTTTGTTTTATTTTTTTTTTGTCTGGGTGGTAAATTTTCTTTTAATAATCTCTGCGTGGTTTTATGAGGTTTAGGGATAAGATTTTTTTGAAGGGATGTTAAACCATTCTCAAAAATGACATCTCATTACAGTGAAATTCATCTGCTGAGATTGGAGACATTATAGGCCAGGGGAAACTATGGCTCCAGTTTAAAAATATGATTTTTTTCTATAGGAAGTACTTTTTAATCTTTTTAATGAGGATGGTATGAGATACACAACCCCTTATTGTTTCTGAGAAGTCCTGACATCCGGCCTAACATAATCCATTTTCTGTTCGCTACTAGTTAGAGGCTTTAAAAAACAATGTAGACTCTTTTTGGCAAAGCTGTGCATTAATCTTTCATATGCTCAGTGCACCCCCTCCCCTAGAACGAGAGACACTTTATAATGCTCCATCTCTTTTTTTTTCCAAATGGAGCCGATATCTGGGTGCTGGGCTTGACTTTCCCTAGCATGCTGCCAAGTGTTGGACTCCTGCACATTTACTGTGCCATGTGGGATGTTGAAATGACAGCATGGGATCTTTCAGGCCACAAATATCCAATCTCTGGTGACGTTTCCCTTGACCCACTCCCACCGCAGTTCCTGAAACAATCAGCTGTGAGCATTACCCACCATTGCACAGAGCAAATGGGGGGACTAAGAGAAGAAAGGAATGTGCATCTTTTCCCCTGCGTTTACGTATTTTGGATAGTTTCTATCCAGGAAGGAAGTGAGGGGGAACGTGGTTATCGGTGCTGGTTGAAATCCTAATTTCCCAGATGTACCCCCAGGCCTTGCATAAAATGCCTTCTTGCTCTCTCTTTAACACTGGCTTGTGATGATGCTTTGCTCTTGGGCTCCAGGCTGCTGGCATGTACTCATTCTGGTCTGCCTGGGGAGAGAAGAACCCCTGCCCGCCCGCCCGATTTCCTCCTCCTTTAAGAGACAGCCATACTAATTGAGCTCTCCTTTGGAGGAACTAATGAAAACAAAATAAAAATGGGATTCAGAGGTTAACTGCCAGCTTTAAATGCATATGAAAATACTTAAGAATAATGGGATTTTCTTTTTTTAATTTTGGTTAATGGAGTAGTAGATTTTTGAATTGATTCTATTAAAAATAAAACTGTCAGTTTCAAACCTGGGGAGGCAATTACGGGTTATTTAGTTGACAGGGTATTGTGTTAATCTTGGCTCATTCCTTCCATGTTCATCCTTCTCTAGAGCGCTACGTGCAAGGGAGAGTGGTTGATGGAGGTGCTAAAGGACCTGGTCCTGGTTTGTAAAGCCTCCAAGAAAGAATTCGCTCCAGGTTTAAGAAAATGGAGATCTTGTGTATGCATCACATACTGTGTCGTATCTGTATGTTTCTGTTAGTGAGGAAGAAGATGCCGGGGGGAGGGATAGCTCAGTGGTTTGAGCATTGGCCTGCTAAACCCAGGGTTGTGAGTTCAATCCTTGAAGGGGCCACTTAGCATCTGGGGCAAAAAAAAATCTGTCGGGGAACAGTACTTGGTGCTGCTAGTGAAGGCAGCAGACTGGACTCGATGACCTTCAACTGCCTTGGCCTCAGCACAGGGAGGATTCACAGTTCTCTCTTAATTTAACAAGGCTAAAACTAACATCCCAAGGCCTCCCATTATGTAAGGTATTTATTTGCATGGGCCTGATTTTCAAATGTGGGTTCTTAAAAGTATGCACCTAAATAAGTTGGGGGAGGGATAGCTCAGTGGTTTGAGCATTGGCCTGCTAAATCCAGGGTTGTGAGTTCAATCCTTGAGGGGCCATTTAGGGATCTGGGGCAAAAATCTGTCAGGGGACCGTACTTGGTCCTGCTAGTGAAGGCGGGACTGGACTCGATGACCTTTCAAGGTCCTTCCAGTTCTATGAGATAGGCATATCCCCATATATATATATATATATATATATATATAAATATATATATAAATATATAAAGTTGCCTGACTTTTTCCGTGCTAGCCAATAGGACCTGCAGGTTCGCAGCTCCTCTGAAAATCAGGCATATTGTGCTGCTTAAATGCATTCAGATTCCTAACACGGGGCACCCAGGCCTGAAAATTGTTTTGGCCTGTTTGTAGAGAGCTAGACAAAACTTAATACCCAGCTGCAGCCTGGCAGACTGTCTTTTGGCTGAGTTGCATGATTGTAAAAATGGAGAGCATAGCTCCTCAAGCCTTTGAAATCAAAATAATGCCTTTTTGTTTGGTACTGGTTGGGCATAGCTTTAAAGTGACACTTAACCCCCAGCAAAACACAGTTGTCTCATCAATGAAAGATACATAAGAGGCAGTTTCCTCCACTAGGCTCTTCCCCAACTGGCTGAGCTTCCGTTGAGACCATCCCTCCATGCAAAATCCCAGTCTAGCTCTGGCTTTCTTCTGCCGCGACACTCTGACCTTTCGCTCTTTAGGTAGCAGGGCGGATGGAAATGAATGCAGAGACCCAACCAGTCTGTAATCTGGTGAATGCAGAATCCTCTGCTCTGTCGGTTGTTTCAGTTTCTTGTGTGAATGTTTGTTACTGTAAAAATCCACTACACACACGTGTGTTTGTGGGGTGGAGTGTTCTGAAGGCACAAGGATGGCAGAGGAAGCAGCCCTTGGTGGACAGAGTGACTAGGGTTGCCAGCCCTCTGGTATTGGCCTGCAGTCTCCCAGAATCGGCTTCCATCTACCGGGGACTATTGAGAGCAATTCAGGAGATTTTAATAGGAGATTTTAAGAAAATGACATTACGTCATGTTGGGAAAAATAATCTCCCGGAATAGCTTCAGTCACTGTTAGCAACCTAGGAGTGACCCAGAAGACAGGGCAATTTGGAGACGGGAGATCTGGATTCTAGATTTAGCTCTGCCACTGACCTGTTAGGCGACCTCTGGCAACTCACGTCCCTGTTCTCTGCCTCAGTTTCCTCTCCCTCCCTCCACCTGCATTGTCTGTTCAGAATGTAGGCCTGGACTGTCTCTTACTATGTGTATCTATAGCATCTAGTACATTGGCTCCAGGTTGCAGGTGGGGCTTCTAGGTGCGACGATAGCCCTTGCTCTCTCATCTGTTCATTTGGGGTTTTGGACCACACTCACCAGCATGGCCAGCATCTCAGCTGCTGACAGCAGGAGCTGAACCACGGGTTTGGTCCAACAATCAGGGATATATGTTACTGGATAAACCCTTTTCTTCTTTACATTTTTCAGACCGGTTTATTGCTTGTCTAGAATAGACATTTCTGTTTCAATATTTGTTTTAGACTTTTATAGGACACATCTGATGAGGTGAACTCATTGCGTAAAGTGTATTAAGTACCCAGTAATCACATGGTACATAGGTACAAGGAATTATGCAAACCTTTCACACTGGACAGAATAAATCAGTACTACTGATTGGTCAGAGGCATGCTAGTTAGACTTTCTGATTGACCATCTTCTGTGGTGGACAAAAAAAGTAGTCTCATGTCTAATACAGCCCCATTGCTGACTCATTGCATGTGAGAGGAAATCGGAGTACACAGCAGTGTATGGTAAAGTGGAGAAGAGAAGGTAATTAATGGCCTGTTGGACTGATCCATCTATCAAACGACTTCAGGTGAAAACCTTTCACCAGACTGTTAATGATTATGTAGCGAGCAGGCTTATCAATGGGGTGTTATGGAGTTCTGCACATAGAGATGACGCTTATAAGTTTAATTCTTGGTGGCACTGGATCTTGCATGTTAGCATATGGGCCACTTGACCAACCAGACTAACAGAGAAAAGGAACAAAGAAAAACAATAGCCCACAAGTTTAAAAAAAAGAGAGAGGAAAATCTCTCTCAATGCAATGCAGTTCAGTCCAGTGGAACTTTATTGGTGTGGCATGTTATATGAGTGTTACCGAAGCATAAGGTAAAGCCAGACTGGGCAGGTGTCTATGGAGGTGGTGGTGGGGTTTTATCCTCTATTCATTATTGTCCATTCCTGTTCCACTGGCCAGTTGCTACGAAGCACAGTGCCATCTCTGCTGTGTCTTCTCTTTCTCCGAGGGTCAGGATTGGACAGCTGTATCTTTATTGTGGTAGGTCTTTGTGAAAATACCCTCTCAAATAAGCACTCTAGTTTTATAGGTTGAATGTGATTCTATGCCCAAGATACTACACTGAGGCATTGGAAATACCTACATAGAATATGTTTAACAAGACAACTAGCAGGCAGATTCCAGGGAAATAACCATCAGACACACAAGACAATATATAGAATCTTCTTAAACAAGGAGACTTCAGTAGGATTTAAGAATTTCTTTGGCTGGGGTGTGAACCTGCCTCTCCAAATTCCTGCCTATGCAGCCTGCATGCAGGGGCTCACCTATAGAGTGTATGTGTCATCCTGGCCTGAACTTTTGAAATCAGCCTCTGTTTTGGGGCAACCAGCATCAAATTCCCAGGGTTCTGTTTTCAGAGGTGCTGAGCTTCTGCAGTTCCCATTGACTTAAGAACATAAGAACAGCCATACTGGGTCAGACCAATGGTCCATCTAGCCCAGTATCCTATCTTCTGACAGCGGCCAATCCCAGGTGCCCCAGAGGGAATGAACAGAACAGGTAATCATCAAGTGTCCACCCCCTGTCACCCATTCCCAGCTTCTGGCAACTGGAGTAAAGGGATACTCTGCACCTCTGAAAATCAGGCTCATTGAGCACCCCAAAAGGGAAGCACCCATAATTAGTGAGGGAGTTTTGAAAAGTTCGGGCATTGTTTTTAGCAGTTAAAGTGGTGCTTGTGCCCTTTGGAATAGGTCTGAGGCCAGGTCTACCCTAGGAAATCAGGTTGGTCTGAGTACGTCATTCAGGGATGTGAAAAATTAGTTCTACCGATCCAATCTGTGGTGTACACAGCACTGAGGGGGGAGGGGTAGCTCAGTGGTTTGAGCATTGGCCTGCTAAACCCAGGGTTGTGAGTTCAATCCTTGAGGGGGCCATTTGGGGATCTGGGGCAAAAATTGGGGATTGGTCCTGCTTTGAGCAGGGGGTTGGACTAGATGACTTCCTAAGGTCCATTCCAACCCTGATATTCTATGATTCTATGAGTCGACAGGAGAATTTGCCTGTCGACATTGCTTCTCGGGGAGGTGGATTAACTATGCTGATGGGAGAAGCCCTCCCATCAGTGTAGGTTGTCTCTTCACTGAAGCACTACACCAGTGCAGATGCACTGCTGTAGTGTTTTAAGTGAAGACCTGCCCTGAAGAACCCCTACTGTCTTTCTCTGTGCAGTCTGTGGGTGACTTGGAGTTGGTCCTTGTCCTTATTCAATAGAGAGTCTCATGTGGAAATACAGTGCAAAAGCTAGCGCACAAGTAAAACTGGTTAATTTAAATCATTAAATTCCTATCTCCAGTAATAAGTTGAGATTTGCAGAGGAGCCTCTGTGGGAGATGATGGATGCTCCAACACTCTCCCCAAACCGGGATGTTTTCTAAGAGGCCATACTGCCATACAGGTGAAATTTGTCATACACACTTAACATCCCACCATGAAATTTGATATACTTATAGCCGTCTGTACTTCTGCACCTTCTCATTAGCTTGTGATGCCTCTGTAGCCATCCCAGGGTAGAAAAATAAGGCAGTTGAAAAGACTCTTGTTTCTTTATTTTATGCTCCCCGGTCACTTACAATAATAGCTGCAGCCTGTCATATGGTGATAGCTCATTTTTGCCAAACTGCCAGGATGTTGCCTCATGTTCCATCTCTGTTCTCCCCTTGTAGATTTTCTTTTTAAAAATTTGAATAAACGTTCCTCCCTCCCTCCCTGATAATGGCAAGTACCTGTAGGCGTAGGCTACAATTCTTGTTCTCAGTTTTTCTCTTCTGTAAAATAGATTTCCCACCTCAGCTTCCCAGGTCACCAGGCTACTGTCTGTCCTTGTTCTGAGTTCTCCATCACACATGCAGTTTTCTGTAGCCACCTGTATCTGTGACAGATGGGAATGTGTGTTGGAGTATTGCCTAGAGACCTCACCTGAGAAAGGGGCCCCATTGCACTGGATGCCATACAAACACGCACAAAGCAATGGGCTAAACCCTGGAGAGTTCACACTCAAAGGAGATAAGGCAACGAAGTGCAGGAGAAAGGAAATATCATTATTCCCATTTTACAGATGGGAAACTGAGGCACAAAGTGGCTTGCCTGGGGTCACACAAGATCTGTGACTGAGCCAGGAATTGCACCCAGAGTTCCCAAATCCTAATCCAGTGCCTTAACGACAAGACTATCCTCCCTCTTTTTAGTTCACATCCAATCCCGGGTTGTTTTATTTTTAACGCTGCGAGTTTGTCATGGAGGTCATAGAAGTCACCAGCAGCAGGAATTTGGGTGAGGGGCTGGGGCATGGGATTTGGGTAGCGCTTGCCTCAGGGGGGCTCCCCGGAAGCGAGGATATGTCCCTCCCTCCCTCAGCTCCTGGCTCTGTGTGCTGCCTCCGCTCACAGACACCTCCCCCACAGCTCCTATTGTGAGCCGGCCAATGGGAGCTGTGGAGCCAGCGCTTGGGCGGAGGCAGCGTGCAGAGCTGCCTGGCCATGCCTCCGCCTAGGAGCAGCGAGAGGGGGATGTCGCTGCTTTCGGGAAGGCACAGCACCAGGTAGGGAGCCTGTTAGCCTTCCCTCGCACCTCCCCAGCACCATCAGGGGTCCCAGGCAGCATGCTGCTGCCTGCCCCCTCCCAGCACCTGTGGCGCCTCCCCCAGATGGCACTCCCCTCCCCCAAGCCATGTGCCCCCCCTCCCCCAATTTAGTCAGGGTACGTATAGTACAAGTCATGGCCAGGTCATAAGCCATGAATTTTTGTTTACTGCCCGTGACTTGTCCATGACCTTTACTAAAAATACCCATGACTAAAACGTAGCCTTATTCATTTTTCCTTATACGGGAACTCAGAGGTTAAATGGACTTTGTCAAGGCAGATGCTTCCTCCAGGCTTCTGTCCCTTCCCAATCACCCAGATGGCATCTATGCCTTTGAAAATATACTTCTGATATGGTGAGAGCATCCACCCTCTGAAAGCCAGACTTCCAGTGCAATTGAGCATGTTTGGACAATGTGACCTAAACGGGAATATAGATCGCAAAATTGCACATCTACTTTGTGGGTATTAAACACTTTTTAAAAAGGAGTTTTTAACCTCTGGAAGCAGTTATATAAATACAATAATCCTATCTAACCGTATAAGAAGTTTGAGAATATTTTGTTTCAATCCTGGATATTTACAAAGTTAAGGGACATTTTATTTTAAATCTGATTTTTTAACCTGACCATGAAAGCTGAATGAATGATGTATTTAATTTCTACTCCAGACTGGGAAATTAACAACGGCAAGTTTTTTTCGAGTGGTTTTTGCTACAACGCAGTAACTTCTCTGGCTTTCAGTTGATCAGTTCCAGAAGTTTGGCACCAGTTGCTGGTGTGGAAGTTGGTAAAAAGTCCTAACATACTGCAATAAAACTAACAGCTGAATGGCAGATCAGTGCCCTCCAGCAATGACCCTAATCAGTTTGTATTAGCTACCAAATGCAGCTAAATAGTGGTACCTTCCTCTAAGCTCCACCATGGTCTGTTGCACTGAGCCATATCCAACTGTTGCTAGCATCTGGGCTGTACCTCGCTGGGTTGCCAACATGCTACAGATGAGTGACAGGGGAAGTCTCAGGCCTCAAAAAAGAGCTAACCAGTTTCTGGGGGCAGTAAGGTCGGACCACTTGGCAAGTACTTGGGCTTAATTTTCAACTGATTAATTCTTTCCAGGCTAGACAAACATTTAGTCCTCTTTCAGGCTGAAAGACGGATCCATCTGTTTTTTCCTGGCATGAGAAAAATGTTATAAAACCCCTGGAAATACTCCTGGATTTGTGGATGTAAAAGAGTGATTCTGAAAAGGCTTAGGCCGGGAAACAAAATGAATGTCTCTCGTCATAGGGGTACCGTGCTTGGGTCGGTGCAAACCAAAGGCTTCTAAATTACATTGAAAACAAATTGAATATAGAAGGTGAAGGCTGATTGAGCGTTTCTTCCCAGTTGGATTAATCAGGAGTCAAATGAAAGCAGAGTTATTTCAGAGGCTATTAAGGAAGATAAGAATCTGGATTAAAAACCTTTTAGTGGGAAAAACCGTGTGACTGATGCTTTGAGGGACGGCGAGGTAGTTCTGGGAAGAACGGCAGATAATCGGTCCTTTTCTTGAGCAAACTCACTGGAACTGTGGCAATGATTATACACCAATAGCGCCTGCTCCCCACCAACATCCCAGAAACTTTACAATCCGGGTTCAGACTGAGCCCCACAGCTCTAATAGTACTAACTCGCTCTTGAAGGAGCCTGTGCCCTTTAATCTGGGTTCTCGTCCATGATGGTCTGATGTTTCCTGTGCACCCATTGGACTTGATAGCACCACACCTTATGAGTGAGGTCTCTAGTTCATGCCCTTTTCACTGAGAATCCGAGTGGGTGTGAAATTCCCAAACGACTAAGACCCACGTGGCCTAATTTAATATTGAAATTAATTAAGACGAGAGAGAAAAGATCAAGTTAAAACAGAAATGGTTCGCATAGCATGTCTGACCGGACACTCTCTGAAAAAAGCCCATCTTGTTAGGCCTAGTTTAGGGTTAGCTCCAGTGAACAAATAATACCTTGCGTTTGCGGAGAATGCCTTTTCTCCTCTGGCCCTTCCTGCAGAGCAGTTTGTCAGAGACCCATCCTTTGTAGCATCTGTTGTCCCCTGGCTTTACTTGCCTCTCTCAGCCCTAGTACACATTTCAGATTTCATCGTGTCTGGTTTATTCTCCTAGAACGCATTCTGCCAAAAAGAAGTGGTGTTTCCTGGGGTAGTCTGTCGCCAGATTAACTCACGATTGTGCTAGTGGCTGCCGATGTCAGCATGATATCGGTTACTGCTGTCCCATTCTGATTGGCCTTGTATATCCCCAAATAGGTCAATTAATTGCCATCAGTGGTAAATAGGACCAATGGTCAATGATGGGATGTTAGAAGTTACTACAGAGAACTTTTTCCTGGGTGTCTGGCTGGTGAGTCTTGCCCACATGCTCGGGGTTCAGCTGATCGCCATATTTGGGGTCGGGAAGGAATTTTCCTCCAGGGTAGATTGGCAGAGGTCCTGGAGGTGTTTTGCCTTCCTCTGCAGCATGGGGCACGGGTCACTTACTGGAGGATTCTCTGCATCTTGAAGTCTTTAAACCATGATTTGAGGACTTCAGTAGCTGAGACATAGGTGAGAGGATTATTCCAGGAGTGGGTGGGTGAGATTCTGTGGCCTGCATTGTGCAGGAGGTCAGACTAGATGATCATAATGGTCCCTTCTGACCTTTGAAAGTCTATGAGTCTATAAGCATCCCCTCTTCTCCAAAGCTGTCTAGCTATGGTGCTGGTCTTACTGACCATGTTTTGGCATGTTCATTGTTTTGTCTGAGGAGGCGTCACCCTGTAAAGAGCTCAGTTTTCTTTTAAAGACACAAGGCATATAACATTCTGTAACTGATTGATAGTTAACATTAATTCTAGCATTTCAGGATGAATGACTCACAGACAGCTTAACTGATCTGTAACAATGAGTGGTGAGGGAGTTGCTTTCTTTAGGGTAGAAATCTAGTCATCGTCGTTGGCTGTCCCTCGATACGAGGCTGATGTCTGCCGGGGGGAAAGTCATTGATGAGACTTCAGATTGCCGAGGAATCCAGTCCGTGCTCTACAGGTTTTTCCGCATATGTCACAGGTGGTTGCTTGGAGAGAGCACAACTTCTGGCTGGGATGCTGCACACATTCCTTCTTCTGCTGTTTCTCAGCCTCTTGAGCAAACTGATTCCCTTCAAAACGGGCTGAGGCTGGGTGTATGATGCACGGTGTGACAGCATTGCAGTCTGCCAGCCAGCTCTTCCCAATTCATGGGCTCAATGCCTCCCTTCTTAAGATGTACTTTCAGGGCGTCCTCGTACGTTTCCTCTGTCCTCCGCATGGACAAATGGGCTGTTGTTCCCATTTCCTTTTCTTTCACCTGTCTCCTCCTCTGTTCTTAGATTGTGAGCACCTCTGGGCGGGGCATGCTTTCTTCAGTGTTTGGAAAGTATCTAACCTAGCGAATGTTACTGTAAATGAATAATAGTAGGTTCTTTACATCAGGCACAATGGCCTCAGGGCAGAAGATCAGGATTTGGCGTTTGATCCTATGCTTTAGGGCAAACAATTTATGCCCTTTGGACCAGGAACACACGCTTCAAGTTGGATTTTAACAAATGTTGGACTTTTCAATGTGGAATATTTTTTCCAAGTAATTATTCATACATTTCTGTATTATGAAAAAGAGAGGGATTGGCAGTCAGGTGAGTCAGCTGGGAAAACCAATAGACCTTTTGGATTTGTGGGGGGATATATTTGCCTCTTAATATCTGCTTAATACCAGAGTCCCAATAATCAAGAGGGTGCTCGTATCACTCAATACACTGTGCCTCCATATCTTAGCTGGAGTCTTGTGCATGCTAATGAGGCTTGCCTCCCCGCACCCCCCGCCCCTTTGGGGTTTTTTTGAGGAACAATGTAATCCGCTTCCTCAGTCACTGTGAATTTATTTACTTCAGCTGCTTTCGAGATGATCAGAATTAACTTGTTTAGTATTGAATGAGTACCACCTTGAGGTATCATAAAGATGTCTGGCTCAGTCATTTCAGGAGGTGTCTGTATCCACTCCTTATGGCTGCACTCATCTGTGGCTTTTAATCCTTGCCGTGGCAAAGTATTTTATTTTTTTTAGATGCAAATTCTCTGTCGGACACTATAGAAGTTCCTGCCCTCCAGAGCAGTGTGGTGAAGTTTTCCAATTTGTGGTATGACCTAGAGGCCTTCTTTCCTACTAGAGGAAATCTCTCTGGCTTTTATGTTTGATTGTGTTGCATCAAAGAGAGCCAATAAAAAAACGTGTACAACATATTGTATGTGTCGCTAACCTCAGATACCACGAACCTCTAAACTGATAACAATTGTCTTGCATAAGGAGTACTCCTTTTCTGAGTCACTTATCAAACAAACTTGGGGGGTGGGGGGAGGAAAGGGTGGAGAGGCGGCAACTGATTTACCTCTGTATAGCTATAGTCTTTTGTTCCCACCCTGACTACCCATGTGAACAATGGAACTTGTCCTAGAACTAACATCAAAATCTCTTCTTTAACCAGCCAATATGTGATGCTCATAGAGGGAAGGAGGCCGGAACTGTTGCCACCAACACAGATTCCACGATGCACATGGTCTCCACTGGCCTGGTAAATGGCGTTCCCTTGAGGCAGGATCCCCAGCATGGCAGTGAAATGTGCTGAATGGGATGTCACGGATCCGGTGGTGGTCTGTCGTTAATCAGCCCAGGGCTACACTGGGGGGGGGGGGGGGGTCGATCTACGATACGCAGCTTCAGCTACATGAATAACGGCGTATCATAATCAACTTACCTGGCCATGAGAACGGCGGTGAGTCGATCGCTGCCGCTCCCACGTCAATGATGAGGTGGATTTCCGGAGCCGACGGGGAGCGCTTTCGGGGATCGATTAATCGTGTCTAAACGAGACGCGAAAAATCGATCCCTGATAGATTGATTGCTACCCGCCGATCCGGAGGGTAGTGAAGAGAAGCCCTTAGTGATTCCTGAGTACTGGTAGGTTGGTTTACACGAGATTTACAGAATCCAGGCTAAACTTGGCACACTGTTTCATTTCCATTTGGCTAATAGCCGAACTTCAGTGAGCTGGCGAGAGGCCTTCGTGAAGTAAGTTACCGTGGGACTGCCATGTATTGGAAGAACATCTGTGGTCAGCATCTTCTCTGCTCCTTCTGTACTCCTGATATCTGACTGGGGCCCCCGGAGTGCTAGCTGACCACTGCAGCATCTGTGTCTTGCACTGTCCACCAAGCTTGTCTGAAGAAGGGATTTACAGATGGACATAGGAAGGTCTTAAAGGTCCCAGCTGTTAAATATGGGAAAGTGGAAAAAGGGCACAAGAGTTGAACTTGGCACAAGTGCAGTAGCCGCTTGTCCAGAAGCGTTGACAGTTTCCAAGCGGCAGACCATTTTGAGAACAAATAATTCTACTTGCTGTGGGACAGCTGAATTTCATAGTCCTTTATCAAATTAAAACCTAGTGAATTCAAATATAAGTAACTGATAGAGGCTCTCGTCCTCTAGACCGGAAACAGAGAGGGGAGGGAGTCTTCAAGGGGGGGGGGGGGGGCGCCTAAAGGAAACGCCAATATTTTTTTCATCAAAATTTGTATGGATACGTATTTTATTATCTGTTAAGCATGAACAGTGCACTCAGGACATAAAAGAAGATACTCCCTGCTTGAAATTTTAAATCATCTTATAATCTAAAGAGATCTTAAATATTCCATTTAAACCTATTTTTAAAAGACTATATTAATAATTTGAGGTGGAAATGTGGAAATGCCAGCAGTTCGATGGCTTTGCATGGCTTGTCATTTGCTCTGTGGAGGCTGCATTTGTAACTGAGATGGACAGTGTGCTGCCTTCTCAGGACATGCAGGATTGTAAACCACCCTGTTATCCTTCTGCCTTAGCAAGAGCGATTTATTGGTGCTATACTGTGAGGCAGCTCCCCGCCTCCCCAGTCTGTTAGCCAGCCAGCCAAATCCCTTAGGACTCTGCCAGTCTAACCCTGGCTGAACTTCGGTTCCCAAACTCTCCAGAAGCATCTCCCTGCATCATCCAGCCTCTGTTACTGATGCCCACAGATATACCAAGTCCGCTGTCTCCAGAGAGACAGAATATACACCAGCTTGTTGGCTCAGCTGAGGATGCTCACCTCACTTTCCTATTACAGCCCTGCAATGAATTGGTAATAAACCCCGAACAAGTTTAAGGATAAAGAACACAGATTCGAGTGACACCAAGCAGAGATAATAGAAACAGAAAATGGTCACAAATAAAATAAAAGTATAACATGCTTCTGAGAGGCTTCATATAACCAGAGCAGGCTCCAAACTTTGTCTAAAGCAGTTTTCTTACCTACAGCTGCTTCTCAGCATCATCAACCCACATGGCCGGGGATCCATCGCTCAGAGGCGCAAAGAGCTCTAATTTCTTTGTTTCCTCAATGATGGATAACAAGACATCCTTTTGCTTCTCCTTATATTCCACAGAGTTCATTATCTTTGTCTCAAGTCAAGATGGGCCCCTGGGGTTCACATTGTGGTGTGTCCTCTGGTGTGCTGATGCCAGGCTGTTTCCTCATCCTCCTGATAACTGGTATTTACCTCGGTTGCAAATGAACTGCCCATTGCCTCTGGCATCACCACGCTCAATTTACATTAGAGACCGAGGCAAACAAGCAAATCACCATTCCTTTGTCTAGGACAAACTTGTTCGCAGTGTTGTAGCCATGTGGGTCCTAGGATATTAGAGAGACAAGGTGGGTGAGGTGTAATATCTTTTACTGAACCACTTTCTGTTGATGAATGAGACAAGCTTTTACACAGAGTTCTTCTTTGTGTCTGAGAGAGGTACTCAGAGGATCACCACTAAATACAAGGTGGAACAGATATGGAGTTAACACATGTTGCAAGAGACACATTGCCAAATGTATCCATTTCATCCTCGCCCATAACAATTTTATATTAAACAACAAACACTTTGTAAAAACCATAGGAACAGCCATGGGTACAAGGATGACTCCCCAATATGCCAACCTCTTCATGGGCCACATCGAGGAAGAATTTGTGGATGCGTGCACCATGAAACCAATGAAATACCCGAGATGCATTGATGATATTTTCATCCCCTGGGGAGATGACCTAAACTCCATTGTAGATTTCCATCACAACTTCAACAACCACCACCCATCCATCAAATTCTCTATAGAGCGCCCCACACCAGCATCAACTTCCTGGACACCACAATCAGCTTCAGTAATGGAACCCTACGGACAACTACAGACAAGAAACCCACAGATCACCACCCTTACCTTCACAGATCCAGTAACCATGCTAAACATACCAAGAAATCTGTTATCTACAGCTAAACCCTCGGATACTACAGAATATGCTCTTAGGAGAAAGTCCAGGATACACACTTTAACACAGTTAAAACTGCTTTTCCCAAACAAGGACACTCCACCAAAAAAGTAGATTGCATCATGGAAAGGGCCACCCAAATATTTTGAGAGAACCTGCTTCAGTACAAGGGGGAAAAACCTTCCAACAGAACACCCCTTAGTTGTCACCTGCCACCCCACACAGGAACCCGTACAAGTTCTCATTAAGCAATTACAACCCATGCTCCATGGGGAATCTCATCCTGAAAAAAAACTTTCCCAACCCCCCTCTTCTACCGTTCTAACAAGCCCCCAACCTAGCCAAGCTCATCATCAGAAGCAAGCTCTCCACAGACAGGACCCACCAACTAACTCAAAGCAGCACCAGAACAAAACATACACAGACAAGACCTGTAGATATATCTCCATTGCTGTGAGTATCAACAACCCCCACAATACACCTTTCAAGAGCCACGGGTCCTACATGTGCCTATTGCAACATGTGGGGTATCTCATCCAGCACACTAAATACTCCAATAACAACTGTGCGGGTGAAACCAGACAATCACTGCGCTATCAAATGAACTTGCATAGAAAAATAAGACAAAAATAGCGCATCTCCCATGGGTGAACACTTTTCACAAAACAGTCACTCCATATCTGACCTCTCAGTTCCTGTCCTAAAAGGAAACTTACATAACACCTTCAAAAGACAAGCCTGGGAACTTGAATTTCATAACTCTGCTAGACACCAAAAATCACGGACTTAATAAAGTCACTGGATTTATGGCTCATTCCAACAATCTGTTATCCACGAAACCTATGACTGTAGTGGTGATAACTGCCAATTTCACCTTGAATGATCTCTTGCAATGTGTGTTAACTCCTTATCTTTTTCACCTTGTATTTAGCTGTGACATGCTGAGTACCTTTTGCAGTCCCGAGGAAGAGCTGAGGAAGAGTATATAAGCCTGAAAGCATGTCTCTTTCACCAGCAGAAGTTGGTGCAATAAAAGATATTACCTCACCCACCTTATCACTCTCGGACAAACAAGTTGATCAATTCTGTCCCCAAAACATATTTTAAGAACATATTTTCAGCACGCATACGGAACTCTTGACACACCATCTGTATATATATCACACAATGATGTTAATGACTAGAGTGTCACCAGCTTTCATTTGCTATTTCACATGACACTTTACAAAGAAATACTATGACAGCAATGCATTAGGTATAGTGAGTATGTCAGGCCAGCTAGGTGTTACAGAAAAGTGTGGGTCCTCTCCCAGTTGGCACTGAGGGGCTCTTGGGGTCACAGTCAGGAACACTTTCCTATTGATTTCAATGAGCAACCACTTAACAAACTCTAGACCCCTTCTGCCCATAAACCAGCCAGCCAATTACATTTCAAACCGAACTGCGCTTACCCACAAAAACAGCTGATGTACACTGCGATTTGCCCAAGCACAGCAATCAAAGTTAACTGCTGTCCTCACGCAAGGCTACGGGGGTTTGTTTCCACCCAGTGTGAACTGCCTACAGGACAAACAGCAACTTCTGTGGAATGTTTTGTTTTATTTTTTTAAAAGCCCTTTCCATTGTTGTTGGTGAGAGTGGATGTGTTTGAAGCTTTGCCTTACAAGTGAACAAGAAGAATGAAAAGTCAGGAAAACAGCTGAAGATGTTTTGAGGCAAGGAGAATAAACGACCAGAAGAAACAAGACGTCCTGGAAAAAGTCACAGTACACAACATGGCAGTTTTTCAGTGCACACAAACCCCTCTCTCTACCCTTCAATCACTAGTATTTCAGACCCTTCCGGAGAGAGGGGGAGTATTTTGTAGACTGTGTATGTTGTTGTCTTTGTCAAAGACACTAAGTTAGAGTTGCTGTGAGATCCATAACTGAATTTGCTAGAGGGTTTGTGCATTTAAAAAGGGGAAATGTAATCAGGGGACTTGGAGCTGGGCCTCCTGGATTCCATTACCAGCTGTGCCCAGCCACTAACCTGGGTGTCCTTCAGCAAATCACTTAACTTCTCTGCGCCTGTAAAGTGGGGTGAACATTTTCCTACTCCATGGAGGTGTTTGTAAATTGCTTTGAGTTTCATGAATCAAAGGTGCTGTAGAAATGTGTTTTATAATAACCTTGACCCTGGCACTGCATTTAATTTCCAGAGTGTTCAAAAGAAAGGATCCAAACTTAAAAAAATAAAATGCTCCCACCATGGGAAACGTGATTAGAGCCAGCTAAATGCTGTGTGTGTGTGTGTGTATTGAACATGCAGTCACTGAACATCAGAGCACCTTTATTGTTTGTTTTTGTATTCCGACAGCCCCTCCATATACTGGTTGCTGCCCATACACATGTGAAACTATTGTCCCACCGCTAAGATCTCACAATCTAAATATTTATTTCAGTGTGCAGCACTCCACACATGCTCCGGCTGCATTCTGTACCATTGCACTATAAAATGGTGTGGCATTAGGACAAGCTTATGAATGATTTTTTTTCAAACTGTAGAAAACCACCATCCTGGGGTAACTGAAAGGCTTGAATAGACTCTTACCAAACCATCCAGAAAAAAACAAATCAATTTGGATTGAGAAACTTCAGCCCAATGAGTGTATCATTCCCTCTTTAGAAAGTTTAATCTGCAGTTGAGAGCAGGAGCTGGGCCTTTTCCTTGACCATGCTAGACATTGCAGATATAATAATGCCCAGAATATTCCAGAGGTTTGGATCTGAAAGGAATGCTTTGAATAGCCAGTGTCTCCATCTGCAGAATTCTAGCATCTGCACGCAACTAGGTAGGAATCAGTTTACCCTGATGGGACACTGGAAATACAAAGGTCACGCCATGAAAGTACTAGTGAACCTATAGTGTGTTGAACTATAACCTGTGAAACAGCAGAGAGCCCAGGAAGCCTAGGATATGTGTCTGTCTGGCCTGGTCTACACTAGAAAATTAAGTCGGCTTAACTGTGTGAATCCACACCCGTGAATGGCGTAGGTAAGCCAACCTAATCTCCGGTGTAGACAGCACTAGGTCAATGTCAGAAATCTTCCACTGATCTAGCTACCGCCTCTCTGGGAGTTGATTTTACCTACGCCACTGGGAGAAACCCTCCGCTCAGCATAGGTAGTGTCTACACTGAAGCGCTACAGTGGTGCCGTTATCGCATTTCCCATGCAGACAAGTCCAGAGTGTGTGTCTGTGGAGTGGGGAGCAAAAGGAGTGTAGGCGTGGGCAGTAATCCTGTCTGGTGGAAGCCTGTCTAGCTGTGCCCTTTCTTGTCTGAGGGGTTTGTTCTGGGTGGCTGGGGAAAGAGGTAACCATGCTGAGAAAGTGGAATGTGGGCTGGTGGGAGAAATCTCTGCCTGTATTTTTAAACTCTTGGCTCCTACTTTGCTTTTCTGTTGGCAGTGCTGAAGCAAGGCTGCCTCCGGCAGGTTTTTTAAAATTTTATTTTATGAGAATAGTCGGTTACGACTCCCCAAGTGCTGTAAAAGTTAATGTGATAGTCTCTTTGCGCCTGTGCTCATTTTTATAATTTTTTATTTTATGAAACAGGACAGGGAGCTTAGTGACTTATTACTATTCATTTCGTTTCAATGCAGTAAATATTGATTCAGTTGGGGGTTTTCAATTTAAACCACTCGGCGATTATATAAAATATTACTAGCCTCTGAAATTATGCTTACCGATCTCTTTGGCTGCTCATTAAGGAAGGAGTGCAATTTTTAGATCCCTTTGCTTTCATCATTCTAATAAATGGGCTGAGCTACAGTTTTGCACGGAAGGGGCTGTAGACTCAGCTAGCAGGGGCTTGACAGCATGGATGCAGCTCTTAATTTGGAACCATTTTCAAAGGATTTTTTATTTTTTAGTTTGAGACATGTAGGTCTCTTCCTTCGATTCTTCAGCCGCGGTGGAGCATGTGAATGACAGCCAGGATAAATAGAGCTGGCTTGCCATTGCACTGTTAGAAGTGAGATAACGTAGGCTTCTCCCTCCATTGAGTCCCAGGATTTTGCATGAACTAAAGGGTCCTGTTTACAGGTGTCA